>CM046797.1:1888075-1945575 GCA_025617405.1 Perca schrenkii
ACCGTGGAAGTGTGGTGCTATTTTGAGCCTTGTTAGTGGTGTAGAAATCCCCAACCGGCACCATCAGACACCGCCTACCAAGAGCCTGGGTCTGTCCGAGGTTTCTTCCCAAGATGGAGTTTTTCCTCGCCACTGTCGCACTGCTTGCTCTTGAGGGAATTACTGTAATCGTTGGGGCTTTGTAAATTATAGAGTGTGGTCTAGACATACTCTATCTGTAAAGTGTCTCGAGATAACTCGTGTTATGATTTGATACTATAAATAAAATTGAAATGTACCTACTGTAGGTTCATTTTGAGCCGGATTTGTCCTTTAATGTAGATAGGAAAATGATGTCCTTATTTGATAAGTCCTTTATTGAATATGTTCTTACTGTTGCCAGGATTGCCTGGTACGGTAACCAGAACACCATGGACAAAAATCACCTCAGCCATATTGTAAAGGTTGCTGGCAAGGTGATAGGTTTCCCACAGTCCCCCGTGGTGGTTATCTTTGACCAGTAAGTACTCCGCAAGGCCCGGTCTATATTAGACTGCACAACCCACCCCCTTCACTCTGAGCTCGTAACACTCCCCTCAGGTAACAGATTTAGAGTACCCCAGTTCAAGAGCAATAGGGTAAAAAGACCTTTGTTCCATGTGCAATAAATCGGCTTAATTTGCACGTTTTTAGAAATTGCTCCAGTGGTGATAAATTGTGTTGTGTGTTTTACATACAGGAAAACATTTCCTCCCCCCCTCCACCCACACACACCGCTGTCCACGGCGGGTGGAACTTGGCATAAAGTTAGTGAAAAGAAAGCCCGCCCCTTTTAAAGTGAAGGTATGATTGGTCAACTTGACATTTGAAATGCCTCTCATTGAAAACTATTGCTTGGCCCTCTGTAAATGTATAGCTAGACCACCAATCACAGAGCTGAAAGCATAACATCTTCTTCCTAGCAACAGCATAGGCAGCAAAATTCTGATAGGTTGACAATTCATTTAACCCTTCACATTCCAACACAAACTGAAATGGAACTTTTGAAGGGTTTATTTCCTCAAAAACGTTTTGTTTGAATGTTGATTGTCAAATTGAATCAAATGAAAATCAAATGAATCAACAAAACAAAATTACAGCCAATGACTTTTTAAATATTATTTTATAGAATATCTTAAGCACTCTCAGAGGGCCTAGAGGGCCCCCATTGCTATAATTGTAGTTTAGTGAATGATATTTCTGATGTTTTGCAACTTGAGTCTTTTGAGTTTTGGCTGCTGTTTCTACCAGTTGACATATTATGAAGAACTGAACATGGAGAAGCAGCTTTTTGTTTGTATGCTCCTCATGCCTGTAAAAAACTCCCAGAATACCTGAGATCGGCTTGAACCTCACAGTCTTTTAAATCAGGCTCTTAAAACATTTCTGTTCTCCGTGGCCTTTTAAACCTGTACAATCTTATTTTTTCTTTTACTATCTTTGATTATATTTCAAATGTGTTCTTGTAATTTGACTCCTGTTTTTACCGATTATGGGCCTGATTTACTAACACTGGCGCAGTTTGCGCTGCGTCTGTTTATGCGAGTTCGGTAATAGCGCACGCTATGCTTCCACATTTTGCGTAGTATTTATCAACCCTGACACCCATCAGCCAATCAGCGTCTTTCTCCGCCCACTATACCGTAAATTGCACTGTAGCAAAGCGCTACTGGTGCTATGATATGGCTGAGTGCAGACTGAGATATTCCCACAGCTGATGCTATGACTGTTTGAAATGATCCTGATGCCAATATTTGTAATGTAGCGAGGAGTTTAACAACTGCTGGAATGGGATGTGAACGCTGAGTGGGAGACTCAATTTCATCTTTGATTTCTTCCAGTAACTCTAATATTGCATGGCTGCTTGATCTGTAACGCTAAATGATGTTGTGTTCACTGACAAAGTGTGATTCTTGTGTTAAAAATATTTTCAGCCTCGCCTATGTCTTCGTCTTGCTCAGATTACTGTTGCCATTTCACCAGCGGCATAAAGGTCTACGAGGAAACTTGATTGCGGCTGGTTTAGACCTGCTTTAAAAAGGTGGAGAATTTCCCCCGCAGAATAGAGGCGCGCTCTTACTGACAGTCTTTGTAAATACCACAGAATATATAATTAGGCGCACTTTGCACTTTGGGGTCCTCTGCCAAAATGTTTTCTATTTGAATCCCATTTCCTGCATTTCTACATACATTTAGGGACTGCTGTGATATAAAATCAGCGCAATAATTAAGTTGATCATAATGCTAAATTACTCCAGAAAAAATAAACTACGTATAAGAAAAACTACTTCTTACCATCTTTATTGTTTAAAACAAGGGCCGGTCACCGAGACTTATAAATAGGGGAGGGAGGGGGGGGACATGTCCCCCCGGATCCCACTGGAAATTACGCCCCATCCTGTATGTTTTATTGTTGTAAAAGTATTATCGGTGTTTTGATTCTGTGAAGCATTTTGAATTAGTGCATGGATTGTTCTGTTGGAATCAGTTGCTTTGCCTGTTACAAGTTAACATTGCAATCACCTGAGACTTGAGAATGATGCCATTGCTAGAACACAGTGCAGCAGGGCAAGAACCAGGCCAATCCAACTGCAAGATTATCTGAAACCACTTTTATTTTGACCTAAAACTGAAAGTGAGTAGTGTAAAGAGTGAAGTGTAATACTTTAACAACAATAAAATATACAGAATTCAAAAGTCCTGTTTGTGTCACCCTCCTCCCCCCCACACACACACACACACTTTCAAGCCATTTCCATTGTTATCTTATCTCTTTACACGTTAGCTGGAGCTCTGACTACATGTGGCTTTTACATAACGAAGACACAGACAGAAATGACTTGAGAGGCAGAGCAACGTAGAGCAAAGGAGAAAGAAAAAAAAGAAAGAAAAGAATTAAGAGTCAGGGACTGGAGCAGTGGTGTAGTCTAATCTATTGTAGTGGGTATACTGTACTGTATATTGGCCAGAATCTGCCTTTGGGGGGAGGGAGGGGGGGGTGCATATCACAGTGGGGGATCTGGCTGTCTTCCCCAGGGGAGTTTTGAGCAACGACTTCATTTCCTGTATTCGGATACACTTTTATGCACCAATTTACGGTGGAAATACCACTGCTTTATTAAACACTGTCTCATTGTCGGAGTGATGTCACCACTCAGCGATTAACTTGGGGGGGTAGTAGGGCTGCACAATATATCGTTTTTTTTATCATCATGGCGATATCAACTGGCACAATAGACACTCTGAGATTTTCTGTCAGCTGAAAGAAGATATCAGTAGAAAATTGTCCTCATATCGTGCAGCCCTAATGGATACAAAGTCATTATAACTGCAAAGGTGACGGCCACAACTCTGAAAATAAGTTCAAAATTTTAATACACTCAAATTAACCTTCATGAAACAGGGTATCCTTGCTACAATTATTTTTTTCCAGGCCATAATTAACTAATTAATTTTAGATCATATGGGAGATGCACTGCCCAACTGCAACTTTGGACAAAGGCGGATGCTAAATATATGTGATTTGGTGAAAACAATCTGTTGGCTGGCCTCTTATAGAAGAACAGTATAGAAGAACTTATAGAAGTACAATACATAATGTAATCCATGTCAAATGTTAAATAAGAGTTTAGCCAGGGAAGCTATGTATCTTATTACTTTAACATTATACAGTACACTATTTGGAGCTCTGACTCAATCTCCCTTTTATTAAAAAAAGACACAGATGATTACAGAGCAAGGGAAAGCAGAGAGAAAAAAAAATATAGAAGCAAGGGAGCATGAAAGGGGGAGAAAGAGAGGAGGAGCAGTTCTGCTCCGCTCAGCATTTTATCCAGATGCAGCTGTTGCACGATAAAGGCAGGAGACGGGTTTCACCCCCGTTTCATGCAGTACTACTCTACATGTCTGTGTGAAGACACGTGCACCCCAGAGAAGTAAGTGTTGTGCGACTGCATGTTTGTGTAATTAGTGTGAGTGTGCATGTGTTTGCTGCAGCCAGTCCTCCAACTGGTTTTAGGTCAGCTGACAATGGGACTGAGGGAGGAGTGGATATGGCAAATGAACTGAACCTGTTTTTGAACAGGTTTAACTCTGCAGCCCCCACCCTGTCGACTTCCAACTCAGTGACCAAACCACTACACCCTCCTTCCCCTGCTATCTGCTCTCCCTCCTCCAGTGGGGGTCCTACTCCTCTCCCCAAGGAGCAGCAACTCCAACCCCCCTCCGCTGGTAACGACGACGATGTGCTTCACAGCTGACCAGGTGAGAAGACAGCTGGAAGGACTCAATACAGGGAAAGCTGCAGGCCCTGATGGTGTGAGCCCCAGGGTGCTCAAGGCCTGTGCCCCCCAGCTGAGTGGAGCCCTTCAGCAGGTCTTCAACATGAGCCTGACTCTCCAAGTGGTCCCTGTGCTGTGGAAGAAATCCTGCTTCGTCCCTGTGCCAAAGTCCCTGCGTCCCAGTGGCGCCAAGGACTACAGACCTCCCATATTATGAAGACCCTGGAGAGACTGACTCATCCTGCAGCAGCCCTGGCCCATGGTCAGCCCACACCTGGACCCACTCCAGTTCACCTACCAGCCCAGACGTGGAGTTGAGGATGCCATCATCTACCTGCTAAACTGTATGTACACACACCTGGATTAACCGGCAAGCACTGTGAGGGTCACGTTCTTTGATTTTTCCAGAGCTTTTGACACCATCAGTCCGATTCTTCTGGGTGACAAACTGACAGCGATGCAGGTGGATGACCCCCTTGTGTCCTGGATTGTTGACTACTTGACGAGAAGACCTCAGTATGTGCGCCTGCAACACTGTGTGTCGGAAAGATTGGTCAGCAACACCGGGGCCCCGCAGAGGACCGTCCTCTCTCCGTTCCTCTTCACAGTCTACACCATGGACTTCAGCTACCAGTCAGAGCCCTGCCATCTTCAGAGGTTTTCTGATGACTCTGTGGTAGTGGGATGTATCAGTGATGGTAAGGAGGCTGAGTACAGGGCTGTGGTGGAGAACTTTGTCACATGTCGCAAGGACAGTTATTTGCAGCTCAATGTGATGAAGACAAAGGAGCTGGTAGTGGACTTGAGAAGGAGGAAGGCACCGGTGACCCCTGTCTCCATCCGAGGTGTCGGTGTGGACATAGTGGAGGACTGCAAATACCTGGCAGTACACATAGACAATAAACTGGACTGGATCAAAAACTCTGGAGGAAGGGCCAGAGTCACCTCTATTTTTTTGAGGAGGCTAAGGTCCTTCAACATCTGTCAGAAGATGCTGAGGATGTTTTATGAGTCTATGGTGGCTGGTGCTTTCCTGTATGCTGATGCATGCTGGGCCAGCAGGCTGAGAGTGGCAGACACCAACAGACTCAACAAACTAACACAGAAGGCCAGTGATGTTGTTGTTGTGGAGCTGGACTCCTTAAAGACAGTGAGAGGAGGATGCTGTCCAAAGTACACTCCATCCTGGACAACTCCTCCCACTCACTCCACAACACACTGGTCAGTCTGAGGAGCACATTCAGCGACAGACTCAGACACCCACGATGCACCACAGAGAGCCACAGGAGGTCCTTCCTGCCTGTGGCCATCAAACCGTATAACTCCTCCCTCTGAGTGTCACATGCTTAGAATTAAAACTGGTCTCACAGCACGCATCCCCACATCACATCTCAATATTCTTGGACAATTATGTACAATAATTCCTGCAATAGTTATCAGCTGCATGAACAAAAGTGTTATTTATGTATTCACTGCTACTACTTGGATTTGTACTGTACACTGCACTACAACAGAATTTGTACAATCCATTAAAACAATATTTTAACCTAATCTGATTTGTAACCTAATCTTACTTACTTCTAGTTAACGTTTTTATTTGTCTGTAAATACTTAACATTTTTATTTCTGTTATTGTAGATATGTTACTTATTTACTGAATTGACTTGCTCTTTTCTTACTCTTATTTTCCCTTGAATGTGACTTTGAGCAACTGCAACTAAATAATTTCCCTGAGGGGATCAATAAAGTATTCGGATTCTCATTCAAACCATACGATGATATGGGTCTAATGCCTACCACACACTACAAGACTTTGAACAGACTTTGAAAAGACCACAGTCTGACACCATCTTACATCTAATCCCAACCTTACACCAAACGACTTTTCAAGCGATTCCCTTGTCGCAGACTATTTTCCAAAATCGGAGGGAAATCCTGAGAGTCTTGCTAGAGTTGGGGCGCGCTCCCATCGTCTCCATCGTTTGGTGTAAGGTGTTTATCAAACTCAGTCCCGGTCAGTCTTTTTCCCGTCTTGACGTTCCGACAAAATCAAACGTGTTTGATAGTATCGTACCAATGGGTGCGCTCCCTCCATCAAACCAAACAGGAAGCAGAAAACGGCTAGAGACAGTGTTGTTTATGGCTGCTATGGCGCTGCGCTAAGCCAATCGCTAAAGAGGGAAAGTTGCTGATTTTCAACCCTTCTGAAGCGTGTCATCCAACGGGGGGTTTTACTGGCGATACACGCAGACCTCCAGGTACTGGAGACATTGAAATGCATGTACAGCAGAACAGAAAATCGGCAAGCTAACGCTAGCTACCTTAAACCCCCTGTTGGATGACTAGCTTCATAACGGTTGAAAATCAGCAACTTTCCCTCTTTAGTGATTGGCTTAGCGCAGCACTATAGCAACCATAAACAGCACTGGCTCTAGTCATTTGCTGCTTCCTGTTTGGTGATGGAGGAGCGCATCCATTGGTTGTTGACAATGTTCACGTAATTTAACTTCGCTGCCAAGACTTAAAACTTACGAAAATATCGGAACGTCAAGACGGGACAAAGACTGACTGGGACTGTGTTTTATGACCACCTTACACCAAACGATGGAGACGTCAGGAGGGTGTCCCAACTCTAGCAAGACTCTCAGGATTGTATTCCCATATTGGAAATTAGTCTGCGACAGTGGCACAAAAACTACTTAGTTAAGTTTAGAAAAAGATGGGGGTGGGGCAACCTCTAGCTTACCTGGTATAGCGCTGCCCCAAAGCGGCCCGGGTTCCAGTCGAACTCCCGAGGCCCTTTGCTACATGCCCCTCTCTCGCCCCCATTTCCTGTCTCTCTTCAGCTGCTCTAATAAAAGGAAATAGCCCTAAAAAAAAAAAAAAAAAAGGAGAAAAAAAGATCATGGTTTGGGTTTAAATCAGACGTTACTTCACTTCCAAGTCCTGCACGTAAGTAGGTAAGTAAGTAAAGTTTATTTATATAGCACTTATACACACAGACAGAGTCACAAATTGCTTCACAGGCAAAATAAATAAATACATTTAAACAAATCAATAATCGTAAAAAGCACAATAAATCACAGTAAAAGGTAGTAAAACCAAAAGCATAAAATACAAAGTAATATAGTCAACAATGTGACCAAACGAGCGCCTGACTAAAAAGATGCTTTTTAAAGACCCCCCCGCCAACCTACCTGCTTATAAGGAAGTTTGGCGCTCTTCTACTTCTTCTTCCTCACCTTACTTCCTGTTTTGCTCCTGTCATAACTACTACGGCCACTAGAGGGCGCCGCCACTAGAAACGTTAAAGGTGCCCTGCCATACAAAACCTTTACTTGCATTTTTTGAAATCTGTCAGGTCCATATGTGTTTGTGTTATGTGGTGAATGTGAAAATGAACTGCTACCTCCTCTGTCAGCTCTAGTCACTGAACAGAAATAAGCAGAGAAATCAGGCCAATTGCAAAAGCTAGTCAGTCTGACATCATACTGCCTGAGCTCATTACTATTCATGGGCTTGCCCAGTTGGGCTGGGTAAAGGATTCTGACAGCCAGGCTCTCATTGGCTAGCTGTTAGCCAATCAGATTCAAACAGTTTAGCTTGTTCAATATTAATGAGAACTGGCACAAATCGAGCTGTGTCTTCATGCAGGCTTTCTATACCACGCTAGAATGGCTTGAAACAAGGTAACCAAGGCATTCTTTACACAAAAAAGTGTTACAGAGTCCATGGTAGAACTTCAGACATCACCGCACAAAGTTATGAAATACATGTGGCAGAGCACCTTTAACATAAGTGGTAATTGCTGCTTGAACAAACAACCTATGGGAGTGTTTTTTTATGTGTGTGGGGGGGGGGGACAGTCTTGTTTGCTGCCGTGTGCCCTCGCAGGTGACAGTGTGTGTTTGGAGGTGTGAATGCGAGGTAGAGGGCGCTGCAGGCTGAGCTCTGCTATTCACAGCGTCCCGCTGCCGCTTGCTTATCCTCAAAGTATTCTCATACCCCGACTATACTGTCTCGCCAGTTATTATCTGAGATGGCCAACTGTTTATTTTTTAGCTCAATTGCTCTGTGTGGGCGTATGCACAGCAAATAAGGTTAATATGATTCTCCAAGCAATGATGTGGTGTCTCAGTACAATAGGTTGGCAGAACAATTTGCGTGTGTTTGATAGCATTGGGTGAGTTGTTTCAGGGGCATTTGGATGGTGGAATAATTGCTTCCAGAGCTCCCTGTGGAGTAATTGCGCTTCCTCCACCCAAAAGCTGTACCTCCCTCTGAGAATGTGCTGCCCACCACTACTTATGAGATTCCTTGGCCAGAGGGACGGGCCAAATCCTTTTCTCCGAGAGAAAGAACGAGCGTTGAGGAACAGCAGCGGTTCGGGTGGACTTACTGATTGCATGTGTTTGATTTTACTCTAAGTCTGTGTGTGTAGACACGTGATTGTGTCTTTGTGTGTGTGCGTGTGTGTGTGTGTCCACCTGCGTGCGTATAGTCTCACAGTTAGGATTAATTAGTGTGCAAGAAAAGCACTCTGATTGTGAGGAAATTGCCCTCAGCTGCACATTCAGACACACGTTGTCTCCAAAATAATCAGACAGGGCTGAGATTTACATTCCAGACGTCCACTTCAGACAGCGTCCTAACTCTCTCGGAACGGACGTGTGGCCACTCACACTTTCCTGAGAAAAATCAGGATTTCTCGCCGTGTATGCGGTTTGATTTTGAACACAGAAATACAAAAAATGAATCATGAAATAGTGTTAATTTTCGCTTTCTCACTTTTTCATGTGAGATTATACTGTAATTATGTGGTGATATTTTTAGCAGAACAATTCCCTTTACTGCAAAAGTACACTCTCTTTGAAGTGGAAAAAAAAACCATAATGACAGCCACAGAATTGTTTGACGTTTGTATTTGTTTTTTTTCAGCATTTCCTTTTATGACAGGGAAGGAAAATGTATGCAGCATTCTGCTTCACTCAAACCAATAAAACAATAAAAATAACAGAAATAAAAATTGGCCAAACAGCTAAAATATGGCATAAAATATAATTCAGATAACAGTCTAAGTAGCAAGTAGCAATTCCACTAACACACTTCGGAAGATATTGACTCTAAAGTCAATAATACATCATCTTATTGTTTGTTCTTATAATCTGTCTTTCTTTAAAAATGATGGGGTGTAATTGAATGCCCTGTCTAATGGCTGCATTTTTTCACATTTATTTCTGGCAACAGTCAAATTGATGTGGCAAGTATTGAATCCCCAGATCATTTTGAATATGATTCAAAATGCAGTTTGCCTAAATAGCATTTATGCCTTATAGCAGTGGTTCCCAAAGTTGGGTCCAGGGGCCCCAGAGGTCCTTGAGAGGGGGTCTCCAGCAAAAAGGGGAATCATTTATTTTCACTAAAATTCATAAGTAACACAACAGAATGTATGACTGTTTTAATCATGGGTTCCATCAACCCATTCTCACTCTCAACTCGTCAAATACTGACGCTTGGCCAGAGTCTCTCAGCGTCAGATACCGACACAAAAATCCCCCTTCAGCGTCTGTATGGAACACACTGGGAAGAACAGCAGCTTGATGGCGCTGTAAGATGATGTAGTATTAAGAGAGACAACGGTAGCGAGCAGTATGAAAGACTGAAATGCCACGTAAGGAGGTTGGTTAGGGTGGTGGTTGGACTTTCACCCAGGAGACCAGGGTCCATGTCCCGTTCTTGTCCCGTGTGTCATTGAAACATATTTTATAACCCCACCCGCCCTCTTTTCCGAAAACCTAACTGTCCCGTTCTTGTGCCGCATGTCAGTCAGTACGTCCCGACCCAGAGCATCAAACAGTGACGTCAAGAGTCGTTAAAGGAGACTTTTAGCATATATAACAAACGCCAAAGGCACATGACCAAGCTTCCGATTTTTACGCAATGGGAGAGTGAGAATGTGTTGGTTACATAGACTTTCTGTTAAAACACATTTAAAAGCAAAAATCTTATCAAATGGGGGTCCGTGGTCTAATTTGTCAGTTTAGGGGTCCTTGACGTGAAAAGTTTTGGGAACCACTGTCTTATACTATTATTGGACTCCTTTGACAGCCATGTTTGGGTTTGTGATTAGGAAAATAATTGCAGTCCCGACTGTAGCACAACTGTGTCCTTGAAGCGCAACCTCATTGACAAGTGGTTCGTGAAGGTTTTGAATGGCCGAGTACTAGCCAATAACAGCACAGTAGTGCTAGCCAATAACAGCACGTTAGGATGGGTCCAAGCGGTGCACTCGTCTCGGTGGGGGGGGAAAAAAGACCACTAAAATAGCTTGGCTTAATCTCTCCTCTGTGTGAAAAATGTGACACACATGTTGGTAATTTAATTCCTAGTTATGTTCTTGGTTGCAGGATACATGGTTACTGGAGTTATATCTTTAGTTTCATGTCTAAGGTGTTAAATATTCAAATTGTCCCAGATCCAGTTTTAGTCATTTTAGGGATATCCAATGAAGCAAAGAAACTGACACTGGCTCAACGGCGCTTTTTGGCATATGGAATTCTCACTGTAAAAAAAGTATATCCTCTTATTCTGGAAAAAGAAAGAAGTCCCAACACTGAACTTATGGCTCACGGAGATGATTGACACACTTCACCTTGAGAGGAGGACAAGCAGAATCCTGATCGCAGTCCGGGCTGGGTTGTTGTGGATAGGGCATTAGCGGATCTTGTTTTTCTTTTTTTTTTTCTTCCTTATTTTTGTTTATATAAAAAAAAGATACACTGTAAAAACAATTTTGTAACTTGATTTTTGAAATGAAGATTCATAATAAAAATATTTGAAACAAATACAGCTTGGCTTCGACAACTGGTTAACATTCAAGCAGTTTGAATTCAAACACAATGTCTAAATATCGGTATGCCCTTGTGTCTTTGACTAATGCGTCCGGTATACTGGCCGCAGCCGACCTGCCTACCAACTCACTCGATAATAGACTTTCACCATGAAGATACTTCCAGAACATAAGTTGTGGAATGTTGCATGGCTAACACCAAGAAGCCTGTCAACAAGTTGAGCATGCAGTGGTGCTGCAGTTAGCAGGTAAGTTTAGCCGTCAATTTTATTTTAACAAAAAAGAATGTCAACTTTAGCCAGTACACATAAAATAAGAAAAATGGACGGAAAGACGAGAAAAGAGAAACTGACAGAGAAAAATGCTCCCGTCTCAGATTGGCTGTCTCTGTGGGCATACAGCTGCTTGTACAGCTGTTGGGTGAATTAAGGAGAAAGGTCTGAAAATCATTAGCACTTTTTTTTCTCGGGGTAGGCCTAGACAATAAATATGAAGAGAAGTGGTTTCAGCTAACAAGCATCTCTCTCCCGGTCAGCTGAAATTGATATTGTAACATTTAACATAACAGTGCAAAATGAAAGTATGTGTTGTTTAAAGAGGCATGTTGGAACAATTTTCTGGGAGGAGAAACAAATCTGTGCTTTTAGTTAGTTGGGTTTTGTGGGAGGTCATCTGGTTATCACTGCATACACTTAAAGCTGCTATAAACAATACATTTTAAATTAACAGTGGCTCAAATGTCAATGTGTAATACAAAAAGGGTTAGTCTTGCTAATTATGATTGATAATAATTCTGCGGTTAACCTCACCAATATAGATTTGTATAGTGCCTTTCAGCTAATTCTTTTGGTTTTGGGGCCAACAACTTTTTTGGTTCTAATTGCATTGTTTCAGCTACAGCAGCAGCTGTTTCCTGTAAACATAGCTTTGACAAACCCACTGTAGACCATGTGCCCAGCATAAAATGGTAAACATACAAACACAGTTAGCTACTAGCTGGTGAACATAGTAAAGCATTTAGCACTTAAGGGGCCTGATATTTCCCTCAGGAGCTGGTAGAGACCAAAACAGAGCTAAAAGGAGAGTGAATAATGGACTTACATTCATCAGGTGACCAGAAACACAACTCCAAATGACTGTTCATTTTGCGTTGTAACTGCTCGATGTGGAAAACTCAAAGTGTTTGCTAACACATTCACCATAACCCCTTCATAAGATGATAATATGTCAATGTTGTTACATCTTGTTGCAATCAGTGGTGAAAAAAGTATTCAGATCCTTTACTTAGTCTCACACTGTAAAAAAATGCTCTGTTAAAAGTAAAAGTCCTGCAGTGAAAATGTTACTTAAGTAAAAGTATGTAAATATCATCAGGAAAATGTACTCAATGCAGAAGAATCATCACATTTTAGAAAATGGAAACATTTCAAACGGTGTCAATCAACTAGGTTGATCTGCTAACCATTTCAGATGTACTTGTATGCATGTACGGTGTATTGTTGGGTAGTTTAATTTATTATAAATATTTTGTGTGCAAAAATCTTAATTTCTGTAAAGTTGTTTTGTAACTAAAGCTGTCAGATGAATGTAGTGGAGTAAAAAGTACAATATTTCTCTCTGAAATGTAGCGAAGTAGAAGTAGAAAGTGGCATGAAGTGAAAAAGACTCAAGTAAAGTACAAGTACCTCAACATTTGTACTTAGGTAGAGCACGTTAGTAAATGTACTTAGTTACATTCCACCTCTGGTTGAAATGGCTCCAATTAGCCACATTTGGATTAAAATTTTGTCTAAAGCTGGAACTGAAATGAAAATGAAAAACTAACTCAAGCTGTAGTGTCATTCAGGATATCACAACTACACTAATAAGCCAGCATTGTCAGAGAGGGGAGAAGCATTCTCATAAACTGAATTATTGTGTGCATCTTTGTATTGTTTGTTCACACTCGGACCACCATAATAACTGAGACCTCTGGCCTTAATTTTCAAATAATTTACAGTCGTGAGAAAACTTTTTTGCACACCTCTCTGTTCGGGCAGGTGCGTAGGATATGATCAAAGGTAACAGATCAAAAATTGTTGAGAGAAAATCCCGCACACTGACCATTACGCAAGCAATAATTTATTTAGAAAAATAAATAGTATTTTTCTAAATAAATTATTGCTTGCGTAATGGTCAGTGTGCTGGATTTTCTCTCAACAAATAATTTACAGTCAACATAGTACAGCTATAAAGAAGGCTGAAGTACCATCGTTTTAAAACACAAGTGTTAGTAATTATTAGTATTAGAAAGGGTTCAGACCCATAAACTAATCATACATACATGCTAATGTCGATCAGAGAAGAAATAGCTGATGACTAGTGTACACAATTAAAAGCACTAAGGCTATTATTAAAAAATTGTAAAAAATCGAAAGTCCTTAGCTAGAATCATAAGCCGCTGAGAGCAAAGAACATTGGCTTAATTTTAGCCCACTTTTGTGAATGTTAATGGGTCAAACTGTAGGCTCGAAAATGATCTGATGATGAAACATAATGCCAAAAAGAAAAGAGAAGGACATCTGAGGGATTTTAAAGTAGGCTTCAGCACAATCTGGGGCAGCTCAGTTTGGGTACGAAATGTTAACACATTGCATATTTTGACATTGGCTGATTGGTCTCACATGTTGCAAAGAGTAGACCTCTGTACAGTGAATGCTTTTGTCAGACTGCACATTACAGTATTTTAATGAACCCTTCATTATTTAGTATTCAATGAATGAACCTTCCAACATACCTGGTGGTCTTTGCTAAGCTTTACCATGACAAGGCATACAAAAATCATTCCTCAAAAAGTGCTCTCCTTTGAGTATTAATTACATTACAGTGAGTCCATCTGTCCCCATTACAGCTACAATTTCTACTCTCCCCAGTATGCATGTACCACACTTGCTCATTAAAATGATTTTAATTTAGAAGACAAATGTACCATTGCCTTTTCCTCTCCTGCACTAAGCATGCTTTGAACCCTCTGATGGCGATCTTACAAACCTGGAGTGGCTTGAATGGTTGCGATGCCAGAGTGTGTGGTAACCAGGGAGCTAATTATCCATCTTTTTTGGTGTCTTATTGTATTTTGTTCATTTGTCTGAGTCTACTTTGTAGATAACTTAAAACAATATATGCACTGGTAAGCAAAACATGGCTGCTTCATACTAATGTATTCCATACCATCAATCACAGTAAATACCATCCTCTGGATCAATATGCAGCATAGGGCCATTTTGAATATCCAGCATTGAAACTGATGGGTACTTACATTCAAGAATGTCACCCAGTGTTCAATAAAGACCTTCATTTCTGTGTGAAAATGCAGATGTAGGTAGATTATACCCACCTCCGAGGGTTCAATAAAGGCTCCACTCTGGTATTTGACTTTTCAAAGTGTACCACCTGATTTTCAGAAGCACTGACATTTCAGTGGAAATAGGAAGAGGTTGTGAAGATAGGGTGCGTTGGCAATGTTCATTTCCAGTGTTCTTGCAAAGTTCATGTGCTGATAGGCAGATGTGATAACGAGCCATTCCTCAAAGCCATTTGAGTGATATGTTCCTACTTTGTTATTACATTCACGCTCACCTTGATGTTACAGTGCGGACCAATTTTTTTTGATCAATTTTAAAAAGCACAGAATTAGACTAATGTCTGAAGGCACATTTCATTATTCTTGCATTTATGAACAAACAGTTGACAGCCATGTTGGACGAATCTGCACCCAGGTTTACATCCAGTGCTAACAGTGTTCAAATATTCAGTAGCAATGCAGAAAGTAGTGTGCCCTTTAGAGAGGTGGAAAGTAAGTGGGCGCTCAGTCTGAAAAAAGCCCTGGGTTAAAACAATGGGGAGGGACTGTGTTGGTGGGGGCGGGCTGCTTCAAGTACCAGTGAGACTGATCTGATCCAGGAAGTTTTATACAATTTATTGTGTTGCGGTAAAAAGTTTAGCCAGGTTCAACTTCTTTGCCAGAGTCAGTCTGAATGCAGCCTATGGGTGTGGAGGTCAGGGAGGTGGAGAGGCATAACACATACAGTACCACTCTAATATTCACCTTTATATTAACTGTAATCATGATCTTCCCCTAAAAGCGAGGCTTTTCGTTCAATATAATACAGGGTTTAAGCAGAATCGTCGAATATTGACGATGTTGTCTGGTGATAAAGTTGCTTCATTAGCTAGATAATCTAAGAAAATAAAAGAACAAGAGAGATCATGTTGATTAAGACAAAAGGTCATAGTTGTCCTTCTGTTGTGAAGAAGATGTAGAAATGGACAACCCGTTCTCACTCTCAACTCATGAAATACTGATGCTTGGTCAGTGTCTCTCAACGTCAGATACTGACCCAAAAATCACCCTTTAGCGTATGTATGGAACGCACCGGGCAGAGCAGCAGCTTGACCGCGGCGCTGTAAGATGACGTAGGATGAAGAGCGACAACGGTAGCGAGTAGTATGAAAGACCTAAAATCTGCGTAAGGACGCAGGTTAGGGGGTGGATGGGTCAAACAACACAGGACTTTCACCCAGGAGACCATGGTTCATGTCCCGTTCTTGTACCGTGTGTCACTGAAACGTACATTTTGTACCCTCAATCGGTCCCAACCCAGAGCATCAAAAAGTAACGCCAAGAGTCCCGACCAAGCTTGTCGAAAAATGACGCCAAAAGGGAAGCCCCACTGCATCTGACTGAGATGCTAGCAAGCACCAAAGGAACCTGACCAAGCATCACTTTTTGGCGCGATGGGAGTGAGAATGTGTTGAAATGGAGTATTCTGCAAGGAATGCATGCTAACATGTAATTGACTGGCCGCCACAGCATTTTGCGACATGTCTTGTGTTGTGACAAAAGTCTTTTTAGAAGCCTGTCAGTGCTAGCCTGGTGTATCTGGTACTTTCTTCCTGACCTCAACATGAAAAAGAGGCTGTTACCCTTTGCTGTTTGGATCTTTAATAATTCTCCTAGCCTCTTTCTTGCAGCGTCTGGTGTAAATATTATTTAGGCAGGGTGGGGTTGTCCTATTGTATGTTCAGCCAAATGAACCACTCTTTGCAGGCCTTGCAGTCCTGTTCAGTGCTATTTCCGTACCAGGCAGTGATGTTCCCCGTCGATGACGCAGGAGTAGAAATTCCTCAGTATTTGAGGGGAGACTGAAATTTTCTCAGGTGTCTGAGGTGAAACAGTCTCTGCCTTGCCTTTCTTACCACTGAGTCAGTATACAGGCCCCAGGGCAGACCCTCGGTGATGTGGACACCAAGCTATTTGAAGATGTCCGCCCTCTCCTTGTATAGATCCATTGTCGTTGTTGTAAATGTGGTGGTTTCTATGTGTCTATATACATGTCTTTATGTTATCTGTTGAGGTATTTGTCTGTGTATATTGCCGTATTAGCTAATCTGAAGTAACAAGAAAGATAATGTTGAACACAGACGGAAGGTTATAGTTGCCTATAGCTTGGATTTGAAAAAGACAATGAGTATATCTGAGTGTTTGACATTCTTGTTCAGTAGAAACCATTAAACCAGAGAATGTTTTCCTCCCGTCCCCGAATGCTATGTGGAGTAGCCAGACCCTCCTTCAGAGCACTTCGGAGGAGGGTCTGGCAAAGCGAGACTAACTACAAGGTAACATCCTATTAATGATCACCTGAATGACAAGACTTTATCCTACTCTATAATATTGACGAATGAATCAATGAAGAAAGACTTTGAAAGAAGAGCTCCCTGATGATAGCACATGACAACGATTTGGCTCAGTAGTTAAAGAGCCCCATCTGGGCTAATAATGTATCTTATGTGTCATTGAATGGAACAATGGTAATCAACGGTGTTCATCAGCAGTTTGTCAGCACTTTGCTATTTTCAGCCGCACTGTACACTGTCAAGAGTTGATGTTAAAACCCTATCCAAATTACCTTTCCGTATGGCGACCGAGATGTAAATGAAATTAAAAGCATCAGGCCACATCTGTACAATGATCCGTGACCGTGTTTGACGTGTGAGCAATGCTTGCTCGTCATTACGATGACAGTAACTAAACAGAAGTTTGAAGCCAGAGAATGCAACTCATTATAAAGCCATAAGACTTACGCTCTTGCTCTTTCCATCCCTCGTTCCATCCCTGTCTTCGCTGTGTTAACTGTCTTCCATTATTGCTTTCCGTTACCCAAATTAAGTTATCCTTCCTCATTATTTTTCCAAGAGGGAAATGGGACGTGTCAGCAGAAAGTAAAAATATCGTCAGCGGGCCTGTGCTATGACAGATTAATTGGATTATAGTTGCATTTAGCCTAGATTAGGTCCTGCATGGGGACCTGGGTGGTGACACAGATGGATTAAGTTAGAGAGCGCAACACTGACGGGAAGAGCTCTTAATTGTGCAGGGCAAACGCAGTGGCACAGGGGTGACATCAAATTCCAACTATTTCCTGCCCCTTGATAGTTCTATTTAGCTTTGCTTTCCACTGGGTATTTTTCAAAAGCCGAAAAACTAAACTGCTCATGTCCTGCAGTGGCACACTTCTGTCCTATCTGCTGCTTCCACTGTTTCCCCTGCAAAGTCATTTTATGGGAAAATACCAAAAAATCATGAAGATGAAATCTGTAACCAAATTCCTGGTTTCTGCAGCACCAACACAGCTACATCATAGCTAAAGGACAATTCCTCTTTGTTACAATGTGGACCATATTATCGATGATACATGTAAAAACAAAAAAAAACGGATGTGGGCAAGAAACTTGAACTTGAACCCTATGATACAACTTTACTTCCTTTTTCAAGTCTGATCTTATTTTAGTGATGCCATGTTCCCAGATGTCAATTACTTTGGTAAGTACAAAGTTTTATAGCCCAGTAGAAATGTTACGCCCCCCTCTCTCACATTCACTGGTAAGCAAACACCTAATATTATCATACCTTTTTCAGAGCCCTTAACTTTTTTAATGCTGTCGGGGTGTAAAGACAATTACAAAACCCCAGCCTTTAAGATTCTTGATATTGTTGGCATTTCTTCCAGTATAGTGGCTCTTATCAGTGTTGCCAACTTAGCGACTTTGTCGCTAAATTTAGCGACTTTTCAGACCCCCTTAGTGACTTTTTTAAAAAAGCGATTAGCGACAAATCTGGCGACTTTCTGTAGAAAAGACGCCAGTATTGTCCAACGAGAATACAAAGTATCTCTCTCTTGTTACCGCCAAAACAGTCACCTCTCTCTTCTGTTCTGTGACTGAGGAGCTGCCCCTCCCCTCTCTGCTGTCTCCTCATGTGCAGCAGCACTGCGCGGGCAGGTAGAAAGGGAGGGGGGACAGGGTGCGGGGGCCGGTGTAGGTACGAGAGACAGCGGTGCGCGACGGGAGAAAGACTCCGCTGAGCTGGCCTGGCCCTGGGCAAGCCAGCCTTGTTTGAGAATTCTTTATCGATCTTTTTCCCTTCCTTTTTAGAATTTCTTTTTTTACTTCAAAGATAGGCTACCTAAGTAATAATTATTGTGTAAAATAAATTCCTGTATTGAATATGTGATTATTTGGCTAAAGATTTCTATTTCTTTCCATCTACCTTGCTGACACAACCACTAAGCTTTATGCAAATGATTGCGTAATGACGTCACACATATGCAAATGAGCCTATGACATCATCTAGCTACTTTTAGCGACTTTTGGAGCTGATACTAGCTACTTTCATTGGAAAAGAGTTGGCAACAATGGCTCTTATTGGCAATGTCAACACACAACTGATGTGAGCTGACAAGTCGTGACCTGCTGCGTACAATTCTGGACAGAAAGCACCTCCACCTACACTAAATGTGCCAGCTGGTATTTTTTAATGATCATCACGCAGATGGACATATTTATTATTTTATCATTTCAAAACACAGATACCATCCTTAACAGGCTTGTCTTCTTGTACATATGATTATCAATTAAATTAACACAAAATGGAAGAAAAAGGACGAAATGGATGGCTAAATTAACTGTATCTGTATCATTCCCACTCTTAACCTTGATCCATCCTCAAACCCTTTGCTACAGCCAGCTGTTACCTGGCCTCAACTCTGACCCTGCTGCTAGCTGGCTGACATAACTCAACCCCGGTGGGGTCGGAAAGATGTGATTTCACGGTGTCTACCAGATGTTCACACTAAACCCAAAAAACAGAGATATCATTCAGTTTGACTGCAGCAAGTCAGTAGCGGCCATTCCTCATGTCCCCATACAGATGTTTGTCATCTCATCGAACTTTCTATAGGGGCTTAGTGTCAGTTTCAGAGGTAGCTCAGCTCAACGCGCCCCATAGGCAAACGGAGAGAGGGTCGTAGCAGTGAATTACCGAGGCATGTGAAAGCAGGACAGCTGGTGGGAACACATGTAAGGGGCCTCTGCACATATGTTAGGTATTTAACCCATCAAAGAGATTGTAATCCACCGGATTGAGTGGATCATCATTACAAACGTCCTTTGAACCAACTTTTTAATAAAGATAACACACCACTGTGACCTTTCTTATCAAGCAAGCCTCATCACATCCAGATGAGATCAAATGGGAGCACATCAAACTTAACTTTGTCCAATTACCATTCATCTTATTCTTTTTTTTTCCCCCCCCCCCACCAATTGATATAATTAGGTTGCGTTGTGGGACTTTGCTGGCTGGATGTATTAAGGCACTCAATAACAGATTAATTTAATCTCCCCTCAAAATGGAAACGTATCTCCTTTAATGCTGTGAAGTTATTTCCTCTTAGTGTCACTGCCGTTGGTTCTACAGCACAACTCGATTATTAGGCCAGGAAAAAAATTTAGAAGAGTAAGGAGATGACAGCGCCTTCTGCCTCCCTTGCCACCGTGTTCATCTTTTTCACTTGCCCCTTTTTATCCAAAAAGAAAAAAAGAGAAAAAAAGAAAATCCTTTATAAATAATTGAAGGTCTGCTAGGGGCCGAGTACTGAAGGGAGGCTGAAATAACCAAAGACGCCGGCTGCAGATGATGACAAGCTGCAAGGGGCACTGGAGCCCGTCTGATTTGTGCATGAGAAATAAGATGGGAATTAAAGCATGGTACACTAGCTGCCACCGTATACAGGGCTGCTGCTGCTGCTGTGTGTTCCTGTCACATGTATCTAACTGCAAAGTGCTGCTGCACACTCATGTACAATACTAGCAGTGGCAGGGACACTGATGTTGTGAACTCACTAAATAACACTGAACTGTATTAACAAGGGCGCTATAGAAAAATGGAAATTGGAAGTATGAGGCTTATTAGTTATAATGCCAGTGTTTGGTGCAGGGTTTGGAATGGAAGTGAATGCAGAGCATGCAATCTGATGTATAGATGCAGGTGGTGTAAAAGCCGCCATTAAATATGTTTGTACCCGTGTTTCTAGCCGAGCGGTGTCAAAAATAACCTTCAGAAATAATAATGAACATAATACTTGCTCTGTTCTCTAAGGAGCTGTTACATCTCCTGCTGATCTAGCCCGCCTGAATATTCACAAACACACTCACACGTGCACACATAACACTCCCACGGCACTCTCCTCATGCTGCGATCGTGATAAACGAGCTACACTACAAGTCAACAGACACTTGTCTTTGGTTACCATTCTCCGTCTCATATTCCTCATTTATTTGGGTTAAATTATGCAGTCCAAAGCTCCTTTTTTTTTAAATAATTTACCAGTGTGCTGCTCAGTGTCTCCGGGGAGGGCTACATTAGATTCAATTTCAGGCCCACGTCAGACAAATTTAGGGCAGTCATCCAGACGCTTCCTGAATGCACAGGCTGAATGACTGCCGGACTGTGTGCATGCGTGCGAGCGAGTCTGTCTGTGCGTGCCTGTGTGAATCAGTGTGTTGGTGTCTCTGGATCTAGGACTGGATGTGTATTCCCCTGCCCAAAGGCCTCAGCCCTCTCGCATGCGCGCATCCAGAACCCATCCACGTCACTTTCATTAGGGGCCGTCTTGAAGCAGATTGTCTGGCGTAATTCAGAATTAATTGTGTGGTTTCATGCTAGTAGTTTCAAACAGGGCTCCCATACGGCGCCATGCACAGTCAAGTGGGCCATTCTGTGGAGGGGGGCAGAAGCAGATGTGCGGACCGCAGAGCGACGCCGGGCACGCGTCAAAAATGAACTCTCCTGGCAATCTTGTTATGTACCTTCGCTGTCATTTCCCAGAAGATGAGGCAAGCAACGGAGGGCTTTGTCAAACCCGTCTGCTAACATACTGAAATGGCTTGTGCTCACTGACTCGCAGTGCAGCGACTGGCGTCCTGCGGCGCCATCAAAGACATCGTCGCGTCAGAACAAAGCAGCAGACAGCCGGAAGAGGAAAAGAAAGAAGTCAAACAATGAGCTTTTTCCTCCTTTTGGTGTTGCATTAATCAACACATGATTGAAAATAAAGGTGTCCCAGCGGACCAGGGCCGATTGAAGTGCACTCTAAAAACGCCGGAAGTTGTGTTTGGAACGGCAGCTTCTCACTTGGCATATTGCTGCAGGTTGAGGCGCTGATTACAAATCATCATCTCCATCAAATGAAACTTAATTAAGTAGACAATAAATGCTGATTGCCTCTCCCTCCCACTGATGCTGTTATGGTGACATCAATAGAAAAGAAAGAGCATCATGAAGACTGATCACATTTAAATGGTGAAGGGAGAAGTACTTAGCATCAGTATACCAGAGACTAATGCAAATCAAAGAGTGTGTGATATGTCAGGTTGGCTATATGCAGCACGACTGAATAGCATTTTTGGTGTTAAGCCTTTAGCACTATAATGTGTGCTCCAGCAGCTTATAGGCTGTAAACTGTGGAGATTACACTTTGTGACCAAAAGTATGTGGACACTCCAGTCCATATTTCTTGGCTTGAACTAAGCCTCCTTGATGCAATGAAGGGAAGGTCTTAGTGGACCAAATGCTTGCTCTCGGGGGAATTGTTGACTCTCTGTAAATTATAGAGTGTGGTCTAGACCTACTCTATTTGTAGATAACTCCTGTTATGATTTGACACTATAAATACAATTGAATTGAATTAGGGCCCTATTTTAATCGCACAACCCCAACGACAAGTGCAAAGCATTAGGTCTTGGACCAACGGACTGTTGGTGTCTCCAGGAATATTATATATCAGAGGGTGTGGTGGTTAATAAATGCACTCCCAGCCAGTGACATCACTGGTTTCATTGCTTGGCTGAGCCAATCACATCACATACGGACAATAGCTCAACAAATGGAAAGGCGTTTCTTCAGGAACTCGTGTCTGATGAAGTAGAGCGGCACGGTGTGAACAAACAACAGAACAAATCTGCAGCCAAAGGCAGATGATGTGTGTTTTTTTATTTCATTTGTAAAATAATGATAGAAAAAGTTGGTGAAGTGGTTTATATGATCGCATCAGTCCAACATTATTTCCGTTTTATTTTACTATATCTCACTATCACAAAAATATGTACGATAGATTTGAAAATCAGTCAGGGTCTCCTAAATCTTTTTTTAGGTTCATGGGTTCATATTGGAAAAACCAGGCTGTATGCATAATAAATACAGTTGATTTTTTTGAGTGTGCTATTGATGGACACCATTGTCCCACAATGCATTGCACAAAGGAAATGGAGCAGGTGCTCACAGCATTAATCTTTGCACCTATCAGTTCCTGGGTGAAATGGAAAGTATGTTGAATGTGTTGTATACTAACAGCAAAAAACAGTATACATAGAATGAAATACTACTGTATATAATTACTATGTATAATTAGTATGTACAGTAGTATTTTGTTATTCTGTTAGATGTTATCGTTAAGTCGGAATGAATGAATCATGATTTGCCAGATTACAGGTGGTGACATACTTCCTCATGTGCATTTATAGTTTTATTTTTACTTTGACATGTATTATAGGCTTCTTTCAGGTAGTTAACAATGAATGGTTTCATAAATAAACCCGGATGAACTGCAGTGATATCTGTATATCAGAGCACATTACGGTCTGTTGACAGACGATAGAAACACTTGCTGTCTAACACTCTGCTATCTCCAGCGTTTCCCAGTGTCAAGAGGAACAAAGACAGAACGCCCTCGATATAAAAGCCCAGAGATCCTATCAGCTGTGCGAGACTGTGAAGTTGAGATAGTTGATTATGAGGAGGTGTGCTCGCATGCAGAGTTCACAGAGACATGACAGAGATCTGACACACCGCCGTACTGCTTATTTGACGGGTCAAAGGTCACAGGCACTCTGAGGCAGATGGTATTTGTTTCATTAAGTGCTGTGCGCCTGCAGTCCTCTGAGTGGCGAGGACTGCAGCCGGGTTGGATGGAAACTTTCCTCCCCATCGAGGTTACACAGGACACAGGAGAGAGTGAGTGGCCCTCAGGCTAAAAACAAAGCAGGAATTAGCTGCTGGCATACTGTTGTCACAAGTTAATGTCTTTGGTCCTCTTTTTCCACACTTGTTAAACCCTGACAGACTGATAAGACTGGGCTTCCCCTGAGCAGGTTTGATTTTATCTTTCTTTTCAGTAACACCTTGAGCACGTTTGGTAAACAGGTAGCATGGAGCAGGGCCTGTATTTATCGAGCATCTCAAAATAGGATAGCACTTCTAACTGGCACACAAATCTCAGTGACACATCTGTTTATTTCTTTTTAAGATAATTTTCTGGGCCATTTCTGCCTCTAATGGATAGGACTGCTATGAGCCACCACTTAGCATGAAACTATGGAAAAACAAGCTGCATTCATGCAAACTATGGGTTTATTTATTCATTCACTGAAAATGGCAGCGCTATATTTATGTTCATATTGTTATAGTGTATTTACTGGATGACATTCCAGAATATTACACAAAACATTAAAACACAACCATGACATTGGATGTTATGTTGATAACACACAACCATGACATTGGATGTTATGTTGATAACATGCAATGTCATGGTTGTGTTTTAATGTTTTTGGAAAAGCCAAAGACAAATTTCCACCAAGGTGGACAATAAAGTCTTATCTTATCTGTATATATATATATATATATATATATATTAGTGACACAGTTATTGTCACTGTAAAGCAGTGTGATTGGCCTGACTAGGATATGTCACATAACCAAGCCAAATGATCTATTTAAAATGGAAAACATTTATTTATTGGGGCTTTTTCCCCTTATTATAGTGACAGTGGATAGACATGAAAGGGGGGATGACAAGCAGCAAAGGGCCACAGGTCAGATTTGAACCCAGGCCTCTGCAGGACTCAGTCAACATGGGGTAAGTGCTCTTACTGTGTGAGCTAGAGGCCTCCATGAATGTGTTTATTTATTTAAGCTACACAAGTGTCTAATACCCAAAACCAAGAAGCTGAAGACTCTACAGCCACTCTAGCAGCACTGTGAGGTTGTCCTTAGGCGCAACTTCGAATTAGCTACATGCTAATGTCAACATGCTAATCTTGTTCACCGTCTTGGTTTAGAATGTTAGCACGAGGCGGATTTTGACTGATGAAAAAAAGACAAATTAAGGGATGACAAAAAATGGCTTGACAAAGTTCTATGGCAATCCATCCAATAATTGTGGAGACATTTATCTTAAGGCAGCTACACACCGGGCCGATAATCGGCCGTTGGACAGTCTGGCGAGGTCGGTGACTCGAGTCTGTTCGGTGTGTCCCGTGCCGTCGTCCGTCTGAGGGGCTGTCGGCCTTCATTTTGGCTGATTTGACATTTTCAGTCGGAGACAGGACAGTCAGGACTCACTCGGAAATGGCGAGTGGAATGAGTGTGACTAGAGTTTCTGCCGAAAATCTTTTAAACTGACCTTTGTTGATCTGAAATGAAGACAGATTCAGCAACTGCACGGCCTATTTCTCACTTAAAATGTTTTCAGAAACACGTTTCTGTGAACTATTTTAGTACAATATGAGATCATATTCTGAACGAGCCGCAATGACAGTCTGGCTTTGAATTACGTGACGCGTTCGTCCAATCAGCTGCCGGTTTTAATTTTTTGGGCAACAATACAGATTACAGCCGCCTGCTGTTATGGAGACGTATTACGTCTCGTCTCTTTGGTGTGTTCTGAGGCACTTTTTGGACCAACACGGGGAGACTGATCAGTCCAATTGGCTTTTCTGCTGACGGTTGGCCATCTGGTTGGTGTGTAACTGCCTTTAAAACCACACCCGATGATGAGGATTCTACAAAAGACCATTCCAGTGTCCAATCAGATGATAAGGTTGTTCCAAAGCTGAGAACATAAAAACATTTTGGTATGCCTCTGGCAATTTATAAACCAATAACTAGTCAATAGGCCATTTTCCCCAACATGTTCCCACTGTATTATTATTGGAATTGTTGGGTCTTTGTAAATTATAGAGTGTGGTCTAGACCTACTCTATCTGTAAAGTGTTTTACGATTTAAATGATGACAGTACAGAGGCCATGCCACTACTTTTGTTTAAAATCGCTTGGCAAAGGCCTAGAAGAGGCTGTTGTTGTCTTGTAAGCCCTGGAGCACAGCTGGAAAGTTTGACCATGGTTGGGGCTGGCTGATACCAAGCTATGATTGTCCAGTTTGCTTGGCAAAAGATGAATTTACATACTGGAGAAGAAGACACGTTAATCATGGTTTTAGTTTGACTATAAGTACACAATTTCATTTAAACTACTTGTATTATCAGTCCAACAGTTTTATGTTTTGTGCTATGTATTACTTTTGTGTACTTTTGAATGTCATATGTTGATCACATTCAACTCATTCATATTCTATCTATTACTGGATAGACTGGTGTTTACAAGAGGACATGGAAGGTATGTGTGCAGGTTTCCTTACTTAATTACAATATTTGTGAATACACAATTTGTTAAGAGGATCATTTTTGTATTTTTCAAGCCACACATACAGATTTTAGTATTTAGCAAACAATCAATCAAAAACAACAAACAAACAATGTGAAATTACTCTAAACTGTTGTTCATCTTTAAAGCTTTAGTGTGTAACTTTTTTATAATAATGTCTGTTACATTGTGAAGCCGATCACGGAAGGCTTGTATCATGTGGATGATGTTGTTGTCGTTGTCTTCATGGGGGTGACAGAAACTATGCACTATAGCTATAGCTAACACATGCCATATAGGCCTACTTAATTATATTTAATTAAATTAAAATCTATACTTTTGATCACTACCAATTGAATTCCTCTAGGTATCCTGGGTGTATGTACAAACTCCCATGGCAATCTATCCAACGGTTAGATATTCCAGTCTGGACCAAAGTGGTGGACTGGTCGACAGACCAGCATTGACATCCATGGAGCTAAGCCACTAGCTTGGCAAAAGACAACAATAAC
Source organism: Perca schrenkii (assembly GCA_025617405.1). Classification (NCBI taxonomy): domain Eukaryota; kingdom Metazoa; phylum Chordata; class Actinopteri; order Perciformes; family Percidae; genus Perca; species Perca schrenkii. The sequence continues at coordinate 1,914,596 of CM046797.1, forward strand.
AAAAATTAAAATAATGCCCCTCATAATTCATACTCTGTGGCTCTGAATGTTGGGAACATTGCCATTACACATTTCCCAGAAGTTATGATTATCTTTGCTGAAAGCTTTAATGTTTTACTCTGAGGGAGAGGGTTTTTAATCTAGGTTAACTTTCAGTGTGATTTCTAGGAGTTATTCTGAGTTGCTTTCTAAACACTGGCTCAGATCTTCTTTTTACCAGCTCTGACAAAATCCATTCCACTGGTGATTGAAAATAAATCCCAAAATAGGAATTTGGCAGCCTGCATGTCACAAATGTCCATGCCAGCTGAATGAGGAACAGTGGAATGCTCCAGTGTCACAGAGGATCACTTCAGCCCTTCCACTGGATTATTTGGGGTTGTGGTTGGTGGTGGCAGTGGGTGGAGGTGGAGGCGGGGTCACCTCTGTTGCAGGTTGCTGGTCTGGCTGCTGTCCATCTGCCCAGCCAAACTTGTGTTTCAATTCCCTCCACCTCCATCTTCCCTCCTCTTTTCACTCTGTGCCCTCCAGCCAGACCTCCATTCTCCCCCAGGACCCTGTGTGCCCGTTCAACCCCTCCAGCCCTGCTCTAGGCTGGGCAGAGTGACAAAACCATAGCGGGGCCTTTGGCTATAGAGCTGGCAGAATTCATTAGCTCCCAGCAGACCCTAGCAAACCACAGCAGGTCGCAAATCCTGCTGCTATGTGTAAGAAATGGAGAGAGTGAGAGTCTAGTATAGTGTGAACGGAGAGTGTGACTGTAAAAATAATGGACACAGCATCAGTGACGTCACACAGTGATTTGTGGACTGCCGTTTGGAAGCTTCAAGTTTGGCAATATGGCCGTCGCCATCTTGGTTTTTTGAAACCGGATGACGTGACGTTTTTTGACAGCGGCCAAGCCAGTGTTTACGGTTGCAATGGTGCTGAGGTAAGCTAAACAGAAAGTTGCCTTGTTTTCTTTTCTTTGGCGGCATTTTAGGCCTTTATTTCCATAGGACAGATGAAGGCATGAAAGGGAAAATGACATGCAGCAAAGGGCTGCAGGTCAGAGTCGAACCCTCGGCCACTGCGTCGAGGAGTAAACCTCTATATATGGGCGCCCACTCTACTAGGTGAGCTAACCAGGCGCCCGTAAGTGTCTTTATTTTCAACCCTTCTGAAGCTAGTCATCCAACGGAGTTTTACTGGCAGATAAACGCAGACTTTCAGGTACTGCCGCTATTCATCTGCATGAACGGCAGATCCAAAAATCAGCAAACTTTCCCTTAAGTTACCAGTGGACGCTAGCTTTAGCTAGCTTGCTTGGTTGGCAGAACGATAGACATAATATAGAGTAGACGCCGCATTGGCTGTTGGGCTCAAGAAATGCGGCCGCCATCTTGGACCGGTCATACTCCTAGTTGCGTAGCAGCAGAAGCAACAAGATGCCAGAGCACTGTGCAGCATATTCCTGCTCTAATCGGCGGACCATTGAAAACAGGGCTCGGGGGATTACTTTTCACAAGTAAGATTTAATATGACCATACTGTTGTTTGTATTATGTGAATATAATATTACCAGAGCATTGAGAAGGAGCAAGGATCTTTGATATTACTGTACTGAAATCGTAGCCAGCTAGCTAGGCTATGTTTACTGCACCGGCCGGTGTTATAGCCCTACTGGTTTCCACACTAAATGGTTTCCGTATGTTGTGTTTACCTAACAGCTGCTGATGTGGTCTGCCTCTGTCACCAGATTCGTCACACAATCACAAACATATTACTGGTGATTTTCAAATCTTTTCCCAGATCTACTGTCGCGAAAATGTTTGTCTAAGTAATCACCACATCACAGCCACGTAAAAAAAAAAAAAAAGATCTAAAAACAAGATAATCATTCAAGTTTGGGTCGAGCTGGTTTCGATCTTGTGGCATAAATATAATAGTTAACACCTGAGTCCGCAGCTCTAAGCTATCAAAGCTCTGTATGAAACTGCTTCCAGTCACCTATCTATCAACTACGTCAGCAACCAGGTAACATTTTGATTTGAGCTGATCTAAAACAACTGGTTACCTGGGCTTAGTTGAGGAAATACCTGATGATAGTTTTCACGTTTCTTTCCTCGCATCTACGGCCATATGGACTACTACTACTTCATCACAACCACCTACTAAGCTACACATTGTGACTGATACATATTTTTTAACAGTAATGATAACTCGTGGTCTAATATTGTCGATATACACAATTGTTACCACAGAGTCACAGAAAAGTGGTAATACACGACTCAGTTTGAATGCATGGTCTTCATGATTTACAGTCATTGTCTCTCCTTTTGTGTAACCTATATGGTATGGGATATAGTAATATATACCTCAGAATTTGCAAAACAACGGCTTGTAGCCTAATACAGTGTTAACCTACTTGAGTTTGGCTGCGAATTAACCAAGCATTGTAATGTGTCTCTAAAAAATATGTATCAGTCACAATGTGTAGCTTGTTACCTGGTTGCTGATGTAGTTGATAAATTCAATAGCTCACTGTGTAGAGCTGCAGACTCAGGTGTTAACTATTATATTTATGCCACAAGATCGAAATCAACTCAACCCGAACTTGAATGATTATGTTGTTTTTAGATCCTTTTTTTGCAGGTGGCTGTGATGTGGTGATTACTTAGACACATTTTCGCGACAGTAAAGCCTGGAAACGATTTGAAAATCGCCAGTAATATCTTTGTGATTGTGTGACGAATCAGGGGGCCTGTTGCACAAAAGTAGAATGAAGATATCCAGGATAAATGAAAAAGCGCAGCTTGACTTAGTGTGATCCGGGGGCAGCACTAACTAAGCAGTCGTCCCACTTTTTCTCCGGGTGCCAGTGCAACCATTTCTTACCATCTAAACAACTGCAATAGTAGGGTTTAAATCAAACTCATGACAGCAATAGTGACAAGTAATGCATGTTAATAAAAATAAAGTGGAATACATTCAGAAGACAACGGAATAACTTAAAAGTTAAACATGTTTATTTCAGAACAGAGCGGCAGCTGATTTAACACATAAGACTCCAGGATTAATCTTAGCCTGCCTGTTAGCCTGCTCTGGAGCAGGCTAGCTGCAAAGAATAAATCACCATGGTTACTTGGCTGGGTTTAAGTCAACCTGCTTTTGTGCAACCAAATCAAAGTTAAATTCATCCAGGATCAGTGTTGCCAGATCTCGCGAGACAAATAAGCAACCAGGCCTGTGAAAACAAGCCCAAAACAAGCAACTTTTTCTACGGAGCCCCCTAGGTTCCGGGAAGAGAAAAATAAATAAACTGTGTGCACTGTTTTACAATCCGTGGGTACAGATTGTCAATTTTACATCCATGTGCACAGATTGGTAAACTGTGCGCAGTTTTGCAAAACTGTACACACAGTATAGTTTATTTATTTTTCTCCCCCCTGAGCTTCAGGACAATGACTACAATAGGGAGTTAAACCACCTTTTAACATTATTTAACATTAGAAAACTGATGGGATATCAAATATAGACTGATCTACCAAGTACATTATATACACAGTAACCTCTGATAATTAAAATTTGCACACAAATAAATATCATCCTGAATTCACAAATTCTTTATTTATTATTGCAGGGACTGCAGAAGATCCCATTTTTAAATAACTATAACCCAGAAACAGGAGAAATTATTGAATCAACCCGCGACGGGTTGAATCCATTCTTTTACTCCTTTCTCTTTCTCCCAGTCTTTGTTATATTTCTTCCCGTATTTCGCCCACTTTGCCCCGGGCATTTGTTCCTCCAAAAACTCTCCTACAGTCCAGTCACTCACCATCAGTCGCGACTCGCGCGTATTTTCATTTAAACGTCACTCACTGACGTTTTCCTGTTGAAAACAGATTGACCTGCTCTGCCTCTGATTGGCTAGTACTCGTTGCCATCTGGGTTAGAGCCAATTAGAAGCAGGATGTGGGTGGGAAAAAACTCTGCTGTCTCCTGTGTGTATGGGGAAAGTGGAGGGACAGAGGGAACAGGCAAGACTGCTTGACAACTTATTACGGAGCTGGGAACAAGCCCAAATAAGCAACTACACTTTAGAAACAAGCCCAAAAAAAAACGTGACCCGCGGCTACCAATATTTGTAAGCGACTTTACAGAAAAACAAGCCCACAGTCGCTTATAATAAGCGGACTTGGCAACACCTTCCAGGATAACTTGAATATTCCAGCTTAATCCCTTATCCTGGTTTTGTGCAACAGGCCCCTGGTGACAGAGGCGGACCACATCGGCAGCTGTTAGGTAAACACAACATACGGAAACCAGTTAGTGTGGAAACCAGTAGGGCTATAACACCGGTGTTCACCCGGCTATGAACTGAGACTTGATAAGTCATATTCCATAACACTGACTTAGATTACAACGGACACAAGAATGCTATTTTAGAAATAAAACAAATATTACTGGTATAACATTGGCCAGCGAATTTTACACAAGTGGCACAGGCTGTATTATCAGTGTTGGGCAGTCACTACTTGTAGCTTAGCTAGTAACTTAGTATTTTGGTGGTAGCTTCACTATTTCCTGAATCAAGTAACCTTTCAGTAGCTTAACTTCTTTATTTATCAAGTAGCTTGGCCACACAAGCTACACTTTTCTTGTCATGTGAAATTAGCGCAACTTAAAGTAGCTTCCTATGTAGTGAACTAGCCTACTGCTGTGTTTGGGTTACTTAGCATGCTACATGTGACTCCGTGGTAGCTTCTGTGTAGTGAAGCTTTATTCATGGCAGAGTAACTGAAAGCTTAGCTCACTACAATTTCCAAGCAGCTTGTCCAACACTGTATTATTTACATGTAATTCACCCTGACAAAAGTAAGATACCTCTCATGTATCATACCCACCCCACTTACTTAAAATGAAGGAAACAGAACATCTGACAGAATGGTTTGCAAAACAAGCACAAATAAAGCAACGTTGGTTCATTATCAACAGATATGGATCAAAATAGGAGTTTTGTTGAAGAAAGGTTCTAAGAAATGTGAAGAAAATAAGCTTGAAATGTTTTTGTGTAGACTTTCCTAAATCTTTTTTTTTTTTCCATTTTTAAGGTTTCCCCAAGAACAAAGATGTGAGGAAGAAGTGGGAAGTGGCTTTGAGGAGAGAAGGATTTACTGCTGTGTGCGTGTGTGTGAGAGACAAATATTGAAAGCTTCAAGTGAACTCTAATATAATCAAATATTCTTTCTTAAACTTATTAAGTTATGACTTTACTGCCAGTATCTGTTTTTATATCATATTTATAGTGTGTGATTTGCAAAATACTACATCACATATTTCAGGGGACAGTCCCCATTTTTGGTTGACTGTACCTGGCTAAATACAGAAAGAAAATACCTCTGTCCCCATTTTGTTTTTGAAGACACATTAGGTTTTTCCAATCAGATAGTCAAACTGGAAATTAGGGGTGTGACGAGACACTCGCTCACGAGACAAGACGAGACACGAGATTGGGGTCACGAGAACGAGACGCGATTTTAACACTAATTTAAAGAAAACTTCAGTTAAGAAATATGACTGGGAAAAATAGTCTTTACTCAGAGAACCAAGGTTACAAGCTAGGGGTGTGACGAGACGCTTACTCCACGAGACACATCACGAGATTGGGTTCACGAGAACGAGACGAGATTTCTCGTCGAGGTGAAAAGTTGTCTCGTGAGGCGATGTGATGTCAGCGTGATGGAGCGTGGAATTACTATTGAAAATCCCCGCCACTTTTAAATCATTTGTGTGGCAACATTTTGGTTTTCCTGCGGAAATAATCAACGGCGAAAGAGTGACAGACAAGACGAACACAATATGTAAACATTGTAAGAAAAAAATGCCATATACCGCGGCTAACACGAGTACTATGCAACAACACTTACAGCACCACCACAGCTCTCTACTAACTACTGCACCCGCGACTCGCGGGTGGCATTTCTTTCTTACAATGTTTACATATTGTGTTCGTCTTGTCTGTCACTCTTTCACTCTTTTCACCTCGACGAGAAATCTCGTCACGTTTTAATCTCGCGAGATCTCGTAAAACGAGATCTCGTCACACCCTTACTGGAAATGTCCCGGTCTTTCTTCCTTTTCGGGGATTATGTTCCCCGTTTTGATTTCGGACATCTGGTCCCTTTATATCATATATCAGAATATTCTATTATTAAGCCCACTATGAATATTAAAATACGCCAAACCATGTGTCCTATGGTCCTCTTCATCACTAATATTTTGCAGCATTAGTACATTGTAGCTCATTATGTTACGGGTAAATAAAATGAGGCAAAACAGTTTTGAAGGTTTATTGGAAAATATAAATCCGTTTTGTGAAGGTTGCAGCTGGTGTTGATTGGAGGCCTGCCCTGTCAAGAGAAACTCATGTACTCAGTTTGCTAGTTTGGTTACCTTAACATGTGCAGTATGGTACAGTCTTTGCCGGATTAATTAAATGCAGACCTTTATCTTCATTTATGATGTGCTGCAGATGCGGTGACCACCTCACAATGTTGTCCACCCTGCTGAAGTTGATTGGCTGGTTAGAAGCACCGCCTGCAGCCGCTTCTTGAAATCCATCCTGTCTGGTATATCCTCTAACAGCTCAACGGAGCAAGTAGTCTAGTTGGTGCCGAGCTTTTCCAAAAAGGTGGGCATTTTCAGTCAGTCCTGGGGGGAGGAACACATGTCTCATCTGCAACAAGTCTTGCAATGCATCAGGGCTGCAGGGTAAACCATCAATTTGTGAAGGTTGCAGCTGGTGTTGATTGGAGGCCAGCCCTGTCAACAGAAACACATGTACACAGTTTGCTAGTTTGGTTACCTAAACATGTGCAGTATGGTACAGTCTTTGCCGGATTAGTTGAATGCAGGTTAACAGTTGCTGTTTGTACAATAGTAAAGTTTGTGTTCACATAACTCACCTCTGTTGTGTCTCCTCTCCAAAGTGTTCGGGTTTAAAAGAGTCGCCAGCTTATCGAGCCCCATTTTAAAGGTTCCGGGAGATACCATGTTTCATGTAGCAAAGGGGTGTTGGAGTACTTTAATTGACTTTACTTGCTAAACTAACTATGTTTGATTGTATTAGGTAACATAATGCAAGTAAATTGAGATAACCGTAGAGAAGTAGAAATGTATTTGATGTCGTGGTTGTATTTTGTATAATTGTTCAAATTAAGTACATTTCAGACTTAACTTGTACTATGGTAGGGTCGAAATAAGGTCAGTGGTAGGCTATAAAAGGCTGCCGGTTTCAATCTAGCATTGCTGCTGTCTGGACCACATGCTACCTGTGATGTTCAGGTTGCTGGGTGCAATCGTGGCGTCCATGTTTGTGTTAACTGTTGGTGAAATGAACACCTGTTGATCTGCACTGTACCTCTGCCTCAAGCCTCCTGCTGTAATTATCCAACTGCTATGCGGCTATTCTAACAAGTGGTGTCAGAAGTGGGATCCCGAAAGACAACAGCCCATCCCGCCCCTCGAACTGAGCCCTGTGACCCAACATCGCGATGTGGGTCTGGCCTGCCAGGCCAGTGTTTTACACATTTCCTCGTTGTGGTCTGCAAACACCCAGTTGCAGATTTAACTGTCTGCCATTTCCTTCATGTCGTGCAGCCTTTGACTTTTTTTTCAGTTTGCTGAAGCACAAGTTGCTGGTTGTCAGTGGAACTCTCTCCTCTCGAGTGGAGAATTAATCCTAATCGTCCAGCAGCTTCAGCTCTTCCTGCAGACCTTTTATCTTCATTTATGATGCGCTGCAGAGTGAATCTCCAGTCGCTTTCCACCGCAGAGATGCGGTCCACCTCAGACTTCAAGATGTTTTCCACCCTGAAGTTGATTGGCTGGTTAGAAGAACCGCCTCCAGCTGCTTCTTGAAATTCATCCTGTCTCGTATATCCTGACAGCTCAACGGAGCAAGTAGTCAAGTTGGTGCCGAGCTTTTCCAAAAAGGTGATCATTTTCAGTCAGTCCTGGGGGAAACAGATGTCTCATCTGCAACAAGTCTTGCAATGCATCAGGGCTGCAGGGTTAACCATCAATTTACGAAAATGTGCTGTAGCCCAGAAAGTGGTTGAGTATCTAGGTCATGTCATCGGCTTCGGCGAGATAAAGCCTCAGGTTGGGAAGGTGGAGGCCATTCAAGCTTTCCCTATTCCTACTGCCAAGAAGAAGGTGAAGAGTTTCATGGGCCTGGTGGGGTGGTACAGGAAGTTCAACCTTCACTTTACAGAACGTTCACTGGTGTTCTACTACCACACGAGAGCCTCAGCGCCCAACCAAGTGCAATGGACGGAAGAGTGTGACAGAGCTTTCAGAGAGCTCAAATATTCCATCTGCGCCCATTCAGTTCTGCACAGTCCTGACTTTGACAAGCCATTCACCCTGCAAACAGATGCCTCTGGAGTGGGGCTTGGAGGGATGCTACTACAGGATGTGGATGGGGAAATGAAGCCAGTTGTGTTCCTGAGTCGGAAGCTTAAGGACAGAGAAACCAGGTATTCTACTGTGGAGAAGGTGTTTAGCAATGAAGTGGGCCATTGATGCACTCGGGTACTACCTCCTAGGAAGGCACTTCTTTCTGGAGACTGATCATCGTGCCCTCCAGTGGTTGCATCGGATGAAAGACTCAAACATGCGCATCGCTGGATGGTATCTAGCTCTCCAGCCATATAGCTTCACAGTTCACTACAGATCAGGGCTTAAAGGAGAGGAGGGGGGAAATGTAATGAAGGTTCTCTTCATCACTAATATCTTGCAGCATTAGTACATTGTAGGTCATTATGTTACGGGTAAATAAAATTACGTTTTGAATGTTTATTGGAAAATAATCTATTTTGTGAAGGTTGCAGCTGGTGTTGATTGGAGGTCAGTCCTGTCAAGAGAAACCCATGTACTCAGTTTGCTAGTTTGGTTACCTAAACATGTGCAGTATGGTACAGTCTTTGCCTGATTAATAAATAATAAATTCAGGTTAACAGTGGCTGTTTGTACAATAGTAAAACTTGTGTTCAAGTATCTCACCTCTGTTGTCTCCTCTCCAGAGCCTTCGGGCTAAAAGAGTCCCCAGCGTATCGAGCCCCATTTTAAAGGTTCTGGGAGATACCATGTTTCATGTAGCGAAGGGGTGTTGGAGCACTTTAATTGACTTTACCTGCTAAACTAACTATGTTTGATTGTATTAGGTAACATAATGCAAGTAAATTGAGATAACCGTAGAGAAGTAGAAATGTATTTGATGTGGTGGTTGTATTTTTGTATAATTGTTCAAATTAAGTACATTTCAGACTTAACTTGTACTATGATAGGGTCGAAATAAGGTCAGTGGTAGGCTATAAAAGGCTGCCAGTTTCCATTTAGCACTGCTGCTGTCTTGCTCCCTATGATGTTCAATTTGCTGGGTGCAATCATGGCGTCCATGTTTGTGTTAATTGTTGGTGAAATAAACACCTGTTGATCTGCACTGTACCTCTGCCTCAAGCCTCCTGCTGTAATTATCCAACTGCTATGCGGCCATTCTAACAATGACCTTTGCAGCAAAAAACCCGTGTGAAAATCAGTTTGGTATTCAGTGAGGTATGATTATTTAAATGCGCTGACAACTCATTGCACCTGCCAAACAGATTATACTGAATGGAGCGGGTGACCGGTCCAAGATGGCGGCCCTACAGCTCGTCAGCGCCAGTAGGCAGTAGTGTTCAATGTGCCATCAACTTTATATTATGTCTATGGGCAGAATGCTGAGCAAGGCATTTCTAGGCGACCAAAATGTTCCAGTTAACTTTGCTGAAGTGAAAACACACAGTGAGAAGGTCAAAGTTACACCTAAAAACAAGTTCACGATTATTTTAATGTCCACAGTGCCATGGTTAGCATGGATAAGCCTCTGTCCTGATTGACAGGTCAGCGTGTAGCCACGCCCCTAAAGTATCCCCTGCTTCATCGTCTATTTAAAATAAATTGGACCATAATTTACAAAATGAACCTCATGCTGTATTGAAGACTTGAAACTAGCAATTGAGACCATAAACTCATTATAAAATTGTATATTGAGGTAAAATATCAAGTGAGAAGTAGGGTCATTTTCAAACCCTAACCCATAGACTTTTTTTTTTAGAAACAGACTTTGTTGCTCAACCAGTGCAGTCGCCCCCTGCTGGAAATTAGATAAAATGCAGGTTTGAGTCACTCTGCATTGGCTTCACTTTTCTGCTGCTTTTCTGTGAGTATGACACAAAAAGCGAAGAGAGCAAAGAAGGTAGAGTAAGAGAGAAATTCTTCCAGAACAAAAAAGATGTAAGTACTGTATAAAACATCTAACAGGAGGCAGTTCAGAGCCACCAGTCCGTAACAAATCAATTAAGAATGATAAGTAACTTCTCACTCAAGCAGCATTTTCAATTTTCAGACTTTATTTTTTATTTTTTTTAAATAATAAAGTCTGTTCCCTGGCTGAGTTATTTCCACACAGAGCAGGTTGGGACCATCCTCCCACTCTGCTCTACTGTGACTATCGTGATGAGGCTCGGTGGAGGGTGGGGGGGAGGCTCCACAGAATTGGAGTCTGGGTTAGGTGAAAAAGATGGCTTCTGAGTGAGGTCAAGAAAAAACCTCAGAGCCATTTTTCTTCCTTTACCATCACCCCCCCCCCAACCCTGCGCTGTCTCTATTCCACCTGCTGCTACTTTCACTTGTTATTCTTCTCTTTCTCTGACCCTCTCTTCTTTGTGTTTGCTCATATTCTATAAAGTGTATTGGTGCTTTACTCTCTACAGCACGTGTCAAACTCAAGGCCTGCGGGCCGAACCTGGCCTCTCGCACATTTTGATCCGGCCCGCATATCAATTTAAGTTTTCAACTCGCTTAGTTGTGCGCCAAACCAAAAACACGGGAGATTGTTTTCCAACTGTAATTAAGCGACATTCAAAGCAGAATTTGGCAGATTGACCGACTTAGAGACTCAGAAATTCCCCCAGAAGCAGAGAGTTTTCATATTGAGGCTGTGAAACAGCTTGCTGTTAGTCAGCTGTGTGGTAGCCTCCTTAAAAAATGTAATCATTGTTTTAAATGATTTTGCTAAATTCTCTGATAGCTGAGGAACTTTTTTTGCTGACTTTTTGGGGGCTTTATGTAGCCCCGTATGTAGCTCCGCCCTCCTACGTACTTCCACTTAATTTTCATTTCCCTTCAGTACTACGTCTGGGTTTGTGGTATAATCTTGGGTTTTCTCCAGCCAAATATTTGGCGGTCCAATCAGCGAACAGAGGGAGTGGCTGAGAACGATGACGTTGAGGTTGTGTGTTCGTTTGAGTTGTAGTTCCATAATGGCGGTGGAGAAAGATGCAAGCGAAGCCATTCGGTCCATTGTGGCAACGCTGCTGAATATCCAGAAGTTAAAGCGGGAGCAAGACCAATCTTTGCTGAGTTGTGTTGGTGGCCATGATCTCGTGGCCCTCCTCCCCACGGGGTTCGGGAACAGTTTGATTTTCCAGCTCGCTCCATTAGTGGTGAAGGAGTTGGCTAAGGCTAACGCTAGTGATGCTAAGCTGATGTCACGACCAGCTCTGGGCAGATCCAATAGTTTTAAACTTTAACAGAGTACCTTCAAGGAAGTTAACACTTGTCAATGGAGAGTGGCCAGACTCTCTGTACAAATGAAATGGACCAGAGTCTGGTAGGACCAGGGTAGGCTTTATGTGGACCAAACGCCAGGGCTGGACTGGGACAAAAAATTGGCCCCCACCCACCGTGATTGGTCAGACACATTCCCTGCAGACAGTCCTCTTAAAATATGCGTGCATTCTATGATATGAGTTGCCTAGTGTTCTGCGTTCATGTGATCGTTTTGGATCCTTCAAGAGGAGTCTCAAGACTTATCTGTTGATCTTACACTTAAATAATTCATTCATTCTTAGAGTTATGAGTATATTTATGGTATTTTTATTATTTTTTATTATTGATATTTGATATCGTATTGCCATTATTGTTATTATTACTATTTTGCTTAATATTGGCTTAGCAACTTTAAAAACTGTTTACTGTTACTTTTAACTATTGTAAGATTCATATTTTGTCCCTTTGGACACAAGTGCTAAATACAATAACCATAACCATAACCCTTCCCAAACACTACAATAAAGCTGAGAGTAGTATATGCCCTAGAAAAGAGCACCAATACAAGAGAAGCTAATTAAGCCATTCAAGGAACACTGATGATTGTATCAACACTGATTTTATAGATCACACAGACTTTTCAGCTAGCCAACAGGCTAACCGCTAGCATTTTCAATGTAAGCTTAAACAGTTAGGTTACCTGACAGCCACTAACTTTAATGTTACAAACTGCTTGTTATCGTTACGATGTGACACGCACGTACGCACGCGCACACACACACACACACACACACACACACACACAGACACACACACACACACACACACACACACACACACACACAGCCTCCCTCCCTTCCTGAGAGTCCCTGTTAATTTGGACTGCCACAGTTTATCAAACTTTTTCAATATGTTATTTTCTGATTCTATGGCTTCTATCTCTTCTCCTGAAACTTTCTTTTCCCTGTATTGTATTATCATATCATATATTGGCCTGTATATTTGAACATTCTATCTCTTGCACTGCCTGTTCAGTATTTATTCCCCTCCATTCATTCTTATCCTCTATTCTGTCATACCTTCTCTGGCTGTCTGGCCTGTCCTTTTGCCTTTTTTCCCCCCATATTGCCATTTTCACTACAACCTTCTTTTGTCAGCCATGCTTTCTGCTTCATATGACACTACCTATTCAGCCATCTATCTATTCTATCCTGTTCCCCTCCTTTCTGCTTCTCTCTTCTTTGTGCTTCACTCGTCCCGGCTTTGCCGGTTTTTCCATCTCTGTTTCTACAATTTGACAATTCTACAGAATAAGAAAGATGCCACTTCTATGGAATGCCATTTTACTCAATATTAAATGAATGAATGAATAAATAAATAAATATGCCTATGGAAAAAAAATCCTGAAATAAATGAATGGGGCAATACATACTGTATATACATAAATGTAAATAAAAATGAGTCAATATACTGTAGTTCAATAAAAAAAGAAATCAATAACTTGTATTTAATTCATATATATGTCATATGTCCCTCTCTATTTATTTCCATATATTGTATTCAGATGAAGGGGCATGGCTTTCTTATTTAACTATATAAGTTTTAATTAATAATTTATCAAATACTGAATAGACATTTGATGAAAAACTGACAAAAAAAAAGTAAATGAGGAAATGAAAACTGAGCCAACCTAAGTGCAACTGTGCCTGCATAATAACTATTTGTGACCTGGTGTCTTTCCCATGTAATGTTGATTCCATATGTGATTCCATGTACTGTTATAATGTTTGAGTTCATTGAGAGTCTGTCTCTTCAGTATCTTAAATGGAACAAAAGCACACTATTCCCTGCTTGCCCAGTGCTGATGTTGTTTCAATTGCTCTATTTAGGTATTAATTTATATCATGACTAATATGTGTATTTTGTTAGGGTATTTATAGTATGGATAATGTGTATGTGGTCATGAGTGAGATGTGTGGGTGTCAGGTTTATGCATATCGTTTATATTGTATTTTAATGATGCAAACTGGATTGCGCCAACTAAAGAAAATGTGTGGTGCAGGTTATATATTAAATCAGAGTCAGCTGTATAACACATTTTTAAAATGCTTTACTAATGAAGGCTTACTGCAGCCTACATTAGTCTATATTATGTGGGAAAGAAAAAAAATTGTTTTTTCCCCAGTCTTTAGTCCCATTTAAAACTCTAAACTCTAAACGATAGCCTCAGTTATGCTCAACATAACATGGTCCTCTCCCAGATAATGCAACTATCATACAGCTGTGAAACATGTAATGCCTTACATTTCACATTTGAAATATCTCAGTCACATATGCCTACATTATGTTAAAAAAACACATGGCCAATTATGTGCAATAATGGGCATGGAAATTGTTGTTCTGCATGAAATTTGCTCTCACATCGGGGCAAGAAAACGTACATGTTCTGTGGCATTTGTGTGGCTGTTTTTGTTTTGGATAGCCAACAGCAGAGAAGTGACAGTAAAGGAAGGGGGGGGGAGAGATTGGGAATGACACGCAACAAACGTGCCAATGTGGGTGCAAACAGGGGACATTTGATTTCATGGCTGGTACCTTAACCACTGGGCCAACAGGGCAGCCCTGGCTGGTACCAGTACCAAGTTTCTTTCTTTGTTTTTTTGGATCCCCTTTACTTTCAGCATGAGCTAGAAGCTATTCCTCCAGGTGTCCTGCAGTCTATTCTATCTACACAATCACTTCGCAAAATCCAACTCATACACATACAAAATTACAACTGACGCAATTAATCTAAATAAAAAAAAACAGACATCAGGCCACTCTTTAAAATTGTTGTCAGGTTTCTATGAAGTTCCGTGTCCGATGGTTAAACTAAAACACATAACCTAAATTTCATGCAGTGTTGACATGGAAACCTGTTTCCATATGGATGTACAATATTGATGTTGAGCTACATATCCAAACTGAGCCGCCGGGGGGGTCAAAGACAAGATGTTTGCCTGTGTGATGCATCTACACTGATGCCAAGCATCGGTGTTACCTCCCTATCAAATGGTAATCCAGCTAAAGGTCAGAGACTCTTCACCCAGTGCTGCACACTGTGTGTGTGCGTGCGTGCGTGTGTGCGTGCATGCGTGTGTGCGTGCGTGTGTGTGCGTGCCTGTGTGCGTGCCTGTGTGTGAGTGTGAGAGTGTGTGTATGTGCGTGTGCGTGCCTGTGTGTGAGTGTGTGTGAGTGTGTGTGCGTGCGTGTGCGTCAGTGTGCGTGCGTGTGAGTGTGTGTGCGTGTGTGTGCATGTGTGTGCATGTGTGTGTGCGCGCATGTGTGTGTGTGTGTGTGTGTGCCTGTGTGTGTGTGTGTGTGTGTGTGCCTGTGTGTGTGTGTGTGTGTGTGCATGCGTGTGCTTGTGTGTGTGAGAGAGAGCATGCACCAATACATTTACAGCATGTAGTGTGTAGCTGTCAAAGAGATACCAGTCTATATCCATGACTTTTCATTTCGGAAATTCCGCCGGATGTCCCTCATTTTCGGCCCGTTATGTCTGTCCCCTTCCTCTTCCTTTGTGTTGGCGTTCTAACCTCCGGTGGATTTGTGAGGACTATGGTTAACTGCTCCTCAGATCTCTGCAGGGTAAATCCAGACAGCTAGCTAGACTATCTGTCCAATCGGAGTTTTCTGTTGCACGACTAAAACTACTTTTGAACGTACACATTTTCCATCAAAACAAGTTCCTTCCAGAGGCTATTTTGCAGAGGCACCATCATTGCGTCCATCGCTTAGCACCGCCCAAGACAATTGTGATTGGTTTAAAGAAATACCAATAAACCAGAGCACGTTTTCCTCCCATCCTGGAATGCTGTGTATGCGCAGCATGTGCCCCGTGTGTTATTTTGTGATCAAGGATAAGCGAGAGACACAGAGACCTCACTATGTCAGCCCACTGTGTACCGAGCCAGCTCCCAGAAGCTCCTACTGCCCTCCAAACTTCTCTCTCTCCTTTACCTCCCTCTGCTCAACTGCAACCTTCAAAGTCCAACTTCACGCAGGCATGACGCACGTCAGTCCGGCTCGCCCCCCTCCACACCCCGGCCATAAATAATTAGCCCAAGGTCAGGGTTTAAAGAGTTTAATCATCCAATTTACTTGGACTCTGAAAACGGGGCAAGAGCAAACAGCCTGATTAGCCTCGAGCATGAGTGGAATGTTCCCTCTCTTCCCATAATCCAGCGGGGCTATGAAACGTACCTCTCCTGATCAGTGACAACTGAGTGACAGCTGGCTGCGTACACCGTACAGTACATACACATGAACATGCACGCGCTCCTTTCACAAAAGCACACTCTCTTACACAGACGTTTGTAAAGCTCCAGGCAACCTTTAAACTACAGAATCAGGGTTTCAGGCACGTTTGGCCTCAAAACGAGGGCAGATGTGATGTGTAATTTTCCCTCATCAGATTTCCACATTGGCCTCCGCCAACAAGGAGTAATTTGTTGCACCCTCCTTTGCCGTTTACCACAAAGAGGAAACGTTAACTTGGCCCATCAAATTGAATCCCATCAAATCAAACCGACTTCCAGCCGGGCGTTTTTAACTCCACATGTCTCGTCTCAGCTCGCCCTCCGCCCCCTCTCCTCCCCATCGACAGGGCCATCACTTGTGCAAACCCGCTTAAGATAATTGAATGTTTTCCTTTGACATTCATCCATGTCATTTCTCAACTGCCGACAGGAAACGTGCCTCTTCTCCCATCATGCGCACTGTCAAAAAACGGCTCGGTTTGATGAAGAGTGCTGATTATGGGCATAGTAAAATTTACCTCCTGATCCATCGGGGATTTATGAGATTGTGGTAATGATTCTATCAATAATGTGATCCCAATATTTCCTCGCAGAGACTGTTAAATGTGGCCAATATTGTCAAGTATTTTACGAGAAAAAGGGTGAGCCTCCACCAAAAGCGGGGCGGAGGGCGTCTTACAGCTCTGAGCTAAGGTTGTGTTAGAACACGTGTCAAACTCAAGGCCTGCGGGCCAAATCCGGCCCCTCGCTGATTCTGATCCGGCACGCGTATAAATTTAGGTTCACACTAAGTTTTGGCCAACCTAGTTTTTGTCACCTTTTCCAACGTTTTTGGCGCTTTTTTCAACGCTTTAGGCGTTTTTTCCCCACATTTTTTAAGCTTATTTGAATGTTTTTGCCACTTTTTCTGACATTTTTGGTGCCTTTTCCAATGCTTTTTCCAAGTTTTTGGTGCTTTTTTAGACAATTTTGACACTTCTTTTTCTGTGTTTTTGTTGCTTATTTCCACCTTTTGTGGTGCTTTTTTCAACGTTTTTGTCACTTTTTTCTATAGCGGCTAAGGACCTTTTTTCCAACTTTTGTATGCATGTATTAGGGCCCAACTGTAAGTGAGAAAGCTATATTTGACATGCAGTAATACAGTCGACATATTTGACTTTTTCTCTTAAATAAAAGCAAGCCGATGAACTCTGCATGTCTGGCTCCCGGATGTGATTCTCATTTTCCAGTGTGGCCCTTAGTGAAACTGAGTTTGAGATCCCTGTGTTAGAACATAGGGAGTTGATATTACTGATAATTTGATGCACAATACAACTGTTATGTCAACATAAACAAGTGTAACAGTTAACAACTTTGGTTTTATATTTCTTGACTACATTGCTAAAAAAAAAAAATAGGTCCAAAGGAAGTCAAACTCACGTGGAAGAGAAAAGAAGGTGAATTTTAAAATGACAACCCAAACTGTGACCATTCATCACATTTTACAGCCCGACTTCCTGTACTTGCCGTAGTTGGGTACACTCACTTTTACACTCACATACAGTTTTCCTGACATTATTAAAACGAATATGTATAAGTAGTAAAGTGGTATGCTTTCCTTGGCCACAAACTAGACTTGCACATTTAATAAAGGTGATAAAAAATAGAAATGTCTATGAAGCATTGTTTTATGAAGAAATATGCCAAGTTTTATTTGTTATATGGACTATGTGTGAACATACATACTTTGTCACTCTGAGATATATATATATATATATATATATATATATAATTGTGTGAAGCACTTTGTGACTCTGTCTGTATAAAAGGTGCTCTATCAAATAAATTCTTCTTCTTATTCTTCTTATTATTATGTTTATCTGACAGCATGCCATTCAGAATCATGCCGTGTCGAAAGTGGAATAGAAATATTACAGTACACAAGTAGTGTGTCATTTTCTGTAGAAACCATCTGAAACATGTTATCAGTTCAAAATCAACTATAGTAAACGTATCAAGGTGACAAAACAATGATAAGTATGTTTGAGATGGTCTCCAGAACCCCAAAACGATGGGCAGGTAAACGGTGGAAACATGGCTCTCATGTTATTAAGTAATCTAACAGGAATGTGCCCTTGCAATTATTCCATTTTTTTTTCTGAAGTTAAGACCAGGTTGTAAATGTTTGATATGGCCTTGCAATTTTTTTTTAAGTAGGAGCCCCGTGCACCCATCACAGCGGCCTCATTGTAATGAATGAGGTTGCTCTGCTGACGTTCCCCCCCCCCGTCTGAACACAGTCTTTCCCTTAGCAAACATCCGAGCGGTTGTAACTGTGTTGCGGCAGCGTTGCAGTCTTAGCTTCTAAATGTTGTACGGTAGTAAATCCCAAAGGCACCAAGAGCCTGAAACATGCAGATGCTCATTCGTATGATGCCTTTAACCAGAACCCGACATAACGAGCTGCAGAAATGGCATGTTATATTTATTGAATCTATTATTGTTCAAGATGATAAGGCAATAACCTTATCTCGAATAGAAAAGACCTCCCGTTGTATTCGTTATGAGCAATCTTTTGAAAACATTTTCCAGCAGGCGATCAATGTGGACAAAAGGCCTCTCCAGATGGAGGATTTGTTGGTTTAATTAACCAGGCCACCAATGGCTGCCGCAGCCATAATGCCACTGCAGGTTGGAGTAAACAAACAAAAGAGAGAGAGAGAGAGAGAGAGAGAGAGAGAGAGAGAGAGAGAGAAAGAAGTGGGGGGGCATTCACACGACAAGCTGGCAAAAGCACATTTAATTGCCATTCAGCCCACTGAGGTTTCACAGCACAGGTTAAGCATCAGTGTTTGACCTGACTCAACAGCACTCAGTGGTTTATCAGCAGGGGGAGGCAGGAAACAAAAAAAAAATAGAAAAAAAAGGAGCACACCATTGTCCCACTTTTATCACGCAAAGCACATGCTGAAAGATATGTAGCCTGTAGCTGCGGCTCTCCCCTCTTTTAATTAAGGTGAGAAAATGACTGCTAAAAGCAATTTGCAGCTTCAGCCTGTCTAGTCAGATCTGCGCGCTGAAATAGTGCAGCGTTTGTCGCCCTCTCTCTCTGTCTCACCTATTCAGAATCTTTCCCCCCCATCCCCTCTTTTTTTTTTTAACTCCTGGGCGTTGGAAAGCCTGCTTGGAAACAGTGTTAAAGATATTCAGCGAGGTGTCTCACATTTTAATTAACTCCCGCTCTCGTCTCAGAGGTAGCGAGAAACAAGTTTTCCTTGGCTTTTTGTCTCCCTCTGATGAACACAGTGTGCTTCCTCACACACTTTGAATAGAGCCAAATGAGGCCGGTTGGACAGCTATGAGAATGGATAGCACCGCTGAGTGGTAACCTTTGATTTAAAAGTACATGATTGTTAATCCCTCCCCCACAGCCTCAGCTCGATAGCTTTTATGGTTATTGCGCATTGATTGTAATAAG
Organism: Perca schrenkii; assembly: GCA_025617405.1. Lineage (NCBI taxonomy): Eukaryota > Metazoa > Chordata > Actinopteri > Perciformes > Percidae > Perca > Perca schrenkii. The sequence continues at coordinate 1,933,993 of CM046797.1, forward strand.
TTTTGGAGGCTTGGAGGATGCTGTCCCTGTGATTGAAATGTTATGTCTCGACAGATCAATGGACATTAGTATTCTGATGTAGTTGATGCTGGGTTTATACTGTATGTCCAACTGTACAGGCACTGTGTCCAGGAGGGAAACTGCAATGGAGAGAGAGGGGGGCAGCAATACTGATGGAAGGCAGTCCGAAAAGGACTGATGAAATATGTAAAAGAAATATGGGACAGAAATGAAATGAATGATTACAGGGCCAGGGGCAGGGCCAGGGGGAGGGGCAGGGGCAGCAGCCGCACTGGAGTTAGGTCATAACTCTGAAATAGTACACTGAATCTAAGAGTGTGTGTATGGCATCTGTGTGTTCTGATTTAATTGAGTTAAGAAAGTGTGCAATTTTGGACACAAAGCCCATCAATCCAGTTCAAAGGGTGTGGGAAAAAAAAGTCAATATTTCTATTGGAAAAAAAAACCTCGTACCATAATTTTAAGCCCATTAAATTTGCATGATGAAAGAGAAAATGAGAGGTTGATGAATAAAAAAGGAACGGGTGTAGGTGAGAAAAAACTGAACTGGGAAAACACTTTTACTGTCAAAGCAATGGTAGCATGAAGCAGAATGTAAGGGCAGGGGATATTGTACGTGCAAAAACAAAAATTGAGTGCGTGGGGGTGTTAGAGTGAAGATTAAAGTTATAAAAAGAAAGTGGGGATGAGAAAGGCTGTTGGTAAAATGGACTAGGAGATGACTTGAAAAGAGTGTGAAATGGAGGCTGAGAGAAGGTGCATCTGACTCTGCAGCTCCTCAGGCTCGTTGAGTGACTGTCAAGGACAATTTCATCTGCTCCTAACATTTCCCCGGCTTTCTTACTCTCACAACACAGTCTGCATACAATTAAACAAGCCATTTGAATCATTATCAAAGTGTTTATGCGTGCGCCAGTCAGCCCGATAATGTTTTCTCCTTCCTTGTTATCGTTACTCCATCACTCCAAAAAAGATTTTCCTCTGTGTATTTATCTTCTCCTTCTGTGACCAGGGATATCAACATTTGTGCTGGGTTTGGGTAGCAATCCCTTAAAGGTGCAATATGTAATATTGTATGTAATACTGGCAGCTAGCGGTTAAAATAGTTACTGCAGTACCAATTCAAAATACTGGAGAGTTGTCTCCCCCGCCCCCTCCTGCCAGACTCAAAGTTCACGGAGGTTGCCAGGCTGAGACCAGCACACCAGCAGCATCCACAACAATTTTACTAGACGCTTTTCTCACATAGCCAGACATTACTCCACAGCACAGCGGAGTAGCTAACGGTAGATGCTGGCTATATTGACAGTCATAAAAGCCGTGCTCACGCGGAGCTCTGTAACCTGTAACATGGGCTGCTTGCCTGGTCCTCCCAGTAACGTTAGCAGGGTTAGCATGGCGGCGTTAGCCAGGACCAGTCGGGATCACTTTACTGGCTATGTCTCAATTGTTTTTGCGAGTAACCAACTCGGGTACTCTAACATATAATTCAATGTGAGAACACAAATGTTGAAATGACATAAAATGCCCGTCCCTAGTAGCTGTGATAAATTAGCCTGAAGCTAATGCTTACCTGTTCAGGAGAAAATAAGCCAACTCTGAGTCCTTTTGGGATCTAAGCTGTCTCCATCTTTCAAATACATCTCCAATATTTACCAGGGGGTTGTTACATCTCTGGTCACGCAACTGTTAGAAACATACTGTTTTCTTTTTTTTATGTCATGTAGAATCTATCTCCGTTAATCCTGTTCGTTTGTTTGCTGCTTTCATGGCTGTACTAACGTTACATCTGTAGCACGCTGGGTTTACATTTTTACAGGTATATCTGGCAACCCGGCCTGTCTGTCAAACTGGGCCGTTGATAACACACAGATCAAAACATAAACATAAATTCTGTCACGGAATGTAAATTTCAAAAAGAAAAAATACTGACATTAGCATTGTTGTCAGAAAAGATAGTATTTCAGTTTAACATGTTTCCTTAATATCTGATGAGGCATTGGTGTCATTTTTGGATTTATTACAGTACAAATATTACATATTGGACCTTTAAGTACACAGCGGAGAGAATATGGGATGTTGTTAGCTTCTGCCTGCAGCTAACTACATTACTACGTTTGTTTCAAAGGGACAGGGGTTGGGGAATGACGAAGATGACGAGGTTGCCCTGCTCAAATTGTCTGCAGGATAATTCAAAACACACTGAATTAGCAACAAAAAAATGTTAACAAGGCTTGTTGTAAGACAAGGAAACGCTGTGGAAAGGCGCTCTTACTCCTGCTTGATGGGAGTGTTTATCCAGGCGGGCCAAACAGGGAAATCAGATACCTTTCATACTCAAACCCATATCCCTAACCTGCTGAACTTTGCTGTCCTGCCTGGTTGCCACTCTGTTCCCTGGTAGCACAAGCTTAGAGGACAACCAAAATGGCGGGCGCCGAGCGGATCACCTTGCTCCTGTGGCTGCTGGAAAACCGCTGCTGTTTACTCAGCACAAAGCATGTGGTGGCTGCGGTGCTGTGGGGATGGCTGAATTATTCCTGGCCGTATCTGGTGTTTTCGAGGATGAGTTCCGCTGTCTGACACGACAGGGACGGAGCATCTGCGTCTGTTTGACCCTTTGCATCTCGAAAGACCCGCACAATTAAATGAGGGCTATCAAATGTCTCAGCTCAGTTCCCTTCAGGAGGTGAATTCTCCAAATCAGCCCCACGGGCTGAGACACCGGACGGGAAGAAGTATTATATTTTGTCCTGCCTTGGCAAAAATAAACACACACACATAACCACTGATTGCAGCTCACTGAGAGTAGGTCTTCTATTATGCGAAACCTCAAAGCATGGTCTGCTGATTATGGGGACAGCGATCCCTGCATCCATGCTGGCACGGTAACAAAGAGAGGCGCTGCCTTCGCATGTTGGCAAGGGCGGCACGCAATACAAATTGTGCTGACCAATTAAGACGGAACGTAAAGCGGCGAACCTAAAAGAGTTTCGACAGGGTTCGTCTTCATGTAGGCGTTTGTGTGTTTGTGGGGTCGGATTAATTACCCCTGATGAAGCCTTTTATATGTTGTTTTCTATCTGTTCTCATCTCCGTGTTGAACGGAATCGAGGTTTCTGTCGATCACAACAGCCGCCGTGCCGGAGGAATCTTGAGATACCATGATGAAAATCAAACAAATACTAGCAGATACAATACCAACTGACCTACACATACACCCACTACACCGATTCTAATAATAATTGCAATTTCCCTCATGGTCAGCCCACCGTCAGGCCTTGGAAGAATGGCTCAGGAAGTGGATGAAGCGTACCTGGTTCAACAGAATGCCTAAATATATACACTGTGTCCTGCATACTTGCTGTAAGGACAAACTGTATGTGCTGAGGAGCCTCTAAACTATCAGGAGGTCATCTTTATTTTATCCTGTTTTCCATCTGCGCTGGTTCCCTATTTGTTCCTCTCCTCCCAAGTACATGTTCTCATTATTCACATTGCCACAGGGATGTGTATACGTGTCTCCACTGTAAAATATAGAAAAAGAGAGTGCCGGGCAGTTTGCCAAGTAAGCATGCAGACAAAACATTAAACTACAGTTTAATGTTTGGGACAAACTAAAAGACAAGGATAAAGGGAAGCTTCAGCTTGAAGGATGGGGAAAATGGGTTATGACTGGGGGAATCAGGGGTTTAAATCCCCAGAGGAGCTAGGAGAGATTTGAGTTAGAGGAAGAAAATAGGTAACACTCTCCTCTACCTAAATTAGCTGCCATCAAAGTGCCCTTTACCGAGGCACTGACCCCTAACTGTTGTTAGAGGGCAGGTCAGAGAGCAGCGTGTGGAGGTTGGCTGACTATTCCCTTGTTGACAGGCTTTACACTTGAATTTATTTTGTGCATGGGCATTTTCGGTCTCTGGATTTCCAGGTGCATTTGGATCATGTTCTGTGGACTCGTAGCCTACGGATGGCTTCGGCTGTCTCGCTTTGTCACGTGACCCCTCACCTTGGATGACGCAGCACTTTCTCAAGAATATGCGATCGCAGCTAATCCCAGGTGATAATTGGGTCTAAAATCGGTGTGCCTACACCGTGTTATCCTCCTGCTAGCGTTAGCACCCAGGAGGCTGAAACAGGGCAAACTTTAAACATGCTTTTAGCCTCTTAATATTTCGTTCCAAATGTTATTTCTTGTCTTATCTGACAAAAAGGGAGTTTTTGTTGATGATAGGTAGTTCACCTGGTTGAGTGTGCGCCCCATGTTCAAAGGATCAATTCTTACAGCGGTGCAGGGTTCGATTCCAACCTAGGGCCATTTGCTGCATGTCATTCCTCCTCTCTCTCTCCTCTTTAACTGTAAATTCCAGTTGAATTTATCAACAGTCAGCAGCCTGTGTTGCTTTTGAACTCTGATTGTTGGCCAATGTTGTAGGTCGCTTGTGTGAAGCATGGAATTTAAGTTCCACAGTCTCCACAGTGCTGCGGAGGAGGGTCTGGCTAGTCCACACAGCATTGTCCCATTGGGATGGGAGAAAAACCTGCTCTGGTTTATTGGCATTTCTTTAAACCAATCACAATCATCTTGGGTGGCGCTTAGCACCAGACGGAGCCACGGTGCCTCTGCAAAATAGCCTCTGGAAGGAACTTGTTTTGGTGGAACATATTTGACAGCTCCTATGTTTACTGGTGTCTGACTCCTCTCTCGTCAGTCTGCCGTTTCCTCTTTCTCTGTTCCTCCGACAATGCTTTCCTAGCTTTCTGCTTCTTTTTTGCTGGCTCAGCCATGATGATAGTGTGAAAAACTCCATCGCTACCTTGTTCTTATAGCTAGCCGGTTCCTGGATGGGCGTATGTGTGCAGTGCCGTGAAGCAATTTGTTACATCATGAGACCTGATATCACGCCATACTTCCTGGCGCTGAGGCCGCCGAAAGTTGCAAGGGGGGTTTTTCTGCTCACAGACGCTAGGGGGGAGAGAGACGACCACCATTCAATCCCCAAAAAAGTCATATAACCATTCTAATGACTCTGAAGTCAGTGTTCAGTTAAGGTCAATTAAGCTAAAAAAAAATGCATAGTTCCCCTTTAAAGTGCTCATATTATGCTAATTTTCAAGTTCATAATTGTATTTAGAGGTTGTACCAGAATAGGTTTACATGGTTTCATTTTCAAAAAACACCATATTTTCATATATTCAGCTCCTCTTTTCACCCTGTGTGTTGAGCTCTCTGTTTCAGCTACAGAGTGAGACACTTCTGTTCCATCTTTGTTGGGAGTCGCACATGCTCAGTACCTAGGTAAGGACTACTAGCCAGTCAGAAGCAGAGTATGAGGGCGTGCCCTGACAGTACCTAGGTAAGGACTACTAGCCAGTCAGAAGCAGAATATGAGGGCGTGCCCTGACAGTACATAGGTAAGGACTACTAGCCAGTCAGAAGCAGAGTATGAGGGCGTGCCCTGACAGTACCTAGGTAAGGACTACTAGCCAGTCAGAAGCATAGTATGAGGTTTTGCTATGCTAGCAGCTAGGCGAGCATTATAACGTGTGTTCCAAAGTGACCACGGTTGTCTCTGAAGTAAAGGCTGGACTACAGTAGAGCTGTTTGGAGCAGTTTGTGAACAGTGTTTTCTGTTGGAGATGGTAAGTCCCTTTGGGAGGGACTTTGGGCTTTTTCACTTTGTAAACCTATAACGTGCACAAAAAAAGATATATAACACAATAAATGAAAGGGAAAAAGCAAAAGAACATAATATGAGCACTTTAAGTAACATTTTCAATGCAGGTGATTAACTTTGGGTGATAATTCTCTGCATTCATCACTACAAGGAACCCCTTTCACACGTTTCAAGTAACTTGCCAAATACTGGCGTAGAACGTGGTTTTAGCAGTCTCACGAGGCGAATGTAAGAGCTGCAAGCAAAGCAAAGCATGCATAAACACCTGAAAGGTCCTTGAGCAGTCATTCAATGATCTAAGACTAGAGAACAGGGAACATGTTGTACCAACAAGTACCAGAATGTCTCCTCGTTATATCTTAGGACATTGTGTTTCTATGATCCCAATTGTGACTTAGCGTCAGACGACATTCATACCAGTCAGATTCTTTTGTAATTGGTTGGCACACCCATAGAGAAACAATGAATCCTTGTGTCATTCGGCACTTTGCCAAAGTATTATTCCAGGACTTCTGTAACAACCTCCAAAAACTTATCTCGGTCAAAGCCTTGAAAACTGTATCTGTAGCTCCCAGGTGCGAATTTATATCCGTGTAAATGTGAAGCTGTGCCTCGCTGCAAAAGAGCATGCACGCTCAGCAAACCCTCCCCTGCATAAATAAAGGTTGACTTACTTAATATAACCTGAGCTATAATTTCCTACTCCTCGGAGACCAATTCATCTCGTAGTGAAGTTTGTCCTGTGTGGTTATGTAACTGATCCTTGATCAGTTCATAAAGAGCAAAGCATTTTATTATATATCAGCTCTGGAGACTATGAGCATACATTATTAATATGACATTACTCAAACTAACATGGCTTCCTTTTAAATAATTGTACTTTTCCTCAGTTCCCGTTCTTTTGCAGCGGGTCTTATTATTGAATTATTTATTGAAAGGGCACCATGGTAACGGGTATGAGAACAAACCGTCCTCTGTAGTTCATACAGTACCGGCACAAATTTCATTTTGCGGCTTCGGATTTGGCCGAATATTGGGCATTTTTGACAGGGTTCGGTTTCTGCCGAACCTTAGAATTTTTTTCCACTGAACCGAACCCTACACTTGCACTACGCACGCTACGCTGGTCGCCGTAATGATAATTACGGGAAGGTGTTTACGTCAATGCAGTAGGCTGTGAGGAAGTGGAAATGGAACTTGTGAGCAGAAAAAGTTGTTGTTTGGCAGTACTTTCAGTCAAAAGAAGGCCATTCAAGTCCAGCTACATGTTCAATCTGTTCAATGTTGATTGGTCTGGTGGTGGCAAGGACCCTAAACACTACACAACATGGCCACTGTTACAACATTTGGTATGAAACATCCAAAAGAATACGAGTTGTGCACGAAGGAATCTCCAGACAGCAGCCAGACTGCAGCAACTTCAGGTACGGCAAAGGAAGGACAGTCACGGCTTAAAACTGGTGTTAACCAGACAACCATTACCACCTTTGCTAGCCCTGGGAGTAGGATTTGGTATTCGGTTTCGGATTCGACAAAATCTTAACCAGTGGATTCTGTATTTCTGCCTAACCCCAAAAATCTGGATTCAGTGCATCCCTAAAAGCAATGTTAGAATGTAGCCAACATAAAAAAGCACACAATAAACACATTCATAATAATAGATAATATTTTGCACCCACTATACAGCTATCTTTTTGTAACGTCAGCCCACATGTGAAACGGATCATCATAGTCAACGCATTCTCATGAACGTATGTATACGTGTGCAGTCTTGTTTAAAGTACTTGAAAGCAATACTTCAGTAAAAGTACAAGTATCTTACCAGAAAATGACTTTGTTAGAAGTAGAGTGAGAGTAAAAGTCTTAAATATCTGATATTTACTGTACTTAAGTATGAAAAGTAATTTATGATATAAAACATACTTAACTATTTGAAGTAAAAGTAAAAAAATAAATTAAAAAAACTTTAAATTTTCAAAGTTTTTGTAATTTTTCTCCAAATTTTGGGCATTTTTTCAGACATTTTTGTCGGGTTTTTTTCGGACTTTTTGACACTTTTCCAAACCTTTTTCCAGGTAAAGAGCTGCTGGAATTTTTTCTGTTATTTTATGGATTTATTTCTTAGAGTGCACTAAAACAAGTTCCATCCCGAGGCTATTTTGCAGAGGCACCGTGGCTCCGTCAGGCACTTAGCGCCGCCCAAGAAGATTGTGATTGGTTTAGAGAAATGCCAATAAACCAGAGCATTTTCCTCCCATCCCCGAATGCTGTGTGGACTAGCCAGACCCTCCTCTACAGCGCTGTGGAGGAGGGTCTATGCAAGACTAAGGTACTGTTAAATCACAGAAGGCCCTGAGGAGAATCTGAGATTTACATTAAGCCTACTGTACGCCACCTGTTTCATGTCATGGTATATCCAGGGATAGACCCATCCTGTGTTCACATAGAGATGCGATAGCCGTGACGAAGCAGCTATGAGCTTAAAGAAACACATTCCTGATTCACTGTGCTGCGTTCTGATTTCTACTAACATTTTTTCACACACCATTTTCATTTTTTTGTGCCAGCGAATCGCCTCCCCCCCCCCGCAGCATTAAAATGAGTTCTGGGTGTGTCGATGCAATGCAAACACTGACTAACGCAAGTGATCAACATATTTTGTGGTTTGCCACTTTGTTTGCAATTGCAGTTAAGTGGCTACCAGAAATAGTTGCATTCTGAGTCATGATCACCGCAAAGTTATTTGTTACTGTCTTGGCAGCCTGATGCGATACCTACAGCATACATGCCTGAACTTGTTACCTTCCGAGGACAAAGCAGAGAGAGCTTCTGTGGAAAGAAAAACTTTAATTAAAACTGCATTAGTTGCAGTAGGGATGGTAGACGAGCAATATTTTCCATCCAACTGGCGAGTAAAGGAGTGTAACAAATGTGCGGGCTCCAATTAAAATGTCACTCACAGGCTTTAATTGGCTGTAATTATTGTTGTGTGTCATGAGGTCAGCGAGCAGGCAGCTCTTTCTCACACCTTAGCTATTTTAAGCTTGGTTTAAAAATGTTTGCACACATTGAAAGAAGAAAAGAAGATGAGAGACCTTACCAAAGGGCTGTTATTGGCTAAGGCTTCATGTACACTGCTACATTTTGGTTTTGAAGCAGAGTTTTGAGCCAAAAGTGATCTCCCGCACACAAGTGTTCTTTAGCTCCAGTAGAAGAACTAATCTCCGTTTAAACTAACACGTCCAAACCAAAGTATCTCAAAAACAATCTCATATACTGGGCATTAGTGGTGTGCGATACTGCATAATTTGGTAATGATCTGATACCAAGTACAGTAAATACAGGGCCAGTATCACAGATACCGATAGGATACCACTACGATACCAATACTTTTTAATAATTAAGGTGGATGCATCATCAAATTGCAAAATCTGAATGAATTCTCATGAACTTTAAGTGTTTTTGTGATTTTTTTATTAATGAATTAAAACCCTGACAGAGTTTTCATATGCTTGTATACATTTGTTGTGTTAACACTGTATCTTACAGCCTTTTTACACATTATACAGCTTGCCGTATAGCCACACAGCGCTCCTCTTCCTCTCTGCCATCTCATGCTCCGTCTCTGTCCTGCTTGTGTGTGCGTGCTGCTGGCCGCTGCCGGGCCTGGCTGCTTGCTTGCTTGTTTGCCTGGCGCCGCTGAGTCACGTGACGGTACAACATCAAGTCACAACATCGATATTTGGCGCGATCTGAACACCACTACTGGGCATAAACAGGAGGCAGCGTGTATACTCCACCCGTTGCTGGTAGTTGCCATGGTAATGTTAGTAGCTTAGTGTCAGAGAACAGGATGTTGTGACCGATGAGACCCAATAAGGAGGAGAAACGTAGGCGTCAGTGTTGTGTTGCCGTTGAGACTACAACACAACCTCACAGACTCCAGACCAAAACGGGTCAGAAGTGTTTCCAAATGTCTCCGCTTTAGGGGCTCGGAAACACCAGAGCAGGGGGAACGAGAGGGGGAAACGCCAGAGCAGGGGGAATGAGAGGGGGAAACACCAGAGCAGGGGGGAATGAGAAGGGGAAACACCAGGGCAGGGGGGAATGAGAGAGGGAAACACCAGAGCAGGGAGAATGAGAAGGGGAAACACCAGAGCAGGGGGAATGAGAGGGGGAAACACCAGAGTAGGGGGGAATGAGAGGGGGAAACACCAGAGCAGAGGGAATGAGAGGGGGGAAACGCCAGAGCAGGGGGGAATGAGAGAGGGAAAACACCAGAGCAGGGGGAATGAGAGGGGGAAACGCCAGAGCAGGGGGGAATGAGAGGGGGAAACACCAGAGCAGGGGGAATGAGAAGGGGAAACACCAGAGCAGGGGGAATGAGAGAGGGAAACACCAGAGCAGGGAGAATGAGAAGGGGAAACACCAGAGCAGGGGGGGAATGAGAGGGGGAAACACCAGAGTAGGGGGAATGAGAGGGGGAAACACCAGAGCAGAGGGAATGAGAGGGGGAAACGCCAGAGCAGGGGGAATGAGAGAGGGAAAACACCAGAGCAGGGGGAATGAGAGGGGGAAACATAGCAGAAGATATTCATTTTTAAACCAGAATTTAGCAATGTAAATGTAGCCTAAGTATTTAAAAGAGAATCAGCTGTCAGATATTCAGTGCTGCCCGTGAAATTGAAAATGATGTAAGTAAGTTTTAATTTGCAATATTGTGATTAGATCCTACAAGTACACTCTAAAAAATAAATCTGTAAAATACCACAGAAAAAGTTCTGGCAGCTTATTACCCAGATTTTGTCCCGTAAAAAAAAAAACAAACGTGATAATGATGTGTGTAACTATAGTTAAAATACAGAACATTTTTGGTTAGGCCTTTATAAAATTCTGTCATACAAAGCTGCTTAGTTAGTAAACTAAAATTAAAAAAAGCTTCATTCTTACGACTGTTAATACAGAGATATGTGTATGCCAGAATTCTTATTTTGTATTTCATTTGTTATTCATGCTAGGTTTGATTGAAAAATGTTAGCGTCCTTTCTTTCTTTTTAAGGACGAAGCCCAAGCTTGTAATTTTCCCCACCCCTCATTCAACTCTACTATATCAACTATATTGTGTATATCTTTGTATTATTGCATATTTTATATTATATAGTCATAGTAAGATAATGAATATATTACATCACTTTTAAACACCTACCAAACAGGTAGGTTGTTGTTGATGCAGAAAGTCTCCTTTAGCGTCATATTTAGACGCGCTTGGTCGGGACTCTTGCCGTCACTTTTAGACGTTCTGGGTCACAAGAACGGGACAGTTAGGTTTAGAAAAAGATGGGGGGTGGGGTTATAAAATGTACATTTCAGTGACCCGCGGGATAAGAACGGGACATGGACCCCGGTCTCCTGGGGGAAAGTCCTGTGTTGTTTGACCCTTCTAGCCCTTTAAATCCATTAAAAGCCATTAAATTCTATGAAACATTGTGTTCTAGCTCTTAAATCATTTTAAACAGGTCTTATTTTTCCTACGTCCATGCAACGCTACCTCTAATGCTCTTTTTTTTTCAGTGGTGTTGTAGTTCTTTCTTTCGCTTGTCCAAATATAATTTTGCTGTATTATGACTAGAAATGAGACCAATTTAAATTGCAGCCAATCAGCTTTCGGGTTATTGGCGCGAGTCTTTTTGGGATTGTACCACAATTTAACTTCAGTTCAATTTTATTTATAGTATCAAATCATAACAAGAGTTATCTCGAGACATAAAACTGATTTTATTCTTCAGCTACGAGGAAGTGCAAGTTTAGCTATACTTGGCTTGAAAAGAATTTAGGGCTCAGTTGATGTTGTGATAAAGGTCTTACATTTTATTTATAATGGTCTTAA
>CM046797.1:1950575-1993075 GCA_025617405.1 Perca schrenkii
TATATATATATATATATATATATATATATATTAACCTTTATCTATCCAGGTAAGTCGATTGAGAACAAATTCTCATTTGCAACGACAACCTGTATATATATATATATATATATATATATATATATATATATATATATATATATATATATATATATATATATATATATATATATATACAGTACTCTATACTAAATAAAGTATATATACATTCATGTGAAAAAATTAGGACACCCATGCTAAAGTTGACTAAACAGAGGAATAAAAAAATCATCTTTGGAAATTGATCTTAATGCCTTAATTAAAAAAATTAGGAAAAATCCAACCTTTATGGACACCAATTTTGTTTGTGAATGAATAATGTATCGTAAATAAATAAATGTTCTTCCTTAAAATACAGGGGGCATAAGTAAGTACACCCCTATGTTAAATTCCCATAGAGGCAGGCAGATTTTTATTTTTTATATAAAGGCCAGTTATTTCATGGATCCAGGATTCTCTGCATCCTGATGAAGTTCCCTTGGCCTTTGGAATTAAAATAGCCCCCCCACATCATCACATGCCCTTCACCATACCCCCCATCATCACATACCCTTCACCATACCCCCCATCATCACATACCCTTCACCATACCTACAGATTGGCATGGTTTTATTTCAGTTAATTTTAGTTGATAGCTGGTTTGATTTGCATTGAGAGATGATTTTATGGAAACTACCCCATGCCAATCTGTAGGTATGGTGAAGGGTATGTGATGATGGGGGGTATGGTGAAAGGGTATGTGATGATGGGGGGGTATGGTGAAGGGTATGTGATGATGGGAACTTTATCAGGATGCATAGTATCCTGGATCCATGAAATAACTGGCCTTTAAAAATAAAAAAATCTGCCTGCCTCTATGGGAATTTAACATAGGGGGTGCACTTACTTATGCCCCCTGTATTTTAAGGAAGAACATTTATTTATTTACGATACATTATTCATTCACAAAGAAAATTGGTGTCCTTAAAGATTGGATTTTCCCTCATTTTTTTAATTAAGGCATTAAGATCAATTTGCAATAGATGTTTTTTTTTATTCCTCTTTTCAGTCAACTTTAGCATGGGTGTCCTAATTTTTTCACATGATTGTAAATTATATATCTCAATCATCAGTAACAAGTTGGCAGAATTGGACAAGCAATTCCAAGGGCCTGAATCCATACAGTGCAGTACTGTCAATACTGTAAAGAGTCTGAAAAGTTGGTACATGGTACTATAGAAACAGTGTCTGATAAACAGTAGTACATTACAGTAAAGAATGATGATGAAATATTACATCCATAGATGATTTAGTCTAATTGGTTCATGTTCCACATTAACTGGTGACATGTGAATCTCGTTATCTTGAAACTTTCATGATCTAAACATGGAATATTGTTTGTCTGTTTCCATACAATTATGCATTAAGAGTAATGCAACAGTTACTTATCATTTTGAGTAGTTGTATCGATTGATAGTTAGATGATTGTAATGGAATGAATAGGCAATTATCTAAAATGTAATGTGTGAATTGCTTTAGTAGTACTTTGATGTTAAGTTGTGTCATATTGAACAGGTGATCTTTGTTAAATGAACAAATGATCTTAGGTTTATGTGTATTGTATTCAAGCAATTGAAAAAAGTGTTAGAGTTTTGAAAAATGTGCATTTTGATCATTGGTTGTGAGTTTTGTGTCCAGAGTTTTGAAAAATAACGTCAAGGTTCTGAAATTAGTAGCAAAGTGATTGTAAAAAACTGTAATACAGCAAGGTGTAGTTTAAAAGTAAATACATGGTTGGCACGGTTGATAGTGAACAGGCAGTCGGTGGCTACTTCCACAGACCGTTAAATTCAATTTTATTCATAGTATCAAATCATAACAAGTGTTATCTCAAGACACTTTACAGATAGAGTAGGTCTAGACCACACTCTATAATTTACAAAGACACAACAATTCCAATAATTCCCCCAAGAGCAAGCACTTAGTGCAACAGTGGTGAGGAAAAACTCCCTATTAGGGAGAAACCTAAGACAGACCCAGGCTCTTGGTGGGCGGCCATCTGCCGCTGCCAGTTGGGACACAGAGACACCGATACAGATATAGAGAAAGTTTACTGATGTACAGGGGTTAAAGTGTTGGGGGGGGTGGGGGGAATGATCTGGAACAGCGCTCTGGCACCTTGGATTCAAAATTTAATTAATTTAATTTTTCAGCAGCGCACCACTGTGTCTGTGAGTTTACATGTCTGTAATAATAGCAGGACAGTCCCGTACTATCTAAACAGGTAAAGTCAGTTGAACAGGTGAAGATCACATTGTCAGTAGCTTACTGGTTACAAACAGACTCGGTAGTCAACGCCACAGTAACATGTTGCAGATCTGTTTGTTTTTAGCCAAGCTAGACAGTATTCAGACAGTATAGAGAGTATTCACTTAAAATAGATAGCTACTAGGTTTAAAAGTGAGTTTCCTTCAAGTGCTGTGTAGTGGAGACTTTAAAGTGGTTCATTTGAGAATGGAATTTGGTGTGCTGTTGGCCTCGGTGGCATGGCTGGTGTCGTGTTTATATTGAAAACAGTGGCGGCTACAGCGGCATGCAACGACTCACCGTCCTCTCAAATGAATTCTTAATTTGCCCTTTCAAAATACCGTCAAGATACAAACAGCATGTATGCTGACATTGGGCGAGGATACTTGGCCAATCTTCAAATATTTTTTGCAAGATTGTTTGTCGACATTATGTTGTTTTAATTTGAATAGATTATTTCAGTAATTCAAGAACAGTAATAAGTGAATTGTGCATGTGCAGTATATATATAGTTTTTTTTACACTTGTCGGGCTACGTAGCAATGTCATTTAATGACATTGCATGCATATTTCACTTCTCTACATTATAACACAGAAAACTAACATAATTTTCCATCGTAGTGAATTAAAGTAAAACTGAAGAAAAAAAAGAAAAGGCAGAATGAGGATGTAAACTGCTGCGAGGGGGAGAGGGGCATGACGAACGGACTGCAGGAGGAAGAGAGGAAGAAAAGAGGGCGTTCATAAATCAAAGTTGATGGGGGGGGTGTGAGGAGCCCCCCCCGCACTCCCCACCCACACGGCCTCTCCCCTTATATTACTTTAATTGAAGTTGTTTAATAATTCTGAAACTATTTTGCCCTGAGCGTGCACTACCCATAAATCCCCCAGTTCTGTACACACGCTTAAGCTACACTTAACATTCCTCCATGCTACTTAATCTTTCATCTTCTCATCCATCCCTCTCTGCCCCCTCACCCCTCCGCCCCGTCTCTGTCTGTCTCTCCTCCCTCTTTTATCCCTCCAGTCGATCCCATTTCAATCCATCTCTTTCCCTCTCCCTCTCCCTCTCCCTCTCTCCCTCTCTCTCTCTCTGTTTCCCACCCTGTCTGCTCCATCCCTTTTTTTCTTTCTTTAATTATCTATCTTTTCACCTGTCCTCAATCTGTTTGTCTCTGTCTCTTCAAGTCCTCATTTCTAATCTTCTGGTGAATCACATGCCCAGGTAAAAGAATGCTGAACTTTTTTTTGGGTGCTTAGGTTTAACCCGAGGGGAGGAAAAGTGCAGTTTGCAGCCTCATGTGTTTACCTGCAAACGTGTGTTCTGTGCCCCTGAAGTTGGAGCTGGCATCTGCCTGCTGTGTGTGTGTGTGTGTGTGTGTGTGTGTGTGGGTGTTAAGTATGTGGAAAGGTGGAGGCCAATTATTTCCCTGGCCTTTCTCCCCTCTCACCACACCTTAAGCTGACAGCAGCCATGTTGCAGTAGATTGTAACTTTCCACATGGTCCTCAATCATATACACATGCTCAGCATCCTGCTGTATTCTCCCAAAAATAATCTTCATGAACTGTACGGGCAATTTGCATTCATTTGCAAATATGTTTTGCATGGAAGTTTATGGCACCCAATTTTCATTGACCTGAGGAAACATGGACAGACTATCATGCTAATGAATAAAATACTTGATATATTTGGTGTTTTTGTAACTAAACAGTAACGGCAATCATACAAATGAATAAAATACTTAAAAAAAAAATATATGTCTACAAGATAAATGCAAACTATCATACTGATGAATAAAATACTTAAAAATATAAGTCCGTCTATAAAATAAATGCAGATTATAGGCAAACTAAAAAATTCATTCTATGGCTGCAACCTGGAGCCTCCCGTCTCATGCCCTCTCGCTTTGCTGATAAGCATTTGTATTTGCAGCAATGTCCCAGTGAAGTGTGAAAACAATATAGACTATAAAAATAAAAAGTCGTGTGTGTTCTTGTGTGTGCAGATCCTTGTTATCCCTCCTCAGGAAATCCTTTCTTTAACAGTTTAAACGTTTTTCAGTTGATTGCAACAAACGTGGTCAGGAACTTACCCGTGACTCCATCTGGAAAATAATTTGCAATTTCGTATTTTTGACCCGCTGAACTTACCGTTGGACACGCCTCGGCATGAGACGGGATGGCATGACATGGGACGCTCCAGGCTGCAGCCATACCCGCCTCTACAAGTTACACACGTTTAGGGAACTGAAGCACTATTTGCACGGGATTAGTATCATCTGGGGTCCTTGTGTGATTAAGAAATGACCCCCACCCCACATCTGAGTTTTGTGTGGCGCATTCGCATGGGATAAGCAAAGCCTGCTTTTACTTGAATTTACTGACATATCTGTAACCCTGGGTTGGGTACCCAGAGACGCCAGGCAGGAAGGCATTTTCTACGGGCCCCTCCGCTATTCATTCTAGCATCTTTTTGGGCCCTCCTCACACGAGGGCCCTGGGTACTCAGTCCCCCCCCCCTCCCCCCCCCCAAGTCCGACACCCCTGCATGGCCGATTCACACAGGATTTAGATCACAGCTAACCTCCGTAATCATTACAAATGACTAGAGGTCACCAGGTAATACTGATCCCGTGTGAATAGGGCTTGAGTTAACTTTAACCACAACCAGACTGTTCCAGTATTTAAGAGAAATAGCAATAGAACAGTATTTCCCTGATCTGATGGACGTGTTTTAGTGTGGGACACTGTGTGTATCCTGTCCACCTTGACCTTTGACTGCCAGTGAACACATCCCAGGAAGGAATTATGACTCCTCTGCAACGCATTTGGCAAAACACATTGGTAGGCCTACACTGCAAAAAAAAAAAAAATGCAAGTGTCTCTGCAAGTAATCAGCACGTCACCATCCTGGCCCTCATCTATTTCGCTTAGAGGAACCTATGTCACTCTGTGGTGCGACCGTCGCTTTAGATTGGCTTTTTTTCTGGTTGTGGCTAAGAGAGAGAGAAAGAGAGAGAGATGTGAATAATATATTTTAAAAAGTATAAAGAAAGTGATGGAAAAGGGCTGAAGAGGAGGTCTGTTTTCTTCTCCGGCTTGAAGCTGCAAAACAGGTCAGCTGGGAGAGTTTTAGAGGGTTGGATCAGCATTACTTTTCAGTTTTTATTGATTTGTTTCTCCTCTTCCCTGTGTAGTATTCAACACGTGATTTTGTGGACGCTGACATGTAACTTTGGGCTGTACCTAGTCTCTTGGGAGGGTGCTGAATGATTATAGTTCCTTCCAGATCTGCAACCAGACAGAAGTTTATTTTTGAAATTGTATTACCAAATTTAAGAGAGGACGATTGCGGACTGCACCACCTCTCCATGTGTAGTCTTGTACCAGTTAGGCGCCCCCTTCAATGGACCACAGTCAGCGCCTTAGAGAGTGCAGCCATTTTTACATATGGACTGTCCGACAAATCAGCTTGGGACATTGTCCAAATTTCCCTTTTCTCCAACCATGTCAGACACATTCTCACTTACTGGCAATATGCTTTAGCTGAGGGTTGGCGCCTAAGGGCTGCAGCCTGAATGAAAAAATGACAGAAAGAGACAAAAATTTTGTTAATCGCAATTATTTCTTAGACAATTAATTGCACGGCAACATTTAGAATTGTTACAGCTCTAGTGAAAGGTGCTTAAGACACAACCACTAGAGATGTAGGAGCAAATAACCCTTTTTACTTAAATTACTTAAATCTGACTATTTTGTAGAGTCCTAAAGCTGTATCTGCACAGAAAACAAGACTGTTTGAAGTGTGAGCCCACATCGGATGGGACCTGACCTTTGCATTGCAGACTAAATGTCAAGATATATTAAACAATCTGCCTTTTTTTCCGCTCTGGAAATAAACCAGCGCGTGGGCTTTGAGCTGGATTATCCATATCGAACTGAGTGGGAGAGGATTTTGAAGGTTCCCATTGTGTAAAGTCACGGCCAGATGGCAATGACTGTCAGAGCTTTCTTCATCTTTGGTGATGAATCATCCATTTTTTTTATGTTCTGTGTAGAAACTCCCTCCTGTCCATTCACCATATTTAGAATGTATGCCTAAATACTATGATTCTAAGAAATAAATCTGTAAAATAACAGAAAAAAGTTCTGGCAGCTCATTACCCAGACTTTGCCCTGTAACTAAAAAACAGAAGTTATGTGTGCAGCTACAGTAGAACATTTTCTGGTAGGCCTATAACAAATATTTCCTACAAAGCTGCTCAGGTAGAAAAGTTCTTTAAAGCGACAAAAACATCAGAAAAATCAACAAAAACATAAAAAACATCAAAAAGGTAAAAAAGAAATACAAAAACATCGTAAAAAGTGTCACCTAGGTCGAAGTACACCAGAAAAAAAACGCTCGAAATGTCGTAAAAAATTGACAACAGCTTTGAAAAATGTGTCAACGTGGACTTCGATAATCTCCCAAAACCTCCGTGGCCGACAAAAGTTGAAACTGTGAATTCTGGACAATTGTTAAAATATGCAGTCATACAACTGTTAATACACCGATATTTCTTAGAGTGTACAGTAACTGGCGTGTATCAGTCTACATCGATAAGTTCTCTTTAAGAGGGTTATTTTTTGCTGTTGACTGGTGTACTGCTGCTACACCGACAGCCTTAGTGTGTAAACAAGACCTTTAGCCCACACACTGACCAAAACCTTACTTCCTCCTCGTTCCAAAATAGGCACTATAAATAGAGACTGAGTCTGTCTTATTTTGGAAAAAAATGACTGGGACCACACCTATCCTTTTCTTTTCCTCCCTTTAGAAATGCAACAAGAACAGATCCTCTTTTAGAAGAAAGTGGACTGAAAAACTACAGAATTAAAAACGCGTTGTGCATTTCATCAGCCAAGTTGTATTCAAATCTATATATCACCACTGACCTTGTATGTCTAGGTTTATCAGGGAATGAAAAAATGATTCAAACTTTTTTTTTGTATTGTCTGATTTGACAATCTTAGACATGGCCTCAACATACGGTGCAAAAATAAGCTGAGATAGTAAACATACAAAATGATTTACACAAGATAAATAATTACAAAATGTACGTGTGCAAAGTGGCATAGTGTTTGTGTGGGTGTGTGGGTCATTGCTTTTTATTTAAGATGTTTAAGGCCGTGGGAGTAAAGGAGAGTTTGTGAGTGCTCTTCTCAGCTCGAAGGACTTTAAAGTGGAGGCCTGATGGTAGTAACTGGAAGGAGATACAACAAGGTTGGGACGCACACACACGCACGCACACACACACACACACACACACACACACCTTAAAAGTGGCTGACAACTTTGCTAGATATTTGACAACCACTTTGGTTTGAAAAAGGATGAAGAAGGATGAAAAACTAAATAAAAGAATCCCTTGTAGTTGGGTTAGGGTTAGGGTCAGAGTAAAGAAGTAATTGTGTTATTCTCAGCTACAGGGACTTGATAGCAGCGGCCTGATGGTAGTAAATGGAAGGAGATACAAGGTTTCTGCCCGACAGTGACAAAACACACACACACACACACACACACATAAATACACACACACACACACACACACCTTAAAAGTGGCCCCGAACTGGAGGAAGAAGGATGAAAAACAAAATAAAAGAAGAAACTTCCTGTGAAATAAGAATCCCTTGTAGTTGATGATTGCGTCTGTCCATCTCGGCTCTAAAAGAAATAAATAAAAAAAAGAGCTCTGTGAGGAAAAGCACCTGGACTTAGAGAGCCATTTATCTTAAATGTGCGGTGCGTGCATTTGGCGTTCAACTATGGGCGAAGGTGTCAAGAGTTGATGAATAAGTCACCGTGCTCTTACCTGAAAGCCCGTCTCCTGCACCTCTGTGTGGAGCCGTGCATTTAGTTCACACCTCAATCTAAATACGGCGCCGCCATTATTCTCTCGAGTAGGAGAGAGAGGAAAAGAAAAGGAAAAATGGACATGGGAGCAGGATGGCGCTGTGAACTCTGGTTCTCCCGCTGTGCTCGGGGAGTGGAGGTGAAATGGCTCCTCCATTCGACGCCCACACCCAAGGGTCTTTGTCCTCCATATTGTTCACACTTTTTTTGCCTCAACAGAAAGTATTCCATTAAAGTCATCCTGTAAGAACCGTGGTCGTTTTCCGCTCTCCATCAGCAGCCCACCTTTTCGTCTCACTCCCACTCGAGCCCTATCATTACACAGTTCCATACATACTGCTGCCAAAGTGTTTCAGCACTGCTGGATACCATGGACGGGCTGCATAGACGGGCTCTAATATTCCAATCCAATAGAGTCAGTTTAAAGTGCTCATATTATGCTAATTTTCAGGTTCATAATAATTAATTGTATTTAGAGGTTATATCACAATAGGTTTACATGTTTTAATTTAGAAAAATAAACCATATATTTGTTGTACTGCACATTGCTGCAGCTCCTCTTTTCACCCTGTGTGTTGAGCTCTCTGTTTTAGCTACAAAGTGAGACATCTCACTTCTGTTCCATCTTTGTTGGGAGTCGCACATGCTCAGTACCTAGGTAAGGGCTACTAGCCAGTCAGAAGCAGAGTATGAGGGTGTGCCCTGACAGTACCTAGGTAAGGACTACTAGCCAGTCAGGAGCAGAGTATGAGGGCGTGCCCTGACAGTAGCTAGGTAAGGACTACTAGCCAGTCAGAAGCAGAGTATGAGGGCGTGCCCTGACAGTGCCTAGGTAAGGACTACTAGCCAGTCAGAAGCAGAGTATGAGGGCGTGCCCTGACAGTACCTAGGTAAGGACTACTAGCCAGTCAGAAGCAGAGTATGAGGGCGTGCCCTGACAGTGCCTAGGTAAGGACTACTAGCCAGTCAGAAGCAGAGTATGAGGGCGTGCCCTGACAGTACCTAGGTAAGGACTACTAGCCAGTCAGAAGCAGAGTATGAGGGCGTGCCCTGACAGTGCCTAGGTAAGGACTACTAGCCAGTCAGAAGCAGAGTATGAGGGCGTGCCCTGACAGTACCTAGGTAAGGACTACTAGCCAGTCAGAAGCAGAGTATGAGGGCGTGCCCTGACAGTACCTAGGTAAGGACTACTAGCCAGTCAGAAGCAGAGTATGAGGGCGTGCCCTGACAGTACCTAGGTAAGTGTTTATGCGCGATGTGTCGCAATTCATTTCTCTCGAATGCCCAAGACGAATTTCTCCTATAGGAGACAATAAAGGCTTATCTTAGGCTATCTTATCTCATCTTATGGTCAAACCAGCTCATTTCATTAATGTTTCAGACATTGTTTGGCGAGCGTCTACTCTGCTCACCGAGACTTGGCTCTGCTCTGGCGGTGTCCGTCTCCAACTTTAGCAGCGGCTGGTTTGACCACGGAAATACTAATGATAGCGAGCTTGACCGCTGTCTATTTCTGTGAGAGAAACATTGCAAGCTGCTATAGTTTGCATTTTCTGCCGCCAGGGGTGTCCGACTGGGGGTGGAAATGGGACTGAGTACCCCGGGCCCTCATGTGAGGAGGGCCCAAAAAGATGCTAGAATGAAAAGCTGTGGATGCGGGCAGAAACAGAGTATGAGGGCACAACACTCCCAAACCTAACTACTCCAACACTGACTGATTCCCCCCATAACAGATACTAAAATAATAATAATAATAGTTTGCATACATCCCAATTTTGCTACTATTTACAGTATATGCAACACAGGTGCTAACACATTAAGGAGGAGAAAAGTAAGAAACTAAGAGGAAAAAAGAAATACTAATCATCATCATCATATCAAGCACTGCTACATGATATATTAAGCATTAATAAAGCCATTTGTTACAACTTAAGGGTGACTTGTAAGAAAGTGATCCAGGAAAAAGTGATTCTATTTGTGTGCCAAAAATGCAGCTCAGTGAAGGATGTGAAAAAGTAACGGAGAGAGAAGAAAAATAACAAGAAATGTCTCTAAAGAGCTCCGGCCAAGAAACAGAGGGAAAAAGGTATGAAAAAAGAGACCTCCAGGAGGGAGGGAATTGCCCAAATGTACCCATTTCCCTATCTTGTAATCTAGCTGAGCTTTTAAAGTGTTTTCTATTGTATCCCCTTCTCTCTGCACCTCGCAGTCCGGCTGTCAGTCAGCGGCCAGCGCAGACAGTATGCGTCAGCAAAGCGCTGAGAGCCAGGATCCTGTAGTCACACACACACACACACACACACACACACACACACACACACACACACACACACACACACACACACACACACACACACACTACCAGATTACAGTTTTCCCTGTTCTCTATCAACTACTTTCATTTTAATATGCCAATCTCTGTCTTCCATCTCTTTCTCTCCCTGACACACACACACACACACACACACACACACACACACACACACACACACACACACACACACACACACACACACACACACACACATATACATACACACATACACACACAAACTAACACAAACACAAATGCACCCTGCCTTTGAATGTAATTGGATGCATGGGAAACACAACTAGCCAGGGTGTGTGAACCGTGTGTGTGTGTTTGTTTGGATGTGATGACGTTTCAGGTTGTACTTCATTTGTCCCAGTAGGATTTGACAGTAAATATTAAAGTCTGTGTTAGCAGTGTGAGTAGTATACATAGCCACCTTGTAATTAATGAATGTCCCGAGTTGTAATTCTCAGGAGGAAATGAAAATTTGCTGTAAACACGTGTGCCCCAGAATAAAAAAGGGGAAGTCAGGATTTTACAGTGTTGCCTCCTGATTAAGCAAAGGGAAGCTCTTGCACTAAAAGTTCCCAACATTCAGTAGCAATAGACCCTGCGTCAGTAGAGTTTTTACTTACTATGAGCAGGGGATGTGTTACTTTATTAGACTTTAGTGAATAGTTTGCTCTGGTTTATAAATCACTACAAATATCTGCAATTCTGACAAATTAAAGGACATTCTATGCATATTTTAACTAATAGATATCCCCATGACACCTCCCCTGTTGATTACTTACATTGCGACAATACTTTTTTGTGTTACAAGTTTTCTGAAATTATCTCGTTATCTTGTTAAACATGCGCTAATTTGCATACATTTCCAGAGCAGAAATCTGAACATTGGATTAAACCAGGTTCAAATTTTTTGGACAAATTGGAGTCAAAGGTTTTTACAGAGGGAAAGAAATGAAACATATCGCAGTGCAATTCTTTCACTTAGTCCAAGACCAACATGTTTCAAAATGACCCTTTGAAGTGCTAAAAATGATCTGTTTGCTTCGCTGTTTTCACATTCCAGTAGGTACCTGTACATTACACATCAAATTCAACAACAAACTATTTCCATAATTCCTATTCCATAATCACAAGTGTGATCAATGAAGACATTTTCCCCAATCAGCAATGCAAGAAACTAACTTTTATTGTGCAAGGTTTTGCCTAATTATTAATACTGTAAAAAAAAAACACTGTAACAGAACTGAAAGAAAATTGATTACTGTAAATACTGTAAAAGTTCTCTGTAGTATACACTACACTAATCTGCATCAATTCGCTATCTGGATTTGGCCATAAGTTCTCGTCCACATCACATGGTATGTTTTCATAATTCATGCAACTTGGGAAAAATCTCCTTGAATGTCGAATCCAATCCTGACATTGGTCAGCAGTGATGTCATCACTAGCCTCGTCCACACTGTGATCATTGCAGTGGTCCTTGGGGGCCCTGATGGTTTGAGCACCACTGTAAGTTACCATCACTAATCAGTATTTTCAACCGGGCGCATCTGCGCTGCATTCCAGAGGCGCCGTGGGACCCTTGAGCAATCACGGCCATTCAAGTCAATGCGTGACATTCCAGCAGCCGTGCCACGGCGCGTCCCAGAAGTGTGCGTGAAGCGGCTCTCCGCTCCGCTAAAGATACCAGGTGGAAAATGGCTGTAAGGTTGTGGGTTCAAATCCCACTGAGGTCACATAATCATCGGACTATATGAGGCAAAATAACCAACCATACATATAGAATATTAGGCAAATGTTTAACTGTGTATCAGTTATGAACAATATGCATAGTGTTAGTAAAAAGTATTTTAACTGTAGAGAAGAAAATCCAATCCAAAGTTATGCATATACTTTGTACTTCAATGTGAAACTGGTCTTTCTAGATGTTTCCTTTGTACACAGTCAACGTCAGATGTACTTTTACTGTGTAAAAAGTTACGTTTTGATGATCTATTGGTTTATTTGTACTGAAGGTAGTGAAATATTACCACATACTTGTGAGAATAGTATCATAGCGTCAGAAAAAAAACTGTATATTGGGTAAAACATTTTAAAAGATAGCACCATGAAACTTCCAAGATGATAACATACATTAAGATATTATTTGTTGTATTTAAGGGATCTGAAATTCCAATGTTTAAAAATGCAAATGAGACATTACATTACACTAATGCTAACGAAATGTACAGGCGCAAATAGACAAAGTGTAGTAAAGTCACCTAAATGTTTATTTTTGGATGTTTTTTTCTGAAAGGAGGCATGTCCTCACAATCAATCTTAAAGGTCCCATGGCGTGAAAATGTCACTTTATGAGGTTTTTTAACATATGTATGCGTTCCCCCAGCCTGCCTATGGTCCCCCAGTGGCTAGAAATGGTGATAGGTGTAAACCGAGCCCTGGGTATCCTGCTCTGCCTTTGAGAAAATGAAAGCTCAGATGGACCAATCAGGAATCTTCTCCTTATGAGGTCATAAGGAGCAAGGTTACCTCCCCTTTCTCTGCTTTGCCCGCCCAGAGAATTTGGCCACACCCATGAGAGAGAGAGAGACATAATGGCTTTCAAACGAGCAAAGTGGGAGTTGGTCAAGGCCACACCCCCACCCTCAACCTTGCCCCCCCCTCTCTCCTCCTCAATAGCTACAGACAGAAATGGCACATCCTAAGGAAAGCTCATTGTGGGACTGGCTCTAGTGGCTGTAATTCTGCACCAAGACCACTAAGGCCTGTATAAAAGAGACTTCAGATACAGTATTAGGGGACCACTAAGGTCTATATAAAAGAGACTTCAGATACAGTATTAGGGGACCACTAAGGCCTATATAAAAGAGACTTCAGATACAGTATTAGGGGACCACTAAGGTCTATATAAAAGAGACTTCAGATACAGTATTAGGGGACCACTAAGGTCTATATAAAAGAGACTTCAGATACAGTATTAGGGGATCACTAAGGTCTATATAAAAGAGACTTCAGATACAGTATTAGGGGACCACTAAGGTCTATATAAAAGAGACTTCAGATACAGTATTAGGGGATCACTAAGGTCTATATAAAGAGACTTCAGATACAGTATTAGGGGACCACTAAGGTCTATATAAAAGAGACTTCAGATACAGTATTAGGGGACCACTAAGGTCTATAACTGCTAATATAGCAAATTTAGCGCTCATTCCCCGTCATCTACAGCCTGCCATAAGAAACGAGGCACATATTTGCCTCAACACACTAACACTAGCTTTATTAAATGTCAGATCCTTAGCAGGAAAATCATTTTTTATCAATGATTTTATTATTCAACATAATCTTGATTTTATGTTTTTAACTGAAACCTGGTTGGATCAGAATAACAGCGCTGCTGTCCTCATCGAGTCAGCTCCCCCTGGCTTCAGTTTTATGAATGAGAGTAGAGTTCATAAGAGAGGAGGCGGGGTCGCTATTTTGTTTAAAAACTCATTCATATGTACGCAATTATCCGTCGGAAATTTCGCTTCCTTTGAGTATGTGGCTCTTCAGCTAAGGTCCACTAATAGAGCTATATTTATATTTATAAATATCTACAGACCACCCAAGTACTGTGCAGCCTTTTTTGATGATTTTGCTGAACTACTGTCTATGATCTGTGTTGACTTTGACTGTATAATTGTTACGGGTGATTTCAACATTCATGTCCACAACCCTGAGGATAGAGGTACAAAGGAAATGTATTGTATCTTTGATAATTATGGACTCACTCAACATGTGACTACAGCCACACACAACATTATAATATAATAATTATTTCTAAAGGCTTGAACATTTCCAAAGTTGTGGTGAATGATATTGCTCTTTCTGATCATTCCTGTGTGGTTTTTAATAGCTCTATAACTGTGAAAAAAACTGTTCATACAGAGGTAATCAAAAAACGATACATCACTGAAAGCATCAGTGAAAAATTCATTCAGCTTTTCTCGTCCACAACTGCCCCCTTCTGGAGCCTCAGCAACCGAACTTCTAGATAATTTCAACTGTAGAATATCAACTATTATTGACACCATTGCTCCCGTTAAGGTCAAATTCATCTCTAGCAAGAAAAAGTCTCCATGGAGAAATGTCGCTCCTGTAAGATTAGAAAAAAGAGAGTGTCGAAAAGCTGAACGCAGGTGGCTAAAAACAAACCTACAGGTCCATTATGAAATCTATAAAGACAGACTTTGTATTTTTAATGTGGTACTGAGAAATGCAAGGCGGACGTTCTTCTCTGAAATTATTTCAAAAAACTCTAATAATTCGCGTGCTCTATTTGCTACTGTCGATAGGTTATCAAACCCTCCAGTACCAGTAGCATCTGAGTTTTTGTCCACTGAAGCTTGCAATAACTTTGCAATCTTCTTTAGTAAAAAAAATTCAGAAAATTAGACTTACAGTCAGTGCTTCCATATCAGTTACAGGATATGTGCTGTCTCCATGCTTAAGCAAAAACAAGTCCTCATATGACACAATTTCAAACGATTCACCAAGGTCAACTGGCGGAGTTTATACAAAATCTGAAAACCTCTTCCTGTTGCCTTGATATTTTACCAACTGGCTTTTTTTAAAAATGTTTCGAATTGTTTGGTCTCAGATCTTTTACAAATTGTAAACATGTCTCTTCAAACAGGCATCTTCCCACAGGCGTTAAAAAACTGCAGTAATCAAGCCACTCTTAAAAAAGAATAACCTGGATACATCACTAATGGACAACTATAGGCCTATATCAAACCTCCCATTCTTAAGTAAAATTATTGAAAAAAGCGGTTTTTTCAACAAATAAACCTTTTATTGTCCCAAAAGAATATTTTGGATCCCTTACAGTCAGGGTTTTCGGCCACATCATAGCACTGAGACAGCTCTTCTGAAAATCTTTAATGATATCCACCTAAGCACAGATAGTGGCAGAACTACAGTCTTAGTTTTACTAGATCTCAGCGCTGCATTTGACACCGTTGACCACGACATATTATTAAACAGACTGGAAAACTGGGTAGGCCTTTCTGGAACAGTACTACAGTGGTTTGAATCCTATTTAAAAAAATAGAAATTACTATGTGTCAATAGGTAACTATGCATCTGAGCGTACTAGTTTGACATGTGGAGTTCCCCAAGGCTCCATCCTGGGGCCTCTACTGTTTAATATATACATGCTGCCCCTAGCTAAAATCATGGAAAACAACAACATAAACTATCACAGCTATGCGGACGATACACAGATTTATATAACCTTGTCACCCGGAGACTACAGTCCAATACAACACCTGGCCAGTTGCATTGAACAAATTAACGAATGGATGTGCCAGAATTTCCTAAAATTAAATGAAGATAAAACGGAGTTGATCATTTTTGGACCTAAAAATGAACGATTAAAAGTCAATGCTCATCTTCAATCAACAATGTTAAAAACAACAGACAAAACAAGAAATCTTGGCATACTTATGGACTCTGACCTGAATTTTAACAGCCACATTAGGTCAGTAACAAAATCTGCCTATTATCATCTTAAAAATATAGCAAGGGTAAAAGGACTTATGTGCCAACAGGATTTAGAAAAACTTATCCATGCTTTCATTTTCAGTAGACTTGACTACTGCAACGGCATTTTTACAGGTATTCATAAAAAGTCTATTAAACCGCTGCAGCTGATTCAGAACGCTGCTGCACGAGTCCTTACCAACACCAAGAAAATAAATCACATCACTCCAGTTCTGAAGTCCTTACACTGGCTTCCTGTGCATCAAAGAATAGATTTCAAAATACTCATGTTAGTTTATAAGTCACTAAACGGTTTAGGACCAATTTACCTTTCAAACCTGCTACTACACTATGAGCCGTTGAGATCCTTGAGATCATCAGGGACAGGTCTGCTCGCCATACCCAGAGTCGGAACAAAAAAGGGGGAAGCTGCGTTCAGCTTCTATGGTCCCTACATCTGGAACAAACTACCGCAAAACTGTAGGTCGGCTCCTAATCTCAGTTCTTTTAAATCAAGGCTGAAGACCTTTCTTTTTAACACTGCCTTTTCTTAATTCATTTTTGTATTTAAATTTTATTTTTTTATTCATCTATTGTTTTTATATAACTGTTTCTTCATCTGTTACCAATTTGTATGATATTTTTAACTATTTTTATGTCTTATGTAAAGCACTTTGAATCGCATTGCTGCTTAATTGTGCTATAGAAATAAAGTTGCCTTGCCTTGCCTTGCCTATATAAAAGAGACTTCAGATACAGTATTAGGGGACCACTAAGGTCTATATAAAAGAGACTTCAGATACAGTATTAGGGGACCACTAAGGTCTATATAAAAGAGACTTCAGATACAGTATTAGGGGATCACTAAGGTCTATATAAAAGAGACTTCAGATACAGTATTAGGGGACCACTAAGGTCTATATAAAAGAGACTTCAGATACAGTATTAGGGGACCACTAAGGTCTATATAAAAGAGACTTCATATACAGTATTAGGGGACCACTAAGGTCTATATAAAAGAGACTTCAGATACAGTATTAGGGGACCACTAAGGCCTATATAAAAGAGACTTCAGATACAGTATTAGGGGACCACTAAGGTCTATATAAAAGAGACTTCAGATACAGTATTAGGGGACCACTAAGGTCTATATAAAAGAGACTTCAGATACAGTTTTAGAGGATCACTAAGGCCCATATAAATAACCTGACTCCACCAGATGGATTGCTTCGCATTTGCTCGGCATATCCATCTGGGAACTTTCCGTTGGAGAACTTTTGGGAAGGGGCGAAAATACTGGTTAGCTGATTGAATAAGCCATCTGTCTATCACCTATGTTGGTGATAGACGGGCCAAATCAACCAATCAGATCCACGAAGCATATGAAAATAAAACCACAAGCCCGCCCCTGCTGCTGCAGGCAGCTCAGCAAGCAAGCAACATGTCGGTAAAGGAGATTTGCCGTTTGTGTAACGAGAATTTACGAATAAAAGACACAATTTCAGGTCCGGGTCCATATTCCAAAAGAAGGATCCAAGAGAAAAAAAGCATTAGTGAGCTGCTAACAGAATTAGGGCTACCGCTGTCTGAAAATACTGGTTAGCTGATTGGATAAACATCTGTCTATCACCACCTAACCCGCCTCAAAACCAACACTGATTGGTCGTTTGTTTGGCAAACGGCTCCAAATTTTCTCTATCTCAAGATGCCAGACTGATCTGCGAGTGGAAAACTGGAGCTCGCGAGATCAGGACGGTCTCACGAGGCTACTATATAAAAGCATCCAAAGAGCACCTTGTCATGGGACCTTTAAAATCGGAAAGAATTATGTTTTTGCCTGTAGTGTCCCCCCTTAAAACAGACATACTTTAAACAATTTATCCGACGGCTAACGGATGCCCCCTTAAAAGCAAAGTGTAATTTCTCTGGGGCACAAGTGTACGTGGAACTCTATTAACCAAGCAGATGTCTGGAGACATGCATGTTATTTATTAAAATTCTGAGTTTGTGTCAAGCTCAAACCGTCCCTGCCGTAAATATTTACATAAAGAGGGGGAAACAGGGCACAGTCCTCTCTCCCCGACTCCATCCATCCTTCCCATCATGCTCTTTTCCCCCACACATTTATCCCTACTGTTCCCCCTGGCAGCGTGGGAGCAGAAGGTCACACCGTGTGTGTGTGTGTGTGTTTGTATATATGTGTGCGTGTGTGGGTGTGTGTGTAGGTGGGGGGTATTTCTACTGTGCTGCCCCGTCATCAATTTAAGTTAATCACACACAGACAGCAGTGCATTTGAAATTTAATAAATGGCACTGCAAAAAAAGCTAAATCTTTCAAAGTATATTCATCTAATTTCTATCCAAAATACTGTATCTAATAAGACTTACTATACACAATAACAAGTAATTCCAATACTTAAGGATGCAGTGTAAATATCTTTTTAAAGTGCTCATTTTCAGGATCATAATTGTATTTAGAGGTTGTACCAGAACAGGTTTACATGGTTTCATTTTCCAAAAATACCATGTTTTTGTTGTACTGCACATTGAGGGCGTGCCATGCTAGAAGCTAGGTGAGCATTATAACGTGTGTTCCAAAGTGACCACGTTTGTCTCTGAAGTAAAGGCTGGACTACAATAGAGCTGTTTGGAGCAGTTGGTGAACAGTGTTTTCTGTTGGAGATGGTAAGTCCCTTTGGGGGGGACTTTGGGCTTTTTCACTTTGTAAACATATAACATGCACAAAAAAGATATATAACACAATAAAGGAAGGGGAAAAATCCCAAAAGCATAATATGAGCACTTTAAGTGAAAGAGTCTTGGAAACATCTTGTTTTGAGTCGTATCTCAGATGAAGCAAGCTTTATTAAGGGTTTTTAAGCTGCTTAGTAAAATATGGGTCATTTTGTTTCTTATTACAACAAATCTTACCAAGTGAATTTTTTGGCAGATTGTTTTGACTTATTACAAGCAAAAAACGCCTTGTAGTCATTGTTTTATTGCTTATTTTTAAAGTGTCCTTTTTTCCAGTGTGGGTTAGGAAGTTTGGAAAAGTTTAGATATTTAAAATCAGCTCTCATGCCATGTCATGAGTGCCTGAGCACCAGTCGATGTTGGGGAGGATACATGAAGCCATTTATTTTGCTGACACTACACTACTTATCTCCCAATCAACCTAGCAGTGAGACTAAACATGACACAAGGTACAACTTTACTTCCAGGCAACACCCAGTTATTTAGGCCAGAGGGAAACATACAGTCCAGATCACATCCAGTATCTTTAATTACTATATCCATGTACTGGAGTGCCCACATGTGACATTACAGGTCCAATAGCCATTCAAGTTTTGTGCACGCAAACAGTTAGAGGGGAAATGCCCAAGGTACAGGGGCGGGTCTAGAGGGGATGCATATGTGTTAACATGGCCTTTGATCCTATTTTAGTTTAACTAGTTCCTTGTTCCTTCTGACAGTTAAAATGGCATCAAAGCTTGTTTTTTTTTCTTCTCTTCCTCCAAGCTAATCTTGACAAATCACAGCAGCGGTTTATCTGTGTTACTCCAGAGATAACAATGTGTCATCTACACTTTCTGCTCACAATAGAACCAACATCAAATCAAATGTTGGTACACTGTTGCACACAAAGCATCATTCATTCTCTATGTCACAAGAATAAAGTGCACCATATAGAGGTTTAAAGCCTTGTCTTCGCCTGTCAGTACCGCATCCTGCACAACCATGCCCCACCTATTCCCAGAACTGCATCAGTGTATCATCAATATTCAAGATGTGCTGTTCCTTATCTGATTGCTCCAGTGAAGCAGTTCATTCCTTAAGCCTGTTACTGAGAGCTTGAAGATGCATAGTATGATACAGGCAATCACAAAACAAGTGCTCCGCATGCAACATCACTTCAAGTGCTGATTACTTTCATTACAGGGGAGTAATTAGCACCTTTAGAGGAAAAGTTAGGTTCAGAGATGCCATCCCCAGGTGATTTGGTAGAGTTAGTTTAATCTCACCAGGGTTAGAATAAATTAACAAGTTCTCACAGGGGAGGAAGTTCTTATCAGAGCACACACGTGTACAAGCATAGTCAGAATACAAATTCTTTTACACAACAATGAGAGGAAGAATTACACAGCGGCTTTGTATACTTCCATACCTCTACAGCGCTAAAGTGTGTATCCTACATTCTGGGGGTGGCAAGCATGACCAGGAGACTGGAGGGCTATCAAGATAACCGAGATGCATTCAGACAGAAAAATGACATGTTGAGTTTAAGCAAATGTGTCAGTTCACACCAAAGTCAAGAGATGAATGATGAAAGCTTCAGTATAGTGGGATAATCACATTCAGCTTGTTAGTTTAGGTTAAAAATGCATTTGTTGTTGAACAACACCACGCTGGTGTCACAGCAAGTCACAGTATACAGTTTTTTTGTGATAACATTTTTATTTTATTTTAAAGAGAGGTATATACACGCCTCAAAAATAGCGCATGAAATATATATTCACATACATACCTATACATATGCATATACACAGAAATGTATGATTAACAACTAAGATAAAAAAAAATAAAAATAAAAAAAATAAAAAGTCACAGTATACAGTTATGGTGTTGTGACCATGGTCAGCGTAATTTCCCCGCTTCCCATTCATCTCTATGGGAGCAGCCGTGCAATGCATTCTGGTAGCGTCACAGAGAAGCTGGACGTCGAGTCACTGGCTCCTCATTTGCATAAAAATGAATCCAGCCAACTTTATGCAAATGAGGAGCGGCCGGCTCCTCTGACGAAAATCTTTTAAACTCAGCTTTGTCGATCTGAAATAAAGACAGATTAAGCAGCTGCATGGCCTATTCCTGCCTTAAAATGTTTTCAGAAGCACACAGATTTGGCAGAAATCATCCTTCAACCTTAACAAAACCTGGTGCCTACATTACCCAAAATGTACATTTTTAAGGTTATTTTTTGGGGCTTTTCCCTTTATTTTTGAAAGTGGATAGACATGAAAGTGGGAGAGAGATGGGGGATGACACGCAGCAAAGGGCAGCAGGTCGGATTCGAACCCTGCATTGAACAACCTTCTTTTCTCCCTTTTAATTACCCAGAGTTAACATAGACGTCACTGCTGATTGGTTAACACCTCTGACACACCCACCAAATGAGAGAAAACATACCTCAGAGCTCGTTGCACACCGTTTCGAGGAAACATGTCGTTGAACCTGGTAACTGTAGCAAACCTTTTTGTGATTGAACGTGCCCCAGGTGTGTTATGTAGCTACCAGGCAGGTAAATAAGAGAGCCTGTGAGAGAGAGACTCTGTGTTGTGCTAATCCTCGTCTCATTTGTGTTCTGATAAACGGTAAATTCATCAAATTCGGAGCCTTGTCGCTGTTTTCCAAGATGCTGTTACATCAGCTGCAATCCTGTTGCCATGGATTCCATCCGACTATTATCCACACACCCATTCTCTGATCGAGAAAGAACGTTTAACAGGAAGTAACACTGGCTGGAGCGGGGGCCTTTAATACTGCCAATATGTATTAAATATGCTAAATATGCTTTGTTTGAGCTGTGGTTCAGCTTCTTAGCCAACATGGATGAGAAGTCCTTAAAGTGCTCAAAAAATTGAAATTTGGACACAAAAATCATCTTTCTAGGTTTTTCTCAACTCAACTATTTTCTTCACTTCAGTAGCTCATGATGGATTTCTTCCCCAGTTAGTGTAAAAAAACATCCAGATGGATTTTTTTTTTGTAATCAGCTCCAAGAACCAAAGAAGACACATTTGGTGTCACTGCAGGACCTTGGTTGATTAAAACATAACGCATAACACGCATTAGAAACTATTTCAGCCACTGATACATAATTGAAGGAACGCAGGATGTAGGTTACTTACAGCCATGTAAGCCATGCAGTACACAGAGATAAGGTGGCGTTTCAGAGGTAGAACATGACCACAGTTTCCAACGGTCCAAGGGTTGCATGTGACAGACACGACTTACAAATGCCACATTACAGTACAGTGCTGCAGATGTCTGCTTGTCAGACAGCTTGATCTGGCCTTCTATTTTCCCAGGGTTCAGGTCATAACAGAAAAACACAGTGACCATGGGACATAATATACAACTCTGCTACTGTTTATCAGGCTCGGTAGAACAAATATTCACTTCAAATGTAAATGTAAACATAAACAGCGACGCAGTGAGCGAATGTCAAGGTTTGTGTACTCTGAACAGGGAGGAATGTGAGCCAGGAAAGTATGTTACGAGAGTCAGGTTTCACTTTCAATAAACACTGTGTGCAAAGTAGTGCTACGTACGTATATATATATATATATATATATGGACAGACATGCATGTGTACGATGTACAGACACGCTGCACTGCTCTCAAACTGGTAAACACACCGCCTGAGCACATATGGGATAACATGTGACCTGCCCCAGGGCCTTCTGGGTAGGCTGGTTTGACACAGATTTTGGGGCGCATATCCTCAACAAACCCACGGCTGTATGGGCAAATAAGTGTACAGTACAGGCCAAAAGTTTGGACACACCTTCTCATTCAATGTGTTTCTTTATATTTATGACTATTTACATTGTAGATTATCACTGAAGGCATCAAAACTATGAATGAACACATGTGGAATTATGTACTTAACAAAAAAGTGTGAAATAACTGAAAACATGTCTTATATTTTAGATTCTTCAAAGTAGCCACCCTTTGCTTTTTTTGATAACTCTGCAAACCCTTGGTGTTCTCTCAATGAGCTTCATGAGGTAGTCACCTGAAATGGTTTTACCTTCACAGGTGTGCCTTATCAGGTTTAATTAGTGGATTTTTTTTCCCTTATTAATAAAAAAGCAAAGGGTGGCTACTTTGAAGAATCTAAAATATAAGACATGTTTTCAGTTATTTCACACTTTTTTGTTAAGTACATAATTCCATATGTGTTCATTCATAGTTTTGATGCCTTCAGTGAGAATCTACAATGTAAATAGTCATGAAAATAAAAAGGAAACACATTGAATGAGAAGGTGTGTCCAAACTTTTGGCCTTTACTGTATGTGTTATTTGCAAGGGTAGTCTGGATCAAGGGAAGTACATTTCCAGGATAAAGCCTGACATCCCTCACCTTCCGCTCTCTGCGTGCTGCCGTTCTCAAACTCTGTTCGCTACAGAAAACAACAACAACCTTCGAGCTAACAAGCTACAAGCTGAAAATGGCAAGTATTTAAGAACATTTGGATGGTGCAACAAGGCAGGCCTGCTTGGTACTTTCGGGGAAAGTTTGTAAAGACTTACAAATAATATGGTTACAGCATTTTCAGACAAAATGTATTGATAGCCTGCGAGAAAGCCTGTGTTCCCGGAATTTAAGGGTGGGGTTGTGTGTGTGTGTGTGTGTGTGTATGTGTGTGTGTGTGTGTGTGTGTGTGCGTGTGTGTGTGTGTGTGTGTGTGGTGGGGGAAACTGAGCCAAATTTGATCCACAGAGCTACCCACAACTTATGCAACACCCAATATTCTCTTCCGGGTAACACCAGCATATGTTCCTTTTTTTTTTTTTAAATGTACTCAAATTATATAATAATTGACTGAGACATCTTTTGTTGTGTTAGAATAGCTGTTTCTGAGGATATCATGAATCCTTGTTCCAATCAAAATAAATAAATGGTACTTTTTAGACAGAAAACTATCTCACGTTACTGTATTGTGTCAACAGTTAACTTCTTTTAATAATGGATGTGGGGTTTTCTTTTGGCAGGGTGCAAATGTTCCACCAGAACAAGTTCCTTCCTGAGACTATTCTGCAGAGCCACCGTTGCTGCGTCTGGAGCTTAGCGCCGCCCAAGACCATTGTGATTGGTTTAAAGAAATGCAAACAACATAGAGTGGATTTTTTCCTCTTATCCCAGAATGCATCTGTGGTGTAGCCAGAGCTTACTCCACAGCGCTGAGGAGATAGAGCTGGCAGTGCGAGACTATGTTCAGGAAAACAGCAGACATAGGCAGACACATACACACTCCCACACTGTGTGTCAGCCAGCTGTGGGAGGGACAGTGTGACAAATTTGCCTTGTCACAGTCCCCTCCAGTGAGGGAGTGCCGGGAAACAGATGGAGGAGGAGGAGAGGAATGCGGAGGTAAAAAAGAAGAGAAGACTTACTTAAAAAGCACAGGGAGGAGGGGGGGAGAGCATGCAATGTTTCATTCACGGGGCCATTTGCAGCATTATTGAATTTATGTCATGGAACATTTCTCAGCGGTTTACCTGAGGTTGTTTCTCTAGATGCAGTGCACACCATTCAGAGGCTCATTCACCTTCTGAGATTTAAATCAGAATGCTCACTTTAATCTCAGAATAAATAATAAATAAAACATTTAGACTTTAATGAAAAAGTCAGAATTCTGACTCTAACCTCAGAACTCAAGTACATTTTTTTCACATGGCCCTAATCCTCTTCCGTAGTTTTGTTCTAATCTTGCTGCCTATAACCTTCAGAGCTTATGTCTGTTTCTGAGAGCCATAACCAGGTATTCTTGGTTGTAGATGGTGTCTGTTGTCCCGTGTAAGTGATGTTGGATTTATTCATTTTTATAACAGCAATGACTGAGTAATGCACAATCTGTAAATCTTGTAATTTCAAGGTGCATCTGAATAATAAAAAAAAAGATTTTGTGCATCTGCACGGTCAATTTTTTGTAAGAAGCAGAGTTGTGACGGTCAAAGTAAAAAAAAAAAAAAAAGTATTGTTGGACTCATCCAGATGGCCATTCATCTGCGAACGCTTGGACTTTATGCTAATTCTCTACTATTTTTAAAACGCACAAAACAATATCCATTTGATTATGGAAGTTTAACCTTGACTTTATTATTTGTCCATCCACAAGGTCCGTGTAATTGTGTCAGTGTGTGACAGGCAAATCAGTTCATAAGATGTGTAAACAGTGTCCAAATTGTAAAATGAGGGTTTATCCAAAGAACAGGCAGAGTTCAAAGGACTAGGCTGAGGTATCCAAAATCATCAGACAGTGGCAGAGACAAAAAAATAGTACTAGAAACATGAGTATGAGAATGCTGTCACTGGGGTACAAAACCATCTGATAACTAAGGCTAGTGAGGTAGTGTATATGTATATAAGGGAGGTGGGGAGAGAATTAGACACAGGTGAAACACATTAGGGCGGGGCAGGTGATCACACGGGCTGGAAAGCAGACAAAGACTGGAAGTGAAGCGACTTGGAACGAGACACAGTAGCTCACTATTCCCATATAAAGTGTTTATTAAAAAGTGAAAAACTCGCTGCGTGACTTGTGTCAGTAGTTGCGCCGGTTGTTTGTGTGACTTAAATTATCTGTGCATTGTGGGTATTTTATAATGGACTGTTTAGCGAATTAATTTAACCACGGAGAATTCAAACACCACTATGAAATGGCGAAAACAATAGTGCACTATTTACATGATAGGGAATGGTTTCCAACACAGCTACTAAATATATCATATTAACTAGAAAATGGTAATATGACCAAATTGCTGATATGGGACGTGACAAATTGGCATTTGAAAAGTACACTCCTCTTTATACACACAGCACACATGCAGATTCAGGGGGTAGCACAGGGTCAACCATGGCAGAGCAGTTTGAAGCTTCAATGGCATGCTCAAAGGCACCTCAGCACTGCCCAGGAGACAAACATGGCACCTTTACAGTTGCAAGTCCAAACTCCTACACTCCATACCTGGTCTATGCAGTGACTAAGCTACTGCCACTACCTGTCACCTTGGGATCAGTTTGACTAAATCATCTCAACAAGGTCCACATGAGCTATATCATAGATTTTGACCACATCTTATTGTCTTCATTGGCACTAGTTGCTGATAACTTTAGCCTAGGGCATAATATCCATGGGAACAGGACATGTCAAGCAAGCGTTTATCTCGGACGGGCTTTAAGTTGTTGGTGAGTGCTTTGAGGAATAAAAGTCTGAAAGACAGACAGCTGGCTGGCCTTCTTGCTGCTGGACTAGTAAGTAAATATTAGCTGGCTAGCTATGTCTTGTGTTGTTGGCTGCGTTAGCAAAGTTGTTAACTGGCTAGTTTTTTATCATAAGTAATGTAATCATAAGAAATGCATGTGTACAGCTGTCCATATTTACGACAGCGGCGTAGAAGTGAATTGCACTCTGAAACTGTAGGGCCACCGAATCGCAAAAAATACAGTTGCACAATGTTGCTTTAATCTCTCCTAAAAAGCTGACTGGCTCGGCTCTTTATCTAACCAGGGAAACAGCCATTGGTAAACACAACACCGTCTAGAACTCTTTATATATATTGTTTTTTAAAGCTGAGGTGTGGGTGGTCCTTCAGACAATAGACAGGAAAAAAACATCTGGTTTCCTGCGCGCTCCCATTCTCATCCGACACTTAGTTGTCAGTTGTAATTGTCTTGACAATTCTGAGAAAATCCTCTGTTTGATACTGGGGCCTTTAAGTCTTTGGTCCAGCTGTGTGACGATCAAGTGATGGGATTTACTTGTTCTGTGCCATCGGTCCTATCCAGACGGCCAATCATCTGCTGACCCTCGGAATCTGAACCAGTCTTCTACTGCAGAGATCTTTAACAGCGGGGTCCGGGGGCCCTAGAGGGTCCTCAGAATTACTGCAAGGGAACCACCAAATTAATATTTGATTCTTTTTTCTCGAAAGAAATTAATCAAGTCTGAAAATATACATTAACATGAATCCGACATATTATTAGCAAAAATAAATCGGCCTATTTGTGAACAAAATAATAATAATTTACACAACATTGATATTAGGCTTAGTGGCCTATAGGTAAGGTAGCTATCCACAGATACAGTTAAGCTTTAAGGACTCACTGTGCCACATGTATGTTGAACATTACAACATGATGCATATGGATATGTCAAAATTATTATTTCAATAGCTTATGTGTAAAGGCTTTAGGCCCTACATTGTTATGCAACTCAATATTATGTTATAAAGCTATAGTGCGTAGTATCTGTCTCCCTGTTGAGGAATTCTAAGTCATGATGGACTCTTCAGAAGACGTCATTATCTTCGCTCGAGTTTCTGTGGGTGAAAGTCGCCGGACACCACAATCTTCTGACCATAGTCCTACTGAGAAATCCAGAGAGTTGTGTGGAGCTGGTAGTCTTAATTAGCTTTGTAGCAACTCATTTGGCAATGGCTTGAATGTAACGGACGTTCATTAATATCAAAAATGTACGCACTAAAGCTTACACAATAGTAGGTGGTCCTCTTGCAGCTAAGGGGTCCTTTTCTGCAAAAATGTTGACCCCTGCTCTACTGAAAGAGACAAAAGATGTTAGTTAAAAGCAAAGACAGATAAGACAAATTCAGTGGTTACAAACACAGCTTGTAAGAGAGCAGCACTTTGCGCAGCACTCAGATAGAAGAGCCAAAGAGTGAATAAAGAATGGATGAAGATGACAGTATCGATTATGATGTGCTTTTTTTGTACTCGCCATCCCTTTCTTTGCCTGTCCAATAACAGTGTCTTAATCACAGCTTTCACTCAGGCACTCTCCAAGCAATGGCCATGTCTGCCAATACAGCACATAGCCAGAGTGGGCGGTTTAATGGAATATGGGTCAAACTGGCTTCCAATTCAGTAGTACGGCCTCCAAGTGATTCTCTCTAGCGAGCACACACAGATGGATGCACACGTTTTTTTCTTTCCAGTTTTCTCACTTTGCCCTCAAACTCATTGGATGTGTTACTTGTACAGTTGTAGCTTGTACAGTCTTGCTCTGCTACTGTGCACATATGTATTGCGTGACAAAATTTGCTTTCACAGATATCAAGTTTAGGGTAATCTTACCCTCACTGCAAACACTGCTCTGATATCACACCAAAGAATATGTTGCAGAAAATATATTTTCTTGTTTGTGCTATTATTTGTAGGACAGATGAACAACAAGATTATTCTTCACCCTGACTACGTACAATAGTCCCGCTGAATCCATTGTGGTTTTAATAGAATAGAATATTCAACAACAATACAGCCACATAGCTGCCTTCACTCTCCTACACTTCTAACATCAACATTGTCCTAATGTACCAGGAGAATTCCACCCTTCAAACCAATTTAATCCTCTCCTTCAACGTATTGATTGTCGATACTCAACCAGCTGGAAGAGACAAAAAAATCCCAGGTCTTGTTTGTTTACCATTAAGTACTTTTTCCCCTCTGCAAAGCTACAGTATGTGAAGTATGCCAAGGTCTTGACAGACTGAAAATACTTGAAAAGTGAATATTTTAGATCCTATTGTGAGTATTGATTTTGTTTGAATGACATGACAATTTAGTTCACCTGTGAAAGAGCAATTTAACACTGCATTTTATCTTGAACATATTCCTATCACACATACGTACAAA
Source organism: Perca schrenkii (assembly GCA_025617405.1). Classification (NCBI taxonomy): domain Eukaryota; kingdom Metazoa; phylum Chordata; class Actinopteri; order Perciformes; family Percidae; genus Perca; species Perca schrenkii. The sequence goes on from CM046797.1 coordinate 1,979,084, forward strand.
AAGATAGGTACAAGACTTGTTTAACGACCGGGAAAAACAGGCCCCAAAAGCCTGTTTTTTCACTACGGGTTGGTTTGGGGTGACTGTTTAGAAGTAAAGTAGAACATCAATGTGTTTCCTGCAGTATTAGCTAATTTTGGAACTGCGACCTATCGAGGGTCCCTGTCAAGATATTGTTTAACACTACTTGGGACTAGTCTACATACAGTACTCCACGTTCCAATTCCTGGATTGCTCCAGTGCCGCCGGAAATTCCGCCCCATGTCCCTGATTTAGGCCGGATGTCCGTTGCCTTGGGCTTCCTTTGTGTTGGCGTTCTAACCTCCGGTGGATTTGTGAGGACTATGGTTAACTGCTCCTCAGATCTCTGCAGGGTAAATCCAGACAGCTAGCTGCATGACTAAAACTACTTTTGAACGTACACATGTTCCACCAAAACAAGTTCCCTCCCAAGGCAATTTAGCAGAGGCACCGCTGCTTTGTGCCGCACGGCACTAAGACGATTGTGATTGGTTTAAAGAAATGCCAATAAACCAGAGCACGTTTTTCTCTCATCCTGGAATGCTGTGTGGACTAGCCAGACCCTCCTCTGTAGCGCTGTGGAAGAAGGTCTGGCAATGCGAGACTAGTTTGGACAGACCCCTTGATTCTTTAGGCTAACGTCAGGATAGGTGATTTATTTCGTCTTTACAGCGAACCTAAAACACTGACTACTGTAGCTTCACTACCCATGGTAAAGCATGTGCATCAGTGTCAGCGGCAGCTGCTGCTTACGGTACTTTTCTACACACGGGAGAGCCTCACTTCCCATAACAAAACACACACGTTGCCCACATGGCTACCTGTCTTAAAGGGGAAGGGTCAGCCGGTAACAATCATGTAAAAGGAGAGCGGTGAAAGTTTACTTTTCCATCAAGCAGCAAAAAAGTTGTAGCGTCAACATCGCACGTCCTGCGATGTGATGCTAAAGAGACAGATATTTATATCAGGAGACAGTAAAAACCAAAACCAAGCCAACCAAGCCAAGAGGACTTACTTGGACTTACATTTATAAAGTGGACACAAACAGGACTCTGATGCTACATGTCTGCTGGGTGTGTAAACCAGGCTAATGTGGGCTACAGGAGTTCATATGAATGGCTTTTCTTGGTCTATCAGATTCACTCTGGAAGGACACCAGTCTACAGTCAATTCTGCTTGGAACGGTAAAAAAACTGATTATGTGAGTGTTTATGTGTGTAGGTGTGTGTGGCAGTGTGGGTGAGTGTGTCTGAGAGAGCCAGAAAGTGACAAAGATAACAGAGGAGGAGAAAACCCATAGACAATTGCAGAGTGACTCGGCTCCCATTTCCTCCCTGTCCCTGGCGATTACCTCAGCCTACTCTGTTTTTCTCTCCATCCGTGAGCACATTGTCAAACAGCGTCATCTCACAATCGCTCCATCAACCCTACAGAAAGATAGAAAGATGTGTGTAAACAACATCTAACACCTTGACGTGCGGGAGGGGGACAGACGACGGCAGGTAAAGTGAAAACGAGAGAGACTTGTGTGTGTGTGGGGGGGGGGGATGCGGCACTGAAGTACATAATTCATACAAGGAGCCGCGATGGAAGCAAGATTACAGAACAATACATGTTAGATTTTATTGGCTGTACCCCCCCCTTATCAATCTGCTGCCGCCTGTGCACAAGTGCTCATTGTTCTTTGGTGAAGATCATGAACCTGAGTACAGACAGACCACCTAGCATCCATCCTGGAGCAGACAATAAACAACGCAGGGCTCCGTGTGAACGTTTTGACAGCATTCTGGCAAAGCTGCGAGCCTGTGTGAGTGGTAAAAGTGCTGTGTGAACAATCTGGGCGAGCTAGGCCAGCAGCCAAAGTAGATGACACCGACAGACATTACTGCGTGTGTGCGAGGAATAAAATGTGTCTGACTGCAAAAGCGTTTTCTTTCACCGGCAGAAAGTAAAAACTTGATTGGGAACAGAGGTGCCTATTACAGTCAGAGGTAATAATAGGGCGGAGGGACGGCATACATCACAGAACAAAAAAAAGTCCTCCTGGCAGGCATAGTGGCGTAGGAGGGTGTGTGTCTGTGTGTGTGTGGTGGGAGGGGGGAGTTCCTTGTGTTGTCTGGGTGCTTATTTACTACAGGAGCTGGTAGCCAGGCATGCAAAAAGATGGAGAGGCGAGCCAGCAGACTAACAGACATAATAAGTATCATGATGATCAGTCTATCTTCTGTCACCTCCGCAACAAGCACATTGACAGTGCATTCGCTCAGGCTGCACAATCTGAGAGAAAACCTCTCCTTGGTGTGAAATCGACGTGCCATGGAGGATTGTGGAACAAAAAATGCTTGGTTGTTTTTTTTTGTGATAAATTTGGGGCTGGTTGTTACTGGCCACATGGAGCGGTGGACTGAAAAGGACCAGTTTCTCGTGTCAAGCTTTCACCGTGAGAGTCGAACTAGACAGATGCCCGGTAAAATGGCAGTGGCAATCTTCCCTTCTAAAGTCATTTTAAGGAAAATAGACTGTCCAAAGCCTACAGGGATTGAAACAGGGGAGCAGAGTCGGAGTGAAAGGGAGAAAGCTTTGGTGAAAGTCAGCACAATCACACGGCACAGAACACTACGATGATACAGGAGTTAATTTCAACTAAATACCACACCAAAAGAAAAAAAACTGTGTAGGTTAATTCATGACTAAAACTCTCAGAACTCGTATTCAGAAATGTCCTGCAGTTAGCCATACGGTCTATATCCACGACGTTCCACTTTCAGGATTGCTCCACCGGATGTCCGTCCCCTTCCTCTTCCTCTGTGTTGGCGTTCTAACCTCTGGTGGATTTGTGAGGACTATGGTTAACTGCTCCTCAGATCTCTGCAGGGTAAATCCAGACAGCTAGCTAGACTATCTGTCCAATCTGAGTTTTCTGTTGCATGACTAAAACTACCTTTTGAATGTACAGATGTTCCACCAAACGAGTTCCTTCCCGAGGCTATTTAGCAGAGACACCGTGGCTCCGTCCGGCGCTTAGCGCCGCCCAAGACGATTGTGATTGGTTTAAAGAAATGCCAATAAACCAGAGCACGTTTTGTCCTCTGCAGTGCTGTCGAGGAAGGTCTGGCAATGCGAGACTAGCAATTTAGTATAATGATTTTATTTAATCTTTATCACAAAGTCTGGTTCCGCATAGAATATACCTGTGGTTTCTCTCCCTCCTCATATCCACCAAGACGTATCTAAGGCATTGGAAGATCCCTGACGAAGGCGGACCTTGATCAATTTTCAGGTCATGGGCTGGAGGAGCAAGGACAGGAGGAAGCAGAATCAGTGGAATGAATGGAAAGCACCCGGGATCTCTTTTTTCAAGAGAGACCTGGCTAAAATGGCTAAATGGTTTTACTTGCAAATGATTCCAGACCAGTGGTAGGAAATGAAGGGACACTGTATATGATCCATCTAGATGATCATGTACGATAGCTTAGAAACAGGGGAAAGCATTGTACAGAGGCAGACAGGAAGACTTCAAAATCATAAATCATATTAGGCCCACATTGTCTGGATATTCAGACTACACCATACACTGTTCTTTGCATTTACACCTGATAATAAAATGAGCTCTTGTTATCTAGATTGTGCCCACATTGTGATGGGGGATTTTAATATGCAAATTACTCAGGCAGGGCTGGCAGACGTGTTAATAGACATGGTGCTTCCCTGGACCTCAGTGTTGTAGTACTCGAGATCGGGCTTGGTCTCAAGACCACTTTATGAAGGTCTCATCTCGGAATCAACCACACTTTTACTCGTTCTTGTCTCGGTCTCAGATAAAGAGGACTCTGGATTTTATTTCCAAACCGGTCGAGACCACAACTGCAGGGACCACTACCACTAAATTGTCTATGCATTGCCTGATTTATTTGTTAACTTCCTAACTGTGATTAGTTGTAAAACCTACTGCTTCAAATGCAACCAATAACTTGACGCATTGCTAAATTGAAATGTGTTACTCCTGCTCCCAACAAAGTGAATGTAGGTGGCAGGAGAATAAGCTCTGGCTGTGTGGGAGATGTCAGCCAAATCCTCTGTATTTAAATTTGACTACCTAAACCATAAGGAGTTTATTTGAAAAACAACATCTAAAAGAAAACACACAGCAGTGTAAGTTCTGCAATGTAACGCTGACTGAGACAACTTCACATTTTTATCGCCACTTAAAAAGGAAGCATAAAGAAAGGAAAGCTAAGTGTTAGTGACGCTAGCAAAGCTAGCTAGCTAGCTAGCTAACGTTATCAATCTGCCTCTGTTCCAAAACTCTTCTCCGAAATCTCTTCACCCAAAGTGATTTATTGAATAGAAACTATACATATTAGCTAGCTGTGTATGTACTGTATGTTTCAGGGATGTAGTTTCAGCTGTTTGCCAGTTGTTTGGTCTGGTCTTGGTCTTGACTCGGTCTCGCCCTGCCTTGGTCTTGGTCTTGTCTTAGGCCCTGTTTACACAAATATGCTCGCTTGATATTTGATCAGATGTGCCTTTTGTTTAGACGGCGTTTTGGGGGCTTAAAAACGCAAAAAAAAATGAAACCACCCTCCAGGGTGGAAATCTTAAAAACGCTCCACCGTTGAGTTCCCGTCTAAAGGGTAAAAACGCACTGTGCGAGTGTGTGTGTCTGTGTGTGCCCGTGTGTGTGTCTGTGTGTGTGTGTGCCCTTTGTGTGCATTGTTTGGAGCAATAACTCCATCTGTCCAGACTAAATTGTCAGCTTTTGTTGTTGGCTTTGCACTACTAGGGAGAGAAGTAAGGAAGGTTCTACACAGGCGCGCGGACTTGGTGGTGTTGTGTGGCAGTGCTTCACACTACCACCTAGCCGCCTGGTGTGCATACTACATTGAATTTCACACTTTTGCGTCACCATATGCACGCAGATTTTCCCACCAGAACGCTCGTCTAAACACGGAATAAAAAGTGAGAACACAACACCACTTTTGCATTTTCTCTTCAGATCGTTTCCGTCTAAACATAGCCTTAGTCTAAATGCGGAATAAAAAGTGAGAACACAACGGCACTTTTGCGTTTACTCTTCAGATCGTTTCCGTCTAAACATAGCCTTAGTCTCTTGGTGGCGACTTGATTTCGGTTTCAATGACTTTTTTAAGACTTGCAAGGTGCTGCTACTACTTGCTGTAGCACAGATTTAGCAGCAGGAAGAGGTGGAGTCAGTTGACCTTTCAACTTGTTGGGTGAATTTCATTCTTCAGAATGGTCCACCTGTACGAGATCCGATCACAATGTGAGCCTGACTACCTCCAAATGTGGTCTGGCTGATCCGATCGCGTTCTGTTCCCATTACATTCTGCATTCATTTACACCTGCATTAGCGTGTGGTATTCCTTATACAGATAACCTATCCAGATTGTATTTTGCTGCCAGGTGTAAATTTGGGTATTTGAAATATTCAGTCTGTCACCTTACGTTTCAGTTTCCACTTCACTTTATCACACTGGGCCCACATAAGCAAACTGTGTGTGTGCCTGGTCTGAGGTCTGTGTGAGGTCACACATTGTGACACATTTGATTGGAAAATGCCACAGGCTACACATGGATTTTTGGGTACATGGTTTTTTCACTGCTTAATATCCATTAACATAGACAGTGATGCAAGTTATTAAAAGGCAGTGATGGCTGGATTGTAAACATTTTACACTTGACACTGGCAAACACTGACTTCCTACTTTGTAATTGAATTATAATCAGTTCTGACAACCTCATTTAAGACATAAACCCAACCCCCTGCTCTGAAATTTGAAAATTGGCACTTCGAACAAAGCTGGCACTCAGCATCGACTTAATTCCAACAATAGTTTTATCCAATGCACTCCTTAAAAGGGACTTCAGATAGAAAAGCACAAACAGTTTAACTTCTCAGAGACCAAAGGACTACCAAGGGACTTTAGACACACAAAGAGCAAAGGGGCTACTCACCAGCAGGGATAAGTGTCCATCCATCCATACAGCTTATGCATTTCAAGGTTCCTGGGAAACAAATCTTAAAATCAGTTTTGTATGTTGTTTTAGAGGCTGGCAGTCAGCCAGGCTTGACGTTGAGCTGTATAACCTTCAAAGCCAGATGTCATGTGTGTCTACATTAGGTGTAAATGTCTGTCACCTCCTGCTGACGTTACACTAAACGCTTCATAGTATTTGTTTCCGTGCTGACTAAAACGTGTGGTGTTTAATGGATAAGTTCCAATTTTGTCAGACTCTTTTGTTTTGAAACATTACTTATATGCCCATACAGTATGTCATGAGGACTTTGTTGTGACAGTCATGAGGTAAACAGCAGGGGCGTAGCACAAAATTCTGGGCCCTGTAGAAAGGCATTCTCTATGGGCCCCTACCTACCCGCATCCACAGCTATTCATTCTAGCATATTTTTGGGCCCTCCTCACATGAGGGCCCTGGGTACTCAGTCCCCTTTTCCCCCCAGTTCGATGCCCCTGGTAAACAGTAAAAATATGCCGATACAAAAAAATCTACCAAAAATCTGCACCCGCACATATTGGATTGACTAACAGCGCATTGCCTGTTGACGCTGCTGTCATTTAAATGAATGATGGGGCTGCAACCTTCAAGCAGTGCTCTACCCTGTCTAAATGTGGCAGAAATTTTTTTGCGTACATAATGGCCTGGGCTGCAAACTACATCCCTGCAGCCCCAATGAGGCGAGTGGACCCTTCAGTCACACAGGACAATGCTTCTGAACAATGAATAACCCTGTATAAAATTATCATTCGCGCGCATTTTCTGCAGGAATTGCATTTTCTAGTTTTCCAATGAGGCCCTTAGTGAAGTTGAGTTTGACACCCCTGACCTAAGCATGTTCTCTGTGTTGTGGGCGGTCTGTTTGTGTGTATACGTCACATATAGGATGACACGTTGCTGTGAAACATGAGGTCGTGTCCCACTAATGTCATTTAATGCGGGCGGGTATTAGCTCCGAACTCCTGACTTCTTTGCTCTTAGACAACTCTCGGACACCTCTGACATCAGATCTGTCCAGGATGTTTTAGTACAGCCTGCAGAAGCCAGGTATGTACACATTCACTTCCATCGACTCTGTTATGAGCAACATGTCATCGCGGAAGACAAACAAAAGCGTGGGAATAATACAATTACACAGTACTGTAGTTAATAATCTCAGTGACAACCCACATGCTTTGCAGTGGCGTGTACTGCTCGCGCCTTGTCAAAGCATATTAAAGGAGCATTGTACTGCGCCACAATACACACCATTGTTCCCTGTCAGCGCTGTCACACGGGGGCCGTAAACAGTGAGGTTGGCTTTCGATACGGGCCTACTGTGGGGCTGTTCAGGTGCTGCTGGGAGCACTTGGCATTGTTGAAGTCCCCGCCAAAGTGTGACTCAGACAAAACAGAGAACAATGTATTACTAAAGCATTGAATGGAGGGCTGAGTGTCAGTAACTGCCCAACATTTAGCAACACTCAAGATCTGATGTGAACATGCTGTTTACAGTCGGCAGCCATTTAGAAAGTGGCTGGAGACGCATGAAGGAAACAGGATGCAGGTTTATCCTGAACTCAGTGTGTGATTTAATCTGATTTGGAATATATTCAGTTACCGGTTTATAAAATATTACAAAATGTTATGTCTAGCAGCTACAGAGCTACAGATCAATATTAAAAGCCAAAGTCCTGACCCCATCTGGGCTAGCAGCTGTTCCACTAGCTTCTTCAACACAGTGCAATCTATCTGTGAGTGGGTCTTTTTGTTTCTGGGGGTTTACTATCCACATTCTAGATAGATAATTCATATATTAGCTCACATAAACTACAACTCCCACTAAGGTTTACTGCACGGTATTAGACACTTTCTCTGGATGATTATATTGTTGACTGAAGGTTATGTTCCAAGGATCTACTTCTGGTCATTTGCATAGTTTCAAATGTCTTGGAAATTAATAGTGAAAAAAGAACAGGGTGTTAACGGAGGCCGAGATGAATGTAAAGTTTGGGTAACACTGTACTTGAAGGTATCGACATAATTGTGACATGACTCTGCTGTCATAACTATGACATGACACTGTCATGAACATGTCATAAACGTTATAAACAAGTCATAAACGTTTATGACTTCTGTCATTATTTTTTTTATTTTATTTTTTTTTGGATTTGGCCACAGGTTCTCATCTACTTTGGAATTAACCAAACATCTTGGAAAAAACCTTCGGGCATGGCAAACAATGTGGTACAAGTATATATGTATATGTCATACAGTATATATATATATATAAAGTATATATCTCAATCATTAGTAACGAGTTGGCAGAATTGGACAAGCAGTTCCAAGGGCCTGCATGCATACAGTGCAGTACTGTCAATACTCTAAATAGTCTCAAAGGTGGTACATGGGAGCATAGAAACAGTGTCTGATAAACAGTAATACATTACAGTAAAGAATGATGATGAAATATTACATCCATAGATAATGTAGTCTTTTTCCTACCCTTCTTTCTTCCCCTCTTCACGGGACAACTTTATTTGTATTATAGAGCGATATTTTTTTTTTTATATACACAGTATGTTACATTCAGATTTAGAATTACATTCAGTGCATTAACGGTTGCCCCACCGTGACCATTCACCCTGTTTTAGTGAAACCCTGGATCCATATAAGGGCAGGGGGATTTAAAGCACCACGTACACCACGTAACACATAAAACATAAAACGCAACAAGGTGACAAACAGAACAACAGAAGGAAGTGAGACGGGACAATAACAGAACTGACAAGACGGGACTGGACAGGACAGTTGACACACACCAGGATGTATTATTAATAATTGGATGGAATGATCTACGATTCATATTTGGGTAATCACGGTTTTCGTGTTTGAAGGGAGTTGGAAAAACATGTTATGCATAAGTGTGGCTGGGGTTGCTAGTGTGTGTATGTGTGTATGAGTAAAGAAAGACAGTGTCTCGGTGACCGTGATCCAGAATGAATGAACTGGTTGACAGAGCCACATGGTGTGTAGATAATCGTCTGTGCTACCTAAGGTGCATTGTGAACAGGTAGCTGTGTTTGCTAGGCCCATTTTGAACATTTTACTTTGGCTGATGTGAGTCCTATGAATGACAGTCATGGAGAAGGTATTCTTACAGATTTGTTCCCAGTAATCAGGGGTGGGAGAGAAGGCCAGATCAGCTTGGTTGTTGGGAGTGTTATCATTGTGTTTAGGTTGGAAATCGTTGTATATAGCTGGGAGGTTAGTTTTTTGAAGTTATTAATTTATTAGTTATTACAGTTTTTTTCCGATTGCTAAACGATAAAACTCAAACTACAGTCTTCACTACCAACAGTCACCTGAGCTAAACAGTTCACATCACCTGCAAAACTCATTCAAAGCAACACAACTCTTAACTCATGTCTCAAAACAGGCTCAGTGCAGCCAAACACTCTGCATAAGCCTCACTGAGATAACCAGAGGTGGGTAGTAACGAGTTACATTTACTCCGTTACATTTACTTGAGTAAGTTTTTGAAAAAATGATACTTCTAGGAGTAGTTTTAAATCACTATACTTTTTACTTTTACTTGAGTAGATTTGTGAAGAAGAAACTGTACTCTTACTCCGCTACATTAGGCTACAATGAGCTCGTTACTTTTCTTTTTACCTCTTTGGTATTCTACGCGTCATTGTTTTTATCCCCCCGCGTACGCCTCATTTTAATGTTTTATTTTGACAGAGAGAGAGACTTCCGCTAAAGCCTCTACCACGTGACTGGGTTTCACCCAATCAAACGTAGTTGTGCAGTCTCGTCACCTTCCTCAAACTAAGCAGTGGGATGGGTTAACTTTTACAGTCGCAGCAAAACAAAAATGGCAATGTCAGAAACGTCACAGACGAGGAGGAACCGCGCCCTGTACTACGAAGCAAGATCAACATGCCCTGGATTTATTTCAGTTACCCGGCTTCACCTAACCTAACCACCGCGGTCCCGCATAAACTGTGTCATGACGCTGGTTATCAACCAGTTCAACCAACCCAGGGTTTCCCGATCCAGCGGCGCCTGTTCACATAAAAGAGGTGATGTTTGCACAACATGACCAACAATAGCCACATATTTTACATAAGAAGAGCAAACTATAATTCTACATAAATATGAACACATACATGGTTTTACATGCAAAACGCAATACAGTCGCTGCTTCCTAAAACGGGAAGGAAAGCTGGCAGCAAAAAAAAAAAAATTGCCGACGCTGTAGATGCGCACAACTCTTATCAATATCACTTCCCCATCAGTCAGGCACAAGATCTGACCATAATTACACTTGTACTTTCCATAAACTGTCGTTGCTTTAGCCTTTTATTTCAGTTGCAACCATGGCAGTGAGAGCGATCGTGAGAGCGATCGTGAGAGCAAATAAAAAATATAAAAAACATAAAACTGCTGTGCGCATTACACACGGCAAATATACCCATCAGGGAATGTTAACGGGGCTGTCGGTCTCTAAATATTTTTTGTATGAGCACACCCCTCTCTTTTTCTCTCTCCCCCTCTCTCTCTCTCTCTCTCTCTCTCTCCGCGCACCGAGCTCCACCTGATCTTCTAAGAACGGTGAAGCCGTTATCAGTGGAGTATTGATTGGTCAGTAGGCGGTGCTTTCACACCAGTTGATCTCTGATCTCCAACTTAACCTGCTCCCGACCAGGTTAGGCGTCCAGCATAAGTTACCACGGCGATTGAACCCGATAACAAGTGATCCACCTTTGTGAATGAAAGCATGTTTACCTTAGTAAAAGTACCAAACAGCAGCTCCATTACCTTGTTCTAGTTCTGCCTGCAGAGTCTGGTAAAAAAAAGTGTAAAGGTTTGGAAACTTGTGCTTATTTATTTTTTATGTATTATTATTTTATTGATATTATTTTTTAAGTATTTGAATTTACCTGGATTATTTTAATTTAAGCTATTTTATAATTAATTAATTAATTTAAATTAATTTAATTGATTGGATGAACTATAATTTGTCTAAATATGATTATTTTGTATTTTTTGTCCGTCTGATTGAATGCTTGTGTTAAAAATAAATCAGACGTTACTCAACAGTTACTCAGTACTTGAGTAGTTTTTTCACCAAGTACTTTTTTACTCTTACTCAAGTAATTATTTGGATGACTACTTTTTACTTTTACTTGAGTCATATTATTCTGAAGTAACAGTACTTTTACTTGAGTACAATTTTTGGCTACTCTACCCACCTCTGGAGATAACACACACTGTCACTCAGAACACACTGGGAGTAAAAACACTATAGCATCAAACACCAATACAGAAATTACAAACTTTTTCATCTTTACAGTTTGAACAATTTGAGTGACTTGACACTACTCAATAGTTTATTTAAGGAAAAAATATAGATTGTATAACATACCAATTTTTACATACGGTTAACAAGAAGGAATGAAAATCAGCAGTTTTCTTCAATATAGTATTTTGTCTCTAGTAATTTATGGAATTACTGGGGAAAAAAACTAAAGGTACATACGTAACAGTACCAAAGAATAGTGTGACTAATCCTGCCTCTCTCCAGCATCATGTGGCAAGTTTTCTTCATCACATTAGATGTCTGCATCATCTCTAAATAAAAATGAATGTGGTGTTTCTATTGCTTTCACCGCCATTACTTTCTGAAAAACAGTAAGAACGCAGTTTTACTATTGTAAAGATATAGTGTTTTCCTTTTTTTTTTATAGCTGTATATATAACCTCAGACATCTTACCTGGACATGTTGGTATCTCTGCTCTTTTACCTGTTTCTCTCAAACGGTACAGTGTATAATTATTTCATTGTTATTTGGTGTTTGTATACAAAAAAAGGCTTTCTGAGCTTTCTCTGTATAAATACCGTATATGTTCACTAACTAGTCTAAATCAAGACACCTGTTTAGGCTTTCAGCTGAAATTGCAATCAGCAGTGTTTGATAGGCACCAGACTGAAATCTATTCTTCTGTGAGCTGAGAGGGTTGTAACGTGTTATTGGTGATTCCGATTTTATCTTTTATTTTAAGTCTAAGTTGTTGATATTGAAGGAACTGTTCTCTCCCCCAACCCCATACTTCTCTGTGAGTGTGTTAAAGGACAGGAAATGGTTGTTCTCAAATAGGTGGTGAAGGTGTGTGATTCCTTTTTGTGCCCGTATGGAGAAGTAAAAAGGTTTGTTCTGTAACATGAACACTGGATTGTGCCAGAGTGGGGGGAACTTGTTTAATTCTAGTGATGATTTTGTGATTTGGTTTGTTTTCCACCAGGCTGTCAGAGGTGAATAGATGGTATTGCGTTGGCAGAAGTTGGATTTCTTGATTGATTGTGAGAGGAAGGGGAGATCTGCAATTGGGATGTTTGTACATTGGTTTTGTTCCAGTTCCAGCCACGGGTAATTGTGCTTATGTATAATTACTTCTGTCATTAAGTGTCATTTGGTTTTTTGTCATGACAAGTTGACATTGTTTGGGTTGAAGATGACACGGAAGTTGTCTTGGTCATGACAAGTTGACATTAAATTAGTTTGGGATGTCTTTGTCATGTCAACTTGACATAATGTCATCCTGTTTAATGGATTGCAATGATTGTTCCCCTTGCTCTTCACTCTCCCTCAATTTTCTGTCTCCAACCAGTGTCCAGAAAATAAAGGCAGAACTATTTTGATTTGGTGAACTTGTTGGAAACGGTCATCAGTGCAATCCACACACATGAGTGAATTGAGTGAAATGTGCTGCATGCGTCGGGAATGTCGCACCACAGGGCTTAATGAGCGGGGAGAAGATGCAGAAATCTGTTCTCGCAGCGTCTGTGATCACTCAGGCCAGCTGAGCTGTCTGCATATTGGGCAGGGACAGCCTCCACCAGACGCAGGCGGTTATTCACCGCGGCAGTCATTACTATCGTTATCAAAACCCTGTCGCGATTATGGACAGATACCCGGCTGGCAAGCCATCTGTACTTCAGGTGTAAATCGATGGCGCTCTGGGTCCTCTGTGAGCTGTCCATAATGTCCTCAAACGTCCCAACGCTGTGAGAGCGGAGAGATGGAAAGAGGGAAAACTAATGGTGGTGAGAAAGAGAGGGAGAGCTAGACAGCGAGAACAGGCAAGAATGAAGTGCATTCACACGTCAGACAACCCAGTATTTAACTTGCCTTTTCATGCAGTTTCTTTAAAATTGAAAGAATTAGCCGGAGGGTGCCTTTGAGTAAGTTCAAAAAGGAGATAATAGTTAATCACAAGCTATTGAGAGCCATGTAAGTACTATGTAGTTTATTGTGCTGGGCATGCCAGGTGAACAGGGCCTCGGGTTATGAGGCTGATAAAGTTTTGATATTTTGTATGCCAATAACCTGTGTTCACTATCTTACTGTAAATCATTCAGACCATCAAATTCTACACCCGTAGTTTAGTTCATTTGGACCAAAGAGAAAAAAAAATGTATTGTTGCCTTTTAGTTGTTGTCCATGTTGGGATCACTCTCACTCATTACATGTGGACATGACTGGCTCATTCATTGGACAGTTTTGGTGATGTCATCCTGCATCATCAAAGCTACACGAACCTAACGTGACGCGCCAGACGGTTTTGTTACACAGAACCGTCATTGGAAACTGTTTGGGTAAGGGCGAGAACTTTCAACAAATACCTGGCAGGTGATTGGATGATCCATGTGTCTATCATACTCTGATGAAGCCAATCGGGAGAAGAGCGGTGGTACCTTTTCCATCAAGAAAATGCTGCAGTGGCGTTCTTTGCTCTTCTTTCAATGAAGAATCACTCTACAGTTCTGATAGAACTGATGCTATTGCAGCATATATTGCCCACACGGGCAACGCTAATTCTGGTGACAGACAGCATGTCGTGCGGCACTTTACTGAACCCTATGATTTATCTTTGGTGCTTATGAAG
>CM046797.1:1998075-2220575 GCA_025617405.1 Perca schrenkii
CCGATTGTGTTATGTTCTGTTATGTTTTACTAATTTAAAATATAGATATATTATTATCACAGATATTGGTCATTTGGACTTTTCAACACTTATATTCAAAACAGAACACAGCGTGATTACTGTGTTTGGTTAGAAACTAGAGAGAGGCCTCCCTGCGCACATTCAGAAACATAATTAAATATAGATTTGTGCTCTGTCACTATGAAATGACATAAGTTGCAGCTGAAAAGTCTAATAATTAGAATTTTACTTGAAGCCAGTCAAAGTAAAATAAGTGTCTGTGTGTGTGTGTGTGTGTTGTCGACCTGCCGTGTTTGTTTGGAGGGCTCTCCAGCCGACACCACTGTGATCTATCAGTCAGCTGGCTGGCTCGTGGAGAGGTGCAGCAGGGCCACACACACACACACACACACACACACAAACACACACACACACACACACACACACACACACAGTTCCTGATTGGATGTGAAGGAGCGAGACAGATGGTTTCTCACTACGCTGTGAAGAACTGTAAGTGAGTGAGCAAAGATTGGCTGACGGTACTCTGTGTACTGCTGGGACGCCCCGGTAGCTCAGCTGGTTGAGTGTGCCACGTACTAACGATCAACGGTCATTACCGCGGTGGCACCGGGTTGAAGTGCAACCTGCGGCCCTTTGCTGCATGTCATTCCCACTCGCTCCCCTTTCCTGTCTTCTTTTAGGCCAAAAATGTCCCCCCCCCCTCAAAATAATTATAAAAAATAAACTTTGTGTACTGCTCATGTAACAACGTTGTTGTGGAGTTATTAAACTACTCGTTCTGAGTGCTATAAGCTGCATCGCTAACCTTCTGGTCACGGACGTGCACAGACATTTTTGAGGGTAAGGGCTTGCAAGTGAAAAAAAAAGGGCACTTTTTTATAATTATACATTTATAAAAAAAAACACTGACTTCATTACCAATGTATTTTATCGGAACTTGACAGTATATATATATATATATATATATATATATATATATATATATATATATATATATATATATATATATATATATACAGTACAGGCCAAAAGTTTGGACACACCTTCTCATTCAATGTGTTTCTTTATTTTCATGACTATTTACATTGTAGATTCTCACTGAAGGCATCAAAACTATGAATGAACACATATGGAATTATGTACTTAACAAAAAAGTGTGAAATAACTGAAAACATGTCTTATATTTTAGATTCTTCAAAGTAGCCACCCTTTGCTTTTTTTGATAACTCTACAAACCCTTGGTGTTCTCTCAATGAGCTTCATGAGGTAGTCACCTGAAATGGTTTTACCTTCACAGGTGTGCTTTGTCAGGGTTAATTAGTGGAATTATTTCCTTTATTAATAAAAAAAGCAAAGGGTGGCTACTTTGAAGAATCTAAAATATAAAACAGGTTTTCAGTTATTTCACACTTTTTTGTTACAGTTTTTTTCGATCGCTAAACGACAGTGGGCACAACTGGAGTCACATGTGCAAAACTCAAACTACAGTCTGCACTACCACCAGTCACCTGAGCTAAACAGTTCACATCAGCTGCAAAACAGGCTCAGTGCAGCCAAACACTATGCACAAGCCTCACTGAGATAACACACACTGTCACTCAGAACACACTGAGGGTAAAAACACTAGCGTCAAACACCAATACACAAATTACAAACTTTTTCATCTTTATAGTTTGAACAATTTGAGTGACTTGACACTACTCAATAGTTTTATAGATTGTATAGCATACCAAATTTTACAGGAATGAAAATCAGCAGTTTTCTTCAATAAAGTATTTTGTCTCTAGTAATTTATGGAATTACTGGGGAAAAAAAACTAAAGGTACATACGTAACAGTACCAAAGAATAGTGTGACTAATCCTGCCTCTCTCCAGCATCATGTGGCAAGTTTTCTTCATCACATTGGATGTCTGCATCATCTCTAAATACAAATGAATGTGGTGTTTCTATTGCTTTCACCTCCATTACTTTCTGAAAAACAGTAAGAACGCAGTTTTACTATTTTAAAGATAAAGTTTTTTTATAACTGTGTATATAACCTCAGACATCTTACCTGGACATGTTGGTATCTCTGCTCTTTTACCTGTTTCTCTCAAACGGTACAGTGTAGAATTGTTTCATTCTTATTTGGTGTTTGTATACAACAAAAGGCTTTCTGAGCTTTCTCTATATAAATACCATATATGTTCACTAACTAGTTTAAAACAAGACACCTGCTTAGGCTTTCAGCTAAAATTCCAATCAGCAGTGTTTGATAGGCACCAGACTGAAATCTATTCTGTTTTGAATGTGTGGCTCACAGTTTTGACAGCAGTGTGTTAGCATTTGAACAAAGTGCTGTAAATCTACAGTGTTGTGCACGTTGTGGTTAAAGCCATGGGATAAGTGTGTAGAGTTTTGAAAACTGTGTTCAAGCAATGAAATACGAACTAGAGTTTGGTACACATGAACTGCTGCTGTGCAGACTGTAGTTAGAGTTTTGCACATGTGACTTCTGTTGTGCACACTGTCGTTTAGCAATCGAAAAAAACTGTAAGTACATAATTCCATATGTGTTCATTCATAGTTTTGATGCCTTCAGTGAGAATCTACAATGTAAATAGTCATGAAAATAAAAAAGGAAACACATTTGAATGAAGGTGTGTCCAAACTTTTGGCCTGTACTGTATTTATATATATATATATATATATATATATATATATATATATATATATATATATATATATATATATATAATAAGTATTCATATACTGATGAAAACTCAATGTTTCCTGATCAAACACCTGCAAAACTAATGACGTTCCCATCAGTCTCTGCTGTTCTTTGTATTTAGTGTTAGGTAGCAAATGTTAGCATGCTAACAGGCTAAACTAAATGTGATGACACACCATATGATCGTCAGCTGTCGGTCAAAGTTGGGCCGAAGACGAGCGCCAGTCGCCCTGGTTTTTGCGGTGTGTTCGCCATCTCTGCTACGTATTTATGGCTGATTCGACATGTTGAATCGGCGTTTGAGACGTCTGGGAGAGGAATCACTTTGATTGGCTGTTGAGCTAAGCGAATTAGTGCACAAGAAGAAAAAAAACAGAAGTGAGGAAAGCAAGCAAATGGCTAAAGTCAAGAGGGCATACACAGATATTTTCCCATTTTCCATGTTCATCTCATCTGATCAATCACATGATAGTTGTCATCACTGGCCTAAAATCACGTTGGAATGTTACTTTTTAAAATACAAAGAGGTATTTTAGAGAGAACTATTCCAATGTTTAGTATGGAGAGTTATTTCCTCTCAAGCAGTCGCAGAATAAACATGCTAGTTGTTGTAATTTTTGGCATCATTATTCCTTTTAGGCTTATCGCCTACCAAGATATGATTATTGTAAATCCCAAAATTGATCAAACAGTGATACACAGGACATGTAGTGTATATTTTATTATGGAAAAGTTTTACTAGGTCAGGGCGACAGGTAATGAAGAGGACGACAGGCAGATTAGTACAAAAACACTTAACCAGAAACACATGGGAAATAACTTTGATACCTGTGGAGATTAGGTGAGTTAATATGTTCCAAATCTATGGAGATGTTTTTTCTATGAATAGGCCCCCCACATGTATACACATCAGGCTGCAGCAGGACTAATTAATTCACCGAATGCACATAGTGGGGTAAGGGCATGGCTGATCATTGGCTTCAATTGAGGTTAATGAAGAGTAAGTCAGTAACTTGTCAAATCATAATGACAGTCGGTGTGATGGGAGTGCTGTTACCTGTGAAATGTCTTCTGATGGAGAACATTAAAACACTCGGGAGGACTGAGAGCGGAGGACTGTGGAGTGACCTGATAAAATATGGAGGAAGAGGGGTGAACTCAGCCAGCAGTGAGGAAAAAATAAATCAATACTTACATTATAGGGGTGGGGGGGAAAAAATCGAAAAACGTATGTTTGAGTTTGAGTTTGAGTTTGAGTTTAGTTTATTTATAAAAGGAGACAGCGCAAATTAATAAAACAAATGATTTCCCATGGGTTAAAAAAGCAAGAATTAGCCAAAAGGCTATTTTTCATCTGTAGTCCCCTGTGTATTTTTTGGAACGATTTTTAGAATGGATTGTTTTCTCTAGAATCGATTCTTTTCTCATTTTTTTTACCGAAGATTCACCTAAATATTTTCTGTTTATACGGAAATGTATCGTGAAAGAATCAAATCGGGACAAAAGCATATGGTCCCAGCTAGGGTTGGGTATCGTTTGGGTTTTTTCCGATACCGGTGCTAAAGCGATACTTTTAAAACAATGAAAAAAAGGGTAGTAAACAACAGTCTGCGACTTGTTTATTGCGAAGGCCATATGGTCAAAATGAAATATTTTATAATAATGTAATAACTATAACAATAACTTATTTCACCAGTAAATTGCTGTTGAACGACAACAACAACCACCGGAAAAGGATATTTTACAATAACTTTGAATGCACCACGAGGCTACCTGTTTCACGTGAATGCACCGTCTGTGTTGTTTAATTCCGACAACGTTAGCTGCTGCAGACTGTTAGGTCCCGCTGTTGGAATCCTCTACAGTGAAATACAGTCACACTTTACACTGTTTAATGTTAGCTGTCAGCATTTTAACCGTGTTTAATCCAGCTGCTAGCTAAAGGTAGGCTAACGGTACCTGCTGTCAGGTGTAGTGTAAAGTCAGGCACAGAAATGAGGCACCGGAATTTTTGTTCTTATTCGGTCTCATTACTACCGTTTACGTCAGCACCGGTGCCCTATTGGCACTGCGTTTCGGTACCCAACCCTAGTCCCAGCCCTACTACATTATACTAGGTGTGTGTGTGTTTGTGTGTGTGTGTGTAGTGAGTGGAAAGAGAAATCAGCAGAGCTTGTTAAACCTTTTACAGGTGTCATTTCCTTGACTGACATTATTGGGGGGGGAGGGAAAACGGCAACTTGGGCGTTGGGCTGTAAAGGTTGAGTCCTTTTCTAGGAGATAAAAAGGAAGGATAAAAGCTTTCATTATTTTTTTTACATTCTTATTTTTACCTTGTTTATTATCATTTCATAAAGCAGTACTCCTTGAGATTTTCATCACCCTTTTTTTTCATTACACAACGAACAAGTGTCTCCACACCCCTGAAGGTTTTGACATGCTTCAAGTTGTTTAAAAAGCCAAACAGAGGGAGGGACTGGGGGACTTTTTCTCCCATCCGTCTTCCTCTGAGACTAAACACCAGCAACTTACAGAGTGGGAGGGAAACGCATTTGTGTTCAACCTCAGTGCAGAGTGCAGAGGAATGCCAACCGCGAGCAGGTGGCGAACGTGGGTACGTGATGGTGTACGTGTGATGGGGGAACCAGGGGCAAACATGTCACTGTCCACAGAGCCACCTTAATTATTTACCAGTGTTACCCATATTACCCATAAGGAGTAGGAAACGTCACTGACTGCAAAGCTACAGTCATACACACATCACCTTGTAAAAACAGTGTGTTTTTACGGGGGTTTTGTTTTGAGGACTCCAAGGGCTTCTGGGAGCTTGAGAACACACAGCTGTGATAGGGGATCTGCCCAGAGAAAGCTAGGACTCACTGACAGGGTGGAAGAAGTATTCAGATCCTTTACTTAATCCTTTACTTAAGCAAAAGTACTAATACCACACTGTGAAAATACTCTGTTACAAGTAAAAGTCCTGCATTGAAAATGTTACTCAAGCATAGGCTTAAAGCTTTAGTCTGTAACTTTTTGATATTAACGAACGTCCGTTACATTCCAGCCATTGCCAAATGAGTTGCTCCAAAGCTAATGAAGACTATCAGCTCCACACAACTCTCTCTGGATTTCTCAGTAGGACTATGGTCAGGAGATTGAGGCGTCCGGCGACTTTCCCGCGGAAAGGAGGAGGGGGGGTGGCACGTGATCACAGAAGGCTTATATCATGTGGACGCGCCGACAGTGTTGTTGTCATTACTTTGAATTCCTCATGGGGGAGGCAGAAAATACTCATTATAGCTTTAATTTACAGCGGGGACAACCCCCCCAAATAATCGACGCTGGGCTTTTTCTGAAGTTTTTGTTCCTTTTTAATGTTTTAGCCCATATTTTTGATGTGTTTGCCGCGTTTTTCCGAGGGTTTTCTTGGCAATTTTTTGGGAGTTTTTCTCTCCTTTTCCGAGGTTCTTTTTGGACACTTTTATTTTCCGACGTTTTTGTCACCTTTTTATTTCATTTTTGAAGCCTTTGGCTTTTTCCGACATTTGTCCCCCTTTCAAGTTTTTTTTCGACAATTTTTTCGATGTTTTATGTTGCTTTTTTTAAATACACTCAAACATGTCCCGGGACCTCATTAGATAATTGGAGATCTTCTTTTTTTTGTAATATTATGTTTTTGGGCATTTTAGGCCTTTATTTGGATAGGACAGCTTAGACTTGAACGGGGAGAGAGAGGGGGGAATGACATGCAGCAAAGGGCCACACCAGGTGAGCTAACCAGGCGCCCAACAATTGGAGATCTTAAGCCCCCCCAACATTGAACCCAAAGTGATGCCCATGTATTAAAGTAAAAGTATGTAAAGTATCATCACGAAAATGTACTAAAGTATTAAAAGTAATAGTACTCAAAGCAGAACTCTCCTCCCATTGTAGAAAGTGTAAAGGATCCAACCAGTTGTGTGTTTAATGGTCTCATCATCTCAGCTGGACTTGTAGCCGTTATATTGTTGGCTAGTTTACTTTATGTTTTGTGTGCAGAAATCTTAACATGTAAAGTAACTAGTAACTAAAGCTGTAACAGATGAATGTAGTGGAGTAAAAAGTCCAATATTTCTCTCTGAAGTGTAGTGCAGTAGAAGTAGAAAGTGGCATGAAAAGAAAAGACTCAAGTAAAGTACCTCAACATTTGGACTTAAGTACAGTACCTGAGTAAATGTACTTAGTTACATTCCACCACTGGTCAGGACCTGTGGGGTGCTTTGGAGACGTTGATTCAATTTAAATATCCATAATCACATTGCTCACATAGACAGAAATTGGACATTTAGTTATAGCAATATCTTATTGTTATTAGAACATTTACATCCCAGTGGAGGTCAGCCTTTTAAGAACTAACATTATTCCACATACTAGAAGCATGAAGTGTATGACATATTTTCCATGACATAAGACCATTTCCTGTGCCTGGCTCAGAATATTTTGGTCAGTGTTCAGCTTGATGTATGCAAATATAGGTGTGACTGAAGGCTAACGTCATTATAGAGCTTTAAGGAGAATAGTCACCACACAAATATCATGTCTCATAAATGGCCACGAGTCAACACCAAGAAAAATGTGTGCAATACTGTAGTTAAACAGATTTATTTTTCAGGCTTTCTGTGCAGAAACATGATTATGAATACATAAATTAAATTAAAGCGACAGTCCAGCAATTTTACACAATAAGATGACTTTAGTTATCATGAGGAGTTGTATACAGCCTGTAAGTGCTGTTAAATGTGCTGTTTATGACGCATAAATAATGCAAAATTCATAGTAAATTTATAGTTAATCTCATACAGTAAATCTGGGTTTAATGTAAAGGTTAAAATTAATGTGATGTAATAGTTAAAGATTTCAGTTTATTGTGTTTTTTGTTTAAAGTTCTCTGTTGTGGTTTCCACTGCTGTGGAATTTGTTAATGGACCAAGGGAAATCTAACGTGAGCACATGTTACGGCGCTCTGCTAATTAGGTTGGAGTTACACTGTTGTCAAAGGCCAAGGCGAACAGTAAAGGATTTTCAAAGGAATTAAGAACCTCTTTTCAGGACAAGCAGCCAACAAGGTATTTTATCTGGTTACATGCTGCCAGTCTGACATGCTTCTATTCAGACATGCCGCCATTCCAACGTGCCGCCATTCCGACATGCCGCTATTCCGATATGCTGCTATTCCCTAACCCTAACCCTAATGGACACAAAAATTGTCGGAGTGGTGGGACGTTTGAAAACAATGAAAGTGCCACCACTCCGACAATTAGACGTCAATGTCGGAGTGGGGGTATGTCGGAATGGATGTCTAGCTTTATTTATATTTGCACTAAGCGTAAGTTTTTTTTTTATTTTCTTCGGTAACGTATATTTGATACTATGATACTGCTTACTATGTCCATTCACATCTAGTTCTCACGGCATGACGTGGATGCTTTAAAGCAACACCAAAGATTCTTTTGTACCACAATGTTTCCAAAATCGTTTCAGTAGTTCATCAACTCGTAACAGGGTGAACGGCTCTTCTGCATTCGCTTTGCGGCCCTCTACCGGCTAAAACCGCGCTATGCAAGTTTGCCAGATTGGGTAGCGGATCTGTAGTTTGAATGAGAACGGTAAAGGACAATTCCTCTTCCAACCTGTAGGGGGACCAAAGAGGAAAAGTGCTTTGGTGTTGCAGAAGACCAAAGCAATAAATGCCCGTATCAAAGAACCAACCTGTGTCTGTGTTGTCGTGACGAGAGCTACACAGCCTGTGAAAACAAATTGTCTTCTGCTGGCTTTATCTAGTCTTACAAAATAACCCTGATGATGTCATGGTGATGTCGTCGGGGTTATGAGCTTGGGATGGCAGATTTTTAACAGAAGGCCTCCTTTACAAAGTAGCGGTGTGGAGTTGAAAGATGTGTAGCGCTTTTGGAACTTGGGCCATATATGGTAATAAAAGTGAGGATATATTGCCCGACTTTGACTATTACCTTTAAAATATGTCTCTTCCAAATCCCCCATCTGGAATAATAAATACATTAAAATATGTAATTTTTTTAAACATGCAGTTTTCTCCTTTTGTTTAAGTATGTCAAAACCATCTCATGCCACGTTCACTGTCATACAGTATCATGTATATTGTGTATCAGCTTTTTCCAGCTCTTCATTGAAGCTATATGACATTTACAATGAGGTAAATATTCAAATTCAAAGATGGCTACAACGTTTCATCAACTTGAAATAATTTAGGTGACATATTTGGTAGTTTATATCTATGACGTTCCACTTCCGGGATTGCTTCGGTGCTGCCAGAAATTCTGCCAAGCAACTATAAAGCTTTGAATTTACACAAATAGGCTAAGTTACCTGTCGAGAAGAAAGCAGGCGACTTTGGCGTCCTTTTGGTCTAGTTGCTTTGCCTGTCGCGTTGTCATTTTTAATTCTCTTTTTCGCTTCCCTGGCATTCGTCACGGTGCCACTGAGTGTAAAGGCGCAAAAGGCAGAGGTATGTCCCTCTTTGGAAAACGTATTTTAAAGATGGAGGCGCAACACTCGCTCGTATGTATTCTGAATGATTCTAAATGTCCGATTCTACACTTACGAGAATACTTTGATTAGTTGGTGGAAATAATTACACATGAATGAGCACGTATTTGTGAAAGAACAAATAGGGTTTTTTGCTAAGAATCAACTCAAAACATTACACAATGTAGGATTAACATGCAGTTCTGTGGGTTAGAACAATGCTTTGACTGCACAGCATGAATCTGTAATGACTGGCACACTGGAGAGTTGTGGAGTGGAGAAGTTGAATTCAGTTTTTTTAAAAATATTAAAAAACTCTACTCTAGTCAAACACCGCTACTTTTTGAGGTGTTAATAAAATCCAGAGTTGTCAGTGCGGAGTTGCCAAGCGTTGATTGGAGACGTGTTTATCTGCTAAGAAAGCTGTGAGAGCTGGCAGCTGTTCAAAACGGAGTTCACTTTGATGGGTGTCAATTCTCAGGATCACTAGCATTTTCATTTTAGCACGGAACGACTTAAATTAACACTGAGAGGTAGTTCCGCACACGTCTCTTCAGATTCAAACTTTGCTCTCTAGTTTTAGTTTTTTTTTATTCGTGTGGAAGCTGCTGTCGTTTACAACCTGCTACTTCAAATACCAGAATCAAATGTGGGAATTCTGGACTTTATAGCCTGCGGAAGTGCATGCTGGTCTTGATCCTATTCTTGACCTTGGGTGTAAAGAAGGACAAAGTGGAGGGAACTAAATTGTTGAAAAGGAAAAGTTCCTGTTACAAGGATTAAGGACAATGCTTACACCCCTGTTGAGGATAAGGAGGTAGTTTAAATACAACCACACACTCACAAATCACACACTCATCCAGTCACACACTGCATTATTGTTTTTATCACAACAAAGACTCATAGTACGTTTATTCAAGATTTTAGATATTTGTACGATTAAATGCAAGACTGCTTGCATATTGTCTCTGTGTCATTTTAAATGCTGTTTTTTTTTTCTCCCCAGCACAACAGCTTCATTGTTCCCTTTTCATAAGCGAGATTAAAGAGCGGTTTAAGTGGCTCCAGAGCCTCTGGGGGGAGCCCATCTTTTGGCTAAAATCACTGTTTTGGTGTAATTAATTGAAAATGAGGTAAGCCCTTTCAATAAAAAGGAGTGTAGGACAGATAACAAGATGCTATTGTTCAGGTACACAAGCTTCACGCATGGAGGACGGGACGGGGACGTAGGCTCACACAGCTGTGCAGATAACATTCAGCGACGCTGGAGTGGAAAGAGAGGAGTTGTCAGGTGGAGGAGGAAACACCAGGCGGCCAACCAGGCAGCCTCAGCACTGATTGTGACGACAAGCTTATGACCACGAATAGCTGAATAAAAGGAAAGAAAAAAAAAACGGTAAAATGCTTGTGCTTTTTATGTGTGGGGCGATTCCGAAATGGGACACTGTTGCATTGTCTGATTATTTTTTTTATTTTATTTTTTGATGAGGTTTTTATTAATTGATAAGGGCTCATTTCAATCATTTTTGCATTTTCACCCCAACCCCAGGTCCCACATAGAGTTAGGAATTATTTGTTCACTCACATTATGTCTGTACACATAATGCAATTAGGTAAATATATAGAGGCCACATGTACGCACATATGTACATATTTATACACGTACATATACAGAAGAAATAAAGCACAGCAACGGTGCATTGTCTGATTATTTTGACTGGAAAGGCAGAGCTAAGACCTTACCTGGTATCAGGCGAGCTTAATGACACTGTGTTCAAGAATTGTGTTATTTTGAGCCAGGGGACTTTCCACACAGTTTGCATAACACACACAGAGCAAACAGACAGAAGGGAATGTACTCGCGTCAGCACACGCCTTCATGTTCAAAGACACATTTGACTGCAAGTGTAAAATGATTGCTCTTCAGTTTTGAACCAATTATGGTGTGCATGATTGAAGCCATAAGAATCCCGGCGCTAACCTCAGGGGCATTTTCTTCTTCTTTTTCTTTCTCATGACTTCACTGTGAGAGTGCAGCCTTTCCTGCCTTTGTCTGAATTCAGCTAGTAAAAACATAAAAGTAATCCACACTTTTCCCATACAAACAGGCGTATCAAGGAGCAGCAGCCGGCTACGCAGTAACGCTCATTTCCAAGTACGTGTTTTTTCTTCTTTCTTTCTTTCTTTCTTCATCACAAGATGAATCTGTAAATAAACATTATGCCCCTGAAGAAACAAGTGCATTTTCATACCCCATACTTTATCCTCATTATCTCTCATCTAACTTGCACACACACAATCTGGTGAGGCAATTAAGCTTATTCAACACAGGGTCAGAGAGGAAATGTAATGCGGGGGCTAACGTTAAAAATGTTCACTACCTTTAAGTGCGAGAACACCTTTGTGTTTTCTTGAACTCCAACCTTTCTTTGTGATAAAGAAGCACAAAGACATGCTTTTCATTGAGACAGTTGACCAACTAGGGACAACTTATAATGGATGTTATGGTTTAAAAAGGACATAGTAAGTAACACAGAAAACACTATGTAGGGGATTTCTGCAGAAAAACAGTGGCTTAATAGCTTACGTTGTATATATTTATTTTTTTATTTTTTTGCAAGTGCTGCTCCACCCTGAGAAGAACAGTCTACCAGTGGTGGGTTTAGATTCATTCATTTATGAGCCGAAAGTAACACTCAAAGGACATTTTTGCCAAGCATTATCGGTGTAAATTTGACCACTTAAAAGAATTTTTCCGCTTCGGTCCCCCTAAAGGTTGGAAGCAGAATTGTCCATTTCCGCTGTCGTAATGTCTCATCTCATTCGAACTACAGATCCGCTACCCGATCTGGCAAACTTGCATAATGTAATGTAACGGACAATTCCGCTTCCAACCTGTAGGGGGACCGAAGTGGGAAAAGTTCTCTAGTGTTCTCTAGCATAACCCGACCCTCACCCTCCTGTTGTTCTGGATGTTCTATATTTCTCTTAACATCAATGTTCTGTATCGACCTGTTCTCATGAACGGGCCTGTATGAAATACGAACATGTATGCGCACCAATACGTAAGATATTCTACGAAACTAGGCGAACGCCGGCTGGTCGCATGACGCCGGCTACAGAGGCTGACTAAAAGGCTCCGTGACGCTGAGCGGCAGTTGCTAGTTGAGTTTCCCCGATAAGAGGTGACTTTGAGCCGGGTACAGGACACCGTGAGCTGCCGGTCATTTATGGTTAAGTTTAGGCGACAAAAAGGGAGCATCATGCGGCGACGACGGTTAAGTTTAGGCACCAAAATGACTAGATAAGTTAAGAAAAAAGATCCTGGTTTGGATTAACCCTCGTATTATGTTGAAAAAAAATGACATTGATGATGTTACGGGTCAAAATGACCCGTACAGTGTAAATACACTCAAAACAAACTTTTTTTCCTCATCACAAAATTTTTTTCCCCCAAAACTGTTTTTACCAATCATTTAGTTAAAATATTTCCAGTATACACTTGCATATTCCATGCATAGTAGCTAGATTTGGCATCCTAGGATGCCCATATTTTGATGCCATACTTGGCAGGCTTGTCGGGCATGTACTGTCAGAAGGGACAGCGCCCCCTGAATGGAACAAGGTGTTCATCTACAGTGACATGGGGACCAGGATTGTACAAGACAGGTACAATTTTGACCCATTCATCCCATACATCTCTGATCTCAGCAAGTTTGTCTCTTTCACTCGACCAGCTCTGGTGTTGCGGAACACCCAAGCTTTCGTATGAATTGACTCCAAAGACATTGTTAGAAATATTGGCCTTCCACTCTCATCATTCCACAGACTGACAATTGCTTCTCCCTTTGACTTGTAAACTCTAGCTAATACTATTCAATTTTATTTATAGTATCAAATCATAACAAGAGTTATCTCGAGACACTTTACAGATAGAGTAGGTCTAGACCACACTCTATAAATTCCAAAACTACAACAATTACAGTAATTCCCCCAAGAGCAAGCATTATCAGTGGCTGTTGCGACAGTGGCGAGGAAAAACTCCCTTTTAGGAAGAAACCTCGGCAGACCCAGACTCTTGGTAGGCGGTGTCTGACGGGACCGGTTGGGGGTGTGATGAACAGTGGTAAATAATAGTCACATTAGAGATAATGAAACAGTGACCTCGAGGTAGTCATGGAAGTTCATGTCATAGCAGGGCACATCGTGTCGTTCTGAGTAGTGCAGTCTCCAATACCGGATCCTGACTACTCTGTGCGTATGAACATCACAGCAGGGTGTTGCGGGATGTAACATGGCACTGCAGAGCATGGGTGGATGCTGCGGACGCAGCAGGACTAGGATTTCAGTGTATGCATGCAAGTCAATCTGATCCAGTGACTTCCATTTCTTTTGAAATACACACCTCCCCTGCAAGTTGGTCATGTCCACTATGATCCTATCTATTGGTTGGGATATGAAGAGATGAAATGGTGATTGAATATCATCAACTAGTGTGGCAGAAAATCATGTGGGGCTTGGAGTCATCTTGATGACAGTCTGCCTTGGCGTCAGTGTGGTGATGTTGACCATTTTATGTTAGCATCTTTACCTGTCCATGTTGAGGATGATTGCTGCCCATTGTTTTCAGCTAATGAATACTACACCAGACTGGTACCCTGAATCCTCTTCATAGGAAAATTCACAATCCGGATCGTCAATAGCATCGCACACACACACACACACACAAAAAACACAAACACACACAACCCCCCCACACACACACACACACACACACACACACACCACACACACACACCCCTAAATGGGTGTTGAAAGTCTCCGGGTCAAAATGACCCGCAACATCATCTTTGTATACAAACTCTGAACAGACATTCCACTACACATCAGTGTGTCCAGATTTTATGAACAAGTTCATGACCCTAAATGAGGAAATGTCATACAATTTCATGAAGAAAAAGATAGGTTAACCAGTATTTTGGTCAACACAAAAACGCAAATGGGTCAAATTGACCCTTAACATAATACGAGGGTTAAAACACTCCCGAGGAACTCATTTAGCCTTTTGTTTTCCCAGGGAAGCGAACTCTGCAGCCCACTGCGATCTTCTACAACAGCAGTCAATGTGGTGCATACAATACATACTCCCCTGGCTACCTCCGATCCTACACCCTGCTACCAACTCCTAATATAATCTCACTTGCTAAACAGAGTGGGTTGAAGTTTAAAATAGAGGAAATTATTAGCATAATGACAGGATTAACACAGCAAGTTTTGCAAACTAGTAGCATTAAGATTGTTTATTGTCCCAAACTGGACCTCTCAGGCTGCATATATGTAGGAATAAACCTACATATATTAGAAATAATAGATAATAGATAGAGATAATAGAAAATATAATAATAGAAATAATTTTTCAATAATACTTTAGAGCATATTAGTAGGGTGTAATATGTGGCAGTAGCTCAGTTTGGGTGGCAGTAGCTCAGTCTGTAGGGAGTTTGGTTGGGAACTAGAGGGACGCTGGTTCAAAGTATGGTGGTGGACTGGTAGCTGGAGAGGAGCCAGTTCACCTCCTGGGCACTGCCAAGGTGCTCTTGAGCAAGGCACTGAACGCCCAACTGCTCGGGGCGGCTGTCCATTGACACTGACATCTCTCCATTAGTGCATGTATAGGTACTGAGCATGTGTGTGTAATTCAGGCCTGTATGTAATGTGTATAACAACAAACAGATTGAAAACATTGTAATTTCCCATGCGGGATTAATAAGGGTGTGACGAGATCTCGTTTTACGAGATCTCGCGAGATTAAAACGTGACGAGATTTCTCGTCCAGGTGAAAATTTGTCTCGTGAGGCGATGTGATGTCAGCGTGATGGAGCGTAGGCCTACTATTGAAGATCCCCCTGCCACTTTTAAATCATTTGTGTGGCAACATTTTGGTTTTCCTGCGAAAATAATAAAACGGCGAAAGAGTGACAGACAAGACGAACACAATATGTAAACATTGTAAGAAAAAAATGCCGTATACCAGGCTAACACGTGTACAGGTCACGCTTTTCGAACCTGCTCTGGGGGACGCGACAACGGGGAAATGAGGCGCCACACGCCGGCCAAAACAAAGGCACGGGCCGCCACTCGCGATCGGGGAAATGAGGCGCCATACGCCGGCCAAAACAACGGCAAGGGCCGCCACTCGCGATCGGGAAAATGAGGCGCCACACGCCGGCCAAAACAACGGCAAGGGCCGCCACTCGCGATCGGGGAAATGAGGCGCAAAACGCCGGCCAAAACAACGGAACGGGCCGCCAATAACGTGACTATATAACGACCTGGCATGAGACTGGGCTGGCTAAAACACATACAGCACCACCACAGCTCTCTACTAAAAAACATTAAAAGGGCAAACAACTCTAAAAGCCTTTGCATCTCTGCCACCGGTAAGTGCAAGAGCCACGGCAATAACGAGGGACATAGGCGTTTTCATTGCAGCTGATATGAGGCCATTTTCTCGTCTCGTCTCGTTCTCGTGAACCCAATCTCGTGATGTGTCTCGTCTCGTGGAGTACGCATCTCGTCACACCCCTAGGGATTAATAAAGTATAAATTATTATTAAATTAGAGTTAATGTTATGTGTGCAAATGCATGAAGATACAATTAACTTACAGTAACTGTTAACTTGTGAAACTGCGAACTTTGGAAACAACCAATGGAGAAAACCAAAACAGGTTAGACCAAAGGTATTGTTATGAAACATCATTTTTTGCAAACAAGTCAGCTAATGCTGATTTGATTAGCTGTCAGTTGGCTGCCACATCAGAGTGTGTGTGTGTGTGTGTGTGTGTGTGTGTGTGTGTGTGTGTGTGTGTGAGGTGAACTGTGCAGTGGAATGACAGACTGCAGCTGGGGTGAATGGAAGTTCGCCTATGTCTGATAAATCAACCAAATGAAGAATTATAATCCAAAAATAAGATATCACCATGTGAAACAAACAAACTAAAATGTCACAGCTGTTATAATTAGCGAAGGCAACATCTGGATCATCTTGTTGTCTTAGACGATGACTTCTCCCTGCCAGAATATCCGTCAATCGCTGAACAAAAACATTTCAAAGCCACAATAGAGTCCTTCCCTGTGACTGACAACATATCTGACATCATGTGAACCCTGCTGCTGCCTGCGCTAACTCCACCCCTCATTCCAGACAGGTTCAAAACAAACACAGTGAATCATTTACAGCTACTGTTTCCCTCAGGTCTAGTCGGTATGAGTGTGTACGTGTGTGTGCACGTCCAAATGCTGAATTTAAACATCCTCAGCTGTGAATTCATGAGGGTAGGATACGTTACAGATAATAGCCCACATCTAGCAAGAAAAACACAAGCTAACTAACTAAAATCGGACTACATGTTGCCAAGACCACTTCAGTACGGGTCCAATTTCCCTCTTAAAAGGTTTCTCAACTATCCAGGTGCCAGAGAAATTAGGAAGACATTCCATGGCAGTGTGATGTGCATGACAAATAAGGAAAGCAGGGGTTCTGGTGTATCTCATGAAACATGTTCTTTTATATCTGTGGCTTTGAATTTGATTTGTTTCATTTCTTCTCTCTCTCATTTTCCCTGCCACGATCCAGACTAATAAAGCAGCAATGCCTTCAATGCCTTTATCGTCCTCAGCATGTCAACTCCTGCCACTCCACAGATTTGATTTGCTGCAGGCTTTTGGGTAGCACTGATGTGTCTCACCTTTGTACTTCAAGCATGCATCTGCTGTCTGGAAGCTGCAGGGCTGGGAGACCATCCAGTGCGGCTAGAAGCTAATGGATGGATACCCATGTCAGCTCGTGTCTCGTGCCCACATGTATACAATGAGGCTTGGCCTCTTTCATCCCTGCGTAGGGTTGGGTACCGAAAGCAGGTGCTAATATGGCACCGGTGCCTAAACGACCAGTATCTACGGGCACGGATAGCATCGCGGATTTTGGCGCTTCATTTAGGTGCTACTTAAATGTCTGTGCTGCTCTCTGATGCTCCGAAACGGATGTTAGAGTCAACAGAAGCATCGCTGCATGTCACATTGGTAAGACTACACCTAACGTTAGCCTACTGTTAGCTAGTAACTGGCTTTAACACGGTTAAAATGCTGACAGGTAAACAGCAACGAGACGTACAACAGTCTGCAGCTAAAGACACAAACTAGCACTTGGTCACTAATAGCAGTGACCAAGTGCTAATGTGTATAGTGTCGGAAAAACAACAGAGGTGCAACTAAATGGTGTGTTTACTTGAAACTGGGAAACTGCATTATGCATTCAAAGTTATTGTAAAATAGCCTTTTGTTTTTGCCGTTTAACAGCAAGTTACTGGTGACATAAATTATTATTGTTATAAGTTATTACTTTATTAATAAATCATTTAAATTTGACCATATGGCCTGACTAATAAGCCAGTCGTTAATGTTGCAACTATTTAGTTCTTTTTTATTATCTTTTATTAAAGTATCGTTTCTGGCACCGTTTCCATCTTCATGCCCCCCGCCCTTCTGGAGGGTCCTGTTGCAGGGGTGGAGTGCAGGCGAAGGGAGAGTACAGAGGAATGAAGGCCTAACCTCACCTGGAGGCAGCAACCTTGCCAGACACTATCTTGAAGCATTTTACACCACAGAAAATCTGTTGGCAACCTAAAAAGGCCTTTCCTTAAACTGAAACCAATTTTTAGAACTTCAAAGGTGAGGAGGTGATGTCAGGAGGGCAGAGATTAGGGGAGGGAGGGGTTGACAGTGGTGGAAACTAGTAGTAGCAAATGCATATATTTACTCAAGTATTGGATTTGAAGTACTTGTACTGTACTTGAATATTTGCATGTTATGCTACTTTAAACTTCCACTTCATTTAAGAGGGAAATATTATACATACATCTATCTGACAGCTGTAGTTACTGGTTACTTTTTACAATAAGGGGCGTCCTGGTAACTCTCCTGGTAGAGTGTGCGCCCCATGTACCAAGGCTCAGTCCTTACTGCAGTGGCCCGGGTTTGATTGATTTTGACCCGCGGCCCTTTTGCTTCATGTCACCCCCCCCCCCCTCCCCATCCTGTCTATAGCTGATCTATCAATTTAAGGCAAAAAAGCACAAAATATATTATCAAAGCTTAAATTATAGACTGGCTTGTTGTCCCTTAAAAGAAAGCAGTGTCTCCTTGTCATGTTTCAGATGCTTAAGTTGTAAGCATTTCCACCAAAGAGAAATTTCAAATTTCATTTCTGAACTTTCCAATGGTTTCATTTAAATAATTACTCAAGGCCCAAAAAGGCCCCTCAGTTTATCTTGTGACCTTATCTGGTCAAAATGAATTGTAATTGTATTGTAAATGTAATTGTCTAATATATATGTCTGTATATGAAGTTGTGTATAAAGTTCAACCAACTGATGCGGTATTACTGTCATGTATAATGTCAGTCACAGGGAGAACCAGTACTTTTACTTTGATACTTTAAGTACATTTAGCTGCAGGGGCATGGCCAGATGTAAACATTTGGGGATTAGTCCAAACCTGGAGGAAGGGGGGGAGGGGGTGTCAATGCACTATTTACAGCAGCTATGTGCAGTATTTTCAAGCCATTTCATAATAGAATGTCTAACAATCTGTACATCATATGGGAAAAACGTGACATTTGCCAAGAGAAAGAATCTTCCCGTTTTCTGTCTTATGTTATGAACTGTCTTCATCATTCTGAAAGCAGAACACAACTAATTTCGAGGATGACTCATTCTCACTCATGCCACCTAAAAAGAGGCTATTGTCTGATTATTTTTAAGTTACATAACTTAGATAGGATAGGAATTTGGTGTTTTTGCATTACTAATCTTGAAACCTTTGAAGAAGAGTTCACAGAATGAATGGCGATATTTCCCCAGTAACCAGAACTTTACGCCATTGATTTGCCGGTCTAGTCAGAGAGACATAGAGGAAATCACACAAAAGATAAAGTTATTTCATTAATGTGATAAAGGATTTGGGGCTTTTGAGAAAACCTTCAAGGCCGAAGACCCTGAATCCATCCCCTCCCTCCGCCCGTTTAGCTGATAACACTTATGTACTTTTACCTAAGTAGGCTTATCAATGCAAGACTTTTACATGTAATAAGTACTTTTTCTGTTATACTGATACTTAGGATCTGAGCACTTCTTCCACTAGAAGAGTTGAGTGCAGGGGAGGAGGGTGGAGGGTGGAGGAGGGAGGCTGTTCTGGCTCGTACCATCCCGGAGAGAAGGGTGAGGCTCCCGCCAGAAGGGGAGAGCAATCATGCATTTCAGATTTTTAATTAATGGGAATGATTGCCAGGCTTTCTGCTCCGTCTGTCTCCTTATCAATCAATCACGATAAGCCTTTAACTGTGCTTTGTGTGAGTCACTGTGTCCTTCCACAAAACACACATTTAAGAGAATGCGGGGAAGAGATAGAGCACGCCACTGAACAGGTTTGGCAATGGAAGAAGTCCCTGTGCTCCATACCAAGCAGGGAATTAACATTATCACATTAATGAAGTTTACACGCTGGCGTTTGGACAGAGTGGTGTTGGAGATAAAAGTACATATATGCATGTGTGTTGGAAGGCTGTGTATGTTGTGAGGGGTGGACTACATGAAAATCCAGCTGTGATATGTTTGAGAGCATGCACATATACAGTATAGCCTCAGGAGTATTCTTTTTTTCCCAGTGACTTAATTTGAGAAAAGCTGGCGGTATTATTCCTGGCTGCATCTATATTGGGGAATAACGCCCGCGGCATGTCATTAGTTAAGGGCACGGCGCACCACGGAATCAACCTAGCTTCCCTCTGAGTTTCCATGGCAATAGCCATGCCAGCGAAAAAGAAAAATTCCTGTCCTCTTAACACACACACACACACATTTAATCACTTGAGATTCCAGCGAGTTTAACGTTGTTGTTTTTACCTGTCATCCCTTTCAGAGTCTTTCTTTGATGACAAGGAAACATCACCGACCTCTTAGCGAGGGCTGAAAGGCTGACCTTTGACATCACAATTTGGAGCGTGTCCCGGGGTCACACCTTGACCCCCCTCAGGGGTCAGCGATGAATGAGGTGTGACGGCGAGCCAAAGCAGGAGGGCAGGAAGGCGGGGCGAGGGCCGAGACAGCATGGTTTCTGTCTCCAGCATGTGACAGAGCAGTCTGAGAGGTTTCTGCAAGAGAGGAGGGGTAGAAGTTGAATATGCTGTTTGATTGTTTTAAAGCAAAGCTATGCTTGATTACAACTCGGTTTTGCATTAAAAGTAAATTCTTACATTGGAAATTAGGGGCGAGGGGAATTTTGTGATTTTCGTTCCAACGACTTTTAGAATCAATTCTTTTCCCCAGAATGCTCTGTTTATTCAGTTCCGCCAGTGACTACATCATATCAGACCGAAAGCAGAATATATAGGAAATCCTTGTTATGTTCTTCTTTACAAGTGACATAAATGTCTGACTGACATGTGATGTGCATTCTTCTTAGAAAACAATTATTTAGAAATGTCTCATGATAAATTGTCTCTAGAACGGTTTTATTCAGTGTATTGTTTTTGTTAAAGAAGGAAAAGAAAATTCAATAAATGAAAATTGCAATACAAATCCAATTGGCACCCTTGTATCGTGAAAGAATCAAATCGGGACAAAAGCGTACCGTCCCAGCCCTACTGGAAATAGTAGTTAGAGAAGACCACGCAAGTTCAACTTAAAAACTATCCGGTCAGGCTATGATTTGTTTTGAGGAATGCTCATTCAATTTGCTGTTTTATACCACACATTCGTTTTTCATAAAAACAGCTCGACATTTTACACGTGGATGACATCACAGCTTTACATTTTCTTTCTAAGCAGCTGTTATGGGGGAATATTTTACTTCATGTGGATTGAATTGTCCCTAATCAACCAATCAACCATTCTTTGTATTCACATCCGGTATAGCAGCTGGTTTGATAGTTACAGTGTCGCATCGCCAGACCTTCCTCCACAGCGCTGCGGAGGAGGGTCTGGCGAGTCCACACAGCATTCTGGGAAAAACGTGCTCTGGTTTATTGGCATTTCTTTAAATAATCACAATCGCCTTGGGCGGTGCTAAGCATCAAACAGAGCAGCGGTGCTGCTGCAAAATAGCCTCAGGAAGGAACTTGTTTTGGTGGAACATGTGTACGTTCAAAAGTAGTTTTAGTCGTGCAACAGAAAACTCAGATTGGACAGATAGTGTAGCTAGCTGTCTGGATTTACCCTGCAGAGATCTGAGGAGCAGTTAACCATAGTCTTCACAAATCCACCGGAGGTTAGAACGCCAACACAATGAAAGCCCAATGTAACAGACATCCGGCCTAAATGAGGGACCTCCGGTGAATTTTCCAGCGACACCGGTGCAGTCCCAGAAGTGGAACGTTGTGTATACAGACTAATACTTACACAAATACAAAAGTACACTATAAGGGTAAGTCCGGGTTTCTTTCTGTTCACATTCTTGCTCAGATTCTTTGCACAGATCTTTAAACGTTTTTAAGTACAACAACGTGACAGGTTCTCTGGAATTCATTTCAGTTCAAGATTTCCTGGTACTGTATCGCTAGTTTAACAAACACAAGTGATTACTGTACGGTTATAAATACTTTGGTTTCACCCATCTGTGGTAGATACTGCACATGTCAACCGCAGCTCTCTTACAGCCTCTCACCCATCTTCAATCATCCGCCAACTAGAATTAACTCTTGTGCGATCATGAGGTATGAACCCTGCCTTCATTCCCTGGGACTCCCCCATGAGCGTGCGAGTCGGCAAAAAGTCTGAATGATGGCTATACATATGCAGAGCGTCAACACATCACCTGTCACGCTAGTAAGCCCACAGTAGACTCTTGAATTACCTGAGGCATTTTAATTATGCTACGCTGCTATTGTAGCTACTGCGTTCAAAAAACGACTGCTGGACGGGAAAGTCTGAGACTTTCCCGGCACTGTGCCCACAAAGCAGAGAAAAGGTTTACCACTGGCTTGGAGATGGTGTGATAATGTGTGAAGACAGGATTAAATGATGAGCCCGGAGAAAAGATGTTGAAACATAAAGTGTAAGTGGATGTCTGTAAGATGAAGGGGACGGCACAGGAGACAGATTTGCAGGCTTCACGGTATCTAAACCATATGTATGTGTGTGTGTATCTGTGTATGTACTATGTGGAAAAAGGAGATCATGTTTTGATAGTATGCAATGTTCCAAACAATCACACAACACTCCAGTGGCTGGCGTTGGCAGGAGGAGATTACTGTCAGTTCAGGAGGAAGCCATTTTCTAATCATGTGGTACTCACCAAAGTCTTGTTTACACACACACCCACACATACGTCTAATCTCAGCGATGAGGGAATCCTTCATCAGACATCAAATCCCGCGATACAACATAACCAGAGCCATACGGACTGCTTGGAGAGCGATTAGAAAGACTTAGCGTGCCGACGGACTGATGAATGGAGGAACTGCAGATATCCACTGTCCACCACTTGGACGACAGGATCCGGGTGTGTACTTACCACAGTTCATAATGGGGACATGGGAATAGTAGTTTGCACATGATTTAACTCAGAACGCTGACTGGGGAATGAGGGCTACCTGTTGCTGTGAGTGTTGACTTTCGGATCATGTGCCATCACCACATTTAGAACAGGGGTTGATGCATACATTCAGGGGTCTTCAACATTTTTTAAGCCAAGGACCACTTAACTGAAGAGAGATGTAGCAGCGACCCCCTACTACATATATTGTAGAAAATGAAGTTGCATATTGAACTGGGCCGACAATAACATGTAGGATGGCCTAAAGCCTTTACACCTTTTTTGCATAGAATACTAAGCTATCAAAATAGCCTAATAATCGTTGGCATGATTTTCCACACCTCCTCCATGTTAGCTGCTAGGACATGGACCAAATTAAAAAATTCAATGTACACCTAATACAATTTTTCACAAATATGGTTTCTGTCACTTTAGGAAGTTCTGATCACGCTCAAGTATTGAGGTTTGTATTAGTCATTTGATGCTAAAACAGGCTGAAACATCATGATTGACGGCTGATATTGACTCTAATTGGTCAGGCGAGTGTATGGGCGGGACTTTGATAGTGCGGCTCCACCGCCCGATCAATACTGTGCAGACTCTGGCTCCAAAATTCCAACAGCAGCGCCTGTATCCAGGAGATTTTGGCTTCACTTTTGTACAGTGGGAGCAAGTGGAGACGTCAATTTTCATATACTGTCTTTGATTTAGACCAAGGGTGTCAAACTCATTGTAGTTCATGGGCCACTTAACCATAATTTGATCTCAAGTGGGCCAGACCAGTAAACCACTCCAGAAAGATCAGAAACTTTATCTGCCTCAGAGTTTCTTGTCAGCTTCATGTTGGCAAACGCAGGTTGCTTCTGCTACGACAGCATTCTAAGGCCATCTTAGTTAAAAAACAATGTTACAGACCCGGGAGACAGGGGTAATATTCTGGGAAAAATTTTAAGATTAAAGTCTTACATTTAAGGAAAAAGAACTTGGATATTCTCTGAGATTAAAGTGGTAAATTTGGAATTGCCTTTTTCTCTGCTATTTTCACACTTTGCAAAGTCATCCGGTGGGCCAGATTGGGCCCTTTGGCTTGTCGGTACTGGCCCACGGGCCGTATGTTTGACACCCCTGTTTTAGACCCAGGATAGGAAGGCTGAATCCAAATGTCCACCTCCCTGCACCTGCAGACCTGATGGGCATGTTCCCCGGGAGTCAGCAAGTGTTGAGGGACAAATCCACCATGCGTGGACTCCACAACGGGCCTTCAGTGTACTTTCTGTGGACGTCCAGAGAGTCCGCCTAGGGTGCAGACTTCACCAAACTATTCTTAGAAGATTACCCATAATGCAAAGCAATATGGATATGGGGATGTAAGAAAAAAAGGTTCAGCTAATGTTCAGATATTTAAAGTGAGTGAAAAGTTTTAATCTGCATATCAAACTTTGTTCTCTTATGATTATTAGCATACACATGCAGAACTGTTTTCCTATACCAGTACTATTTCTCCAGTATCAATTAGTTTCAGTGAAAAGTACAGATATCTCAGACTCCAAAACTGAGTTTACTGACAAAATGTGTTGTTTTGGCTTCTAATTTGGCTGAACTGGCCCTATATCACAGGCCACAGATGCATCACCCAAGTGAAAAGGAAACCGAGCACTGACATTGCTATTGCTAACAGCCTGTTGGCGCACGATATAGTGACACAAATGTCTACGTGGAGCAACTTTGACAAACTCAGAAGCAGCCAGCGTGCCAGCGGCTGCACATGATCAAACGGCAGAGTCAGTTCATTCTTCGGCCACGGGTTCAGGATCACTGAAAGGGGGTGCAGATCAAACAGCATAGCTGTTCTGGTATAGCAGGAAGATTCAACCTTTAAGTGGACGAGTTATTTTGACGTGACGCGTCTGACATTGTTGATCATCTTCAGGCAAACAACCCAACCATACACAACTTATATAACCATGGTCGGATTCCTCTGGGAAAGATATTATAAGCTTCAAGTTGTATCTTTTTTTTTCTGTGCCTGACCCTAAAAAACAGATTTTGAAAGTCCTTTAACACAGAAACAAATCTGTGTTCTTCACAGAGACGCTTCACTTATTTATTCCTCTTGAGTGTTGATAACACGTTTGGGATGTTTCACCGCTTGAAATTCCTGCAAACTGCATGTTTAATTAGACAAAATATATATTTTTAGTTCTCATGTCATCATTAGCATTGAATGTATTTCATGCATCATATCTTCCAATTCATGTAATTACTGTATCTCATTTGATACTAGGAAATATCTGGAAATCAGTATCCATTGCATCCCTTTTCAGCTAGTTCATTTAAACCTGAACATCAAAACAGTGCAAAAAACGATCCCCAAACTTGTGGCTAATCCTGATCGATTTTGATTTGTTTAAAAAAAAAAAAATACTAGTCTAGGAATCATAATTAATTGTTTATTTGTATGCATGCTGCAAGCTTATCAGAATAGCAAGTCTGGGTATTAAAAGTTACGAATGCAAAAAGTGTTCATCACCACAAATAAGTAAGTGATGCCATTAATGGTCCCATATTGTAAAAAGTGAGATTTACATGTCTTTTTTTATAATAAAGCAGGTGGAGGTGGTCTATAAATACCAAATAAAAGTTTCAAAAGGCTCAATCCACAGAGAAATTTGCACAGAAACTGCCTCTAAACGAGCCGTCAGGACATCTGTACGGCTGTGATGTCACAGGTATACTACATATAGGTAGAAAGTGCCGCTACAGTGCCGTTACTGTCATTCCCCGGCTGCAATGACAGTGCAGAGACTCACAGATGCAGGAAACCTGGAAATGCAGACCAATCAGAGCAGAATGAGACTTAGGAGGGGGCCTTAAAGAGACAGGTGCTAAAACAAAGCGTTTCAGACAGAGGCTGAATATGGGTTTATTCAGACACACAGTATGAGAAAAATTAAGTGTTTTTTAAACATTAAAGCATGTTAACATGTTGCAGTAAAAAAAAAAAAATACAATCGTGAACCTGAAAATGAGCATGATATGGGACCTTTAAAGCAGCCACACGTGTCATCATCAGAAAGAAGGGACAGAACACCATCTTTCCCCTCAAGACGTTTGGAAGTATAGTCTCACAAAATAGATTGAATGCTCTGATATGCTACTCTGATACTCTACATGTCTCTAGTAAAAAAAAACATTACAGAATGTGAAGTGAAACCACTGATATATTTGCAACAAGTCTCTGCAAAAGAGTAAACTGTATTTCCCAGCAATGGAAATGTCTAATTCCTATTTACAAAGCTAGAGAGACATGATTATTTGCTGTCACAGCTCTCTAATAGCTACCAGTAGGTTTAAATAAATAACTATAATTAAAAATCGTTGAATGGTTGCTTGTGGTGTTCCCCTAGGCTCTGTGGTAGGCCTGCTATTGTTTATCTTCTACATGAAATATTTGTGTAAGGTTTCCAAACATCAACATTCACTTTATTTACAGAGGATATACAGAGGATATGTATGTTATTGTGGTAAGAATTGGAAAGAACTTCTGGATACTGTGGAAAAAGAATAAAAGTATAAAGTGTAATTTAATTTAATCAGGACTACATTCTCTAATCTATCGGTAATCACATAACAACAAAACAAAACATGAAAGATGTTTAATATGCAAACTGTCTAAAATATAGGATTTCTTAAACAAGGTTTTGTTATACATTTTAAACTGATTACGTATTCTTCCATACATTACTTATTTTATGGATGTATGATAAAATACAAAACAATACTAATGCAAATCAATTTTTTTGCAATTGTGACATTATCCACTCTAATTAAAACGCCTTATCAATAACCAACAAACCCACAAATCAGGTTTAAAGTCACGACTAAATTAACCTGAAAGTGTCCAAACACTGTTTAAAATGAGATAAAACCATTTGACCTGGTGAGGAATGCGCATAATTGAAATTTTTTTCAAACATTTCCAAATTGGACAGCTATGTCTAGAATATCTGGAAATGGTTTCCAAAACAGTCTCCTGACTAAACTTTGACATACACACGTAATAATACATAATGTCAACATTAGGTATAATTTCCTATAATTGAGATTTATTGACCATGAATTCCAAAAAATAAGTGTTAAACTAGTGGTAATACGTTGGTGTTAGTAATGGTAGTGAAAAATAATGTGGAAAACGTTGAAAAAAGGGACAAAACATTGAAAAAAGCACCAAAAGTGCCAAAAGAAGTGCCAAATAAAGGGACAAAAATGTCAGAAAATTTGTCAATAACATCAAAAAAAGGTACAAAAAAAAGTGTTGACGGGAAGGCAACACAAAGGTTAACAATGAATTGTCTTAATAGGTTAACATGACTGCTGATGGTTTGATGTGTGGGAAGTCTGTTCAACCAACGCGCTCACACTGAGCCGTCGTGTCTGGAAAATGGCTGTTATTGTCCATTATGTGCTTCCTAAGTGTTGTTCTCATATACACAGCATGCTGTATGAGTAAATGCATTGTCACCCAGGCTCATTATATTTTATATTTTTGTGGGGATCAACCATTAAACAGACGATTCTGGGCCCAGGCTCAATGTTTAGGATACACAGAGGTGATTATTTGGGTAAAAGGGCAGAAGGCACTTTCAGGATGTGGAAACTATGACGCTGAAGAAAGACCAGCGGCAAAATGGCGGCCTGCCCACTCCCCAAAAAACTTGGACTTATTCTAAATTGTCAAGTCCCAAGCAGCTTATAATCAACTGGAGCTGCACCCCTAGCTGCCAACAACTCTAGTCTAATATCAACAAATACTGTTCAAGGTCCTAAAAATGAATAAGGAAAAAACTAAGTCGCCTGGCATCCTTCACCAACTGCCCCCACCCCCCGCCGCCATGCATTCTTTGCTAACGAGGAGAAAAGTAACACCAGTCAGACCCTAAAACAAAGAAGCAGGGAGGTTCCCTGTGTTTCAGTTCCCTCATCAGAAACACTAACAAACACTGTCTCAAGCCATTTGCAGTGAGGAGGGAGCCGTGTGCGTACCTGCCTACATATGCTATGTGCTTGTGTATGACTGTGCATACGATACTGTATGTGTAAATTTGCCTTCACGCCTCTGTGCACACACCTGGGAGCGCACGTCTTATGCGAGTATGTGTGTTGTGCTTTCACAATGTAAAGGGGAACAGTACACCAGCTCGGCCCTGAGGCCCTTTTGGCCTCCCGCATTATCCATCTCTCACTTACAGGGTCACAGAGGCCAATTGGCCCTTTCCACCGCTCTGGTTCCTTCCCTCAGGACCCCCATTTGTGCACAGGACAGGCAATCCAGGGGCCGGGCTTTGCTTTGTCTTGTATTCCTTTCCCTGTTCTTTACTGTCTCTTGTTTTCCTTAGCTTAAATTTGTCCCGTTTTCAAAGTTTCTATATCAGATATTTGGGTTTCTTTCAACCAAATTGCCCCAAATGTAACATGGATGGTTTCGTACAACGCTCTTCGCAAGTGAAATGACGCATGGGGATCAGTACTTTCATAGAATTCTGTTTTTTTTTGTTCGATTTCATAGCATTTGTAAAAAAAAACTAAAAGTGGTAAAATGGTTTCAAAACAGTATCCTGACAACATTTTGACCAACCTCTTGCTCTGATCTTAAAGGTGCTCTAGGTAGGATTGTGAAGATCCAGGACTTAGCCAAACAATTTGAACATCAACAACTTCTCAGTCCCTCCCCCCTTTCTGCTAAAGCCCAAAACAGTCTCCTAAGCCCCTTCCCCCCACAAGGGAGAATGAATGCGTGTGCATGAGCAGTGATTGACACGCAGTTAGACACCCCCTCTGGCCCTGATTGGTGCATCTGAACAGGGAGTGGTGGATTTTTGCAAATCACACTCCAGGCTGTAGGTGGAGCCAGAGGAGCTGGATTCTTTTTAATGACCTGCTTCATGTAGTTCTACTGGAACATAGGGTCAGTTTCAGCAAATATGACAGAAAGTTAGTTTTATAAGGCTTACCTACTGCACCTTTAAACGTTAGTAAAAATAATTCACAATTTTTGCTTTTGAACTCAAGAATTAGGTATAATTTCATATAAATGAGATTTATTGACCATGAATTCAAAAAACTAAGTGTAAAAGTAGTGGTAGTGGAAAATGTTGAAAAAAACATTTGAAAAAGTGACGAAAGCAGTGTTCATTTTCAGTCTTCAGTGTCGCTCAATGCCTGTTCCCCTAACGACAGACACTTTCTGGCTAGCTAAGTGCACGGCTAGCTTACAAAGTACAATAATATGTACAAAAGGTTTTGTAATTTCATCAAAACAGAGAAACTATATGAGATCAAAACACTATCACGCTGCAGTGCATGCTATTTTATCCGGATTATATGCATTTCCACGTTTCAATTGTAAGTGTGTTAGGGCACAGCAGACATTTTGACGGGTGTAACTGATAACATAGTCACTGTGCTGCCATCATTCTTTCCGCTTGGGCTTTTAAGGCTTTGACAAATCAAACTGTCTGCTTGTTACAAGGAGGTTTGTGTACAGAGATTAAGGCTGGATTTGTATTTGACTTTAGCCCATA
Source organism: Perca schrenkii (assembly GCA_025617405.1). Taxonomy (NCBI): domain Eukaryota; kingdom Metazoa; phylum Chordata; class Actinopteri; order Perciformes; family Percidae; genus Perca; species Perca schrenkii. The sequence continues at coordinate 2,027,529 of CM046797.1, forward strand.
AAAACTTGTCCTGAACACTGCAGTAGCTCTTTAGTAACAGACACGCAATCACAGTGTCCACAGGTACACATCACTTGGCAAGCACACACACACACACACACACACACACACACACACACACACACACACACACACACACACAGAGCAGCCACCTTGTGTTCCTCTCCGCCCATTCATTCCTGTCCTGGATCTATCCTGTCCCTTTTCCTTCAGCAGTGTCTCAGTCTCAGAAAGCAGCCAGCCTGTTGTTGTAACTAATCCCTCACTTCCATTCCCCTCAGTCAGGGTAAATATATACTGGCCCAGCCTGTCTGTCTGGCTGGCCCTGGGCCTGCCCTGCTGCACACAACACACACACACACACACACAGGGACTTCTCCTTTACATTAGTGCAATACAAGAGGGCTGTAAGTGAGATGGCATGGGCCGAGCAAAGGTTGAGCTACTTAATAGTATTTGTGTGTGAGAGAATGTGTCTTTGGCAGACCTTTGTGTGTGTGTGTGTGTGTGTGTGTGTGTGTGTGTGTGTGTGTGTGTGGACTAATTGTGTATTGTGTTGCATGTAAGGACGTCGGTATGTATGCGTGTGCATGTGTGGGAATTGTGTGTGTGCAGCTCTGCGTGTACAGTAAACAGTGCTGTATGGGATTTTACAGGTGTGTCTGTGTATGTGAGCTTGCCGTGTGTGTGTTAACGCGCCCCTGCAACAGCCTGAGGGAAAACTCACCTAATAATTCTCAGGTTTTATTTGGACTTGTTTGACCTGCTCTGAGTAGCAGCTTGGTTATGGTTTGCCCACACAAAGCCAGCATAATGAGCACCTGGGAGATAAATAATGGTAATAAGGTGCTACTTAATTAATCCCCTCGGGGGGAATTATCTTTTTCTGTTGCCTTCCCCTGCACAGGGAGGTCAGAAATCATGGATCCAGTGTCGTGCACACAACAGCTGGGTGGATACTAGCTGTTACAAGGGCTTAAAACTAGCTTTTATATTTGAAAGACTTTGGCAACTAACCAGTGTCTACCAAGAAAGTACTTATAACTCACGCAGGTCGCATAGCGTTGCATCATTTGCATTTGCATCACATTTTTCTCCAAAGCACATTTAAAAACAACCCACGTTGACTTGTATTTAAATTCGGTCTTTAGAGACAGAATTCTGAAAAAAACCCTCCCTTTTACGTTTTCTATATCATATAGCACGTCTCAAAGGCCCATTGACCAAATCTATCCCCTTGCAAATTCTGATCCGGCCCCTATATCAATTAAAGTTCACAATAAATTTTGGCCCATCTAGTTTTTGTCACTTTATACTTTTTTTCAGTATTTCTGTTCAGTTTTCATGTTTTTTACCTTTTTTTGGCATTTACTTCGGCATTTTTGTCGACCAAACTGTAAGTGACAAGACTATATGAGACATGCAATAATACAGTCAAAAATAGTTGACTTTTTACAATGACATAAAAGCAATAAACTATACATGTCTGGCCCTTGATGTGATTCTCATTTTCCAGTTTGGCCCTTAGGGAAACCACTGATATATAGTTAAAGTTCAAATTCAGAATTCTGTCTTTATTCTCTGAACTCAAATACATTTTTAACATTGGCCCTAATCAGGGCTGTAGTCCAGACTTGAGACAGGTTTTCTATGGTCTGACTTGTCTCGGACTTGCTGGTGTTTGGCCTTGGACTTGTCTCGGTCTCGGCCACAGGTCTTGGCAAATATGGCTTTTGGTCTCGACCGAGTCCAGGTGTCTTTATTATGTTTATAATAATTTTGGAGGGAAAGTGAAACACTGGCCACCTGATAACCAATCACACACTAGATTATCTTGGCACGGCACGCCCTGCATGTGCATGCCCTGGAGGGAAAGTGAAACACTGATTGTCTTCATACTGTCATGCATACGACTTTTTTTTTTTCTGTCCTGGACTCAGTCTTGACTCGTACTTGAACCTTTTTGGACTCAGTCTTGTCTTGGACTCGAACCTCTTTGGACTCGGTCTTGACTTGGTCTCGACTAGTCCTGGTCTTGGACTTGACAAAGGTGGTCTTGACTACAGCCCTAGCCCTAATCCTCTTCCGTACTGTACAGACCAAGGCAGGTAGCTAAAATCACAATCACGTCACTGTTTTGGGAACTGACATTAGGGCTGCAACTAACGATTATTTTCACTATTCCATTAATCTGTCAATGTCAGAAAATGGTCAAAAAAAGTTGATCAGTGTTGATGACGTCCTCAAATGTCTTGTTTTGTCCCCAACTCAAAAATATTCATTTTACTGTCACAGAGGATAGAAGAAACTAGAACATATTCACATTTAATAAGCTGCAATCTGAGAATATTTACTCTTTTTCATAAAAATGACTCAAACCGATTAATCGATGCAGCTCTAACTGACATATGTTAATGCTGGGAAATAATAAAATGGTGTATAGTGGAAGATTGATAGACATCAATCTGTGGTTAGTGCATCACACCACCAGTGTGTGGGCTCATACAGAAAAGAATGGGTGTAGGTGTTGTGACACAAGCATGTGGCCACTGTGTGTTGCCCTTTAGAAAAACTGTCAGCAAGGTGTGACATCAAAAGACTAACACATGCTATCTTTGTGACTGTCCTCATCAGAGAGAAAACAAAACCTATGGTAACATGTTCCTGACAAGTGACAGGTGTGCTGCTGCAACATGTCTGAGGTTGGAGGTCAGCGGTGCATGGGCCTGTGATATTGGACACCACATTTCTCCTACCGACAGTCAACTTTTAATTGTACCGGTAGTATCTCCCCAATCCAAACCATTACATGCTCTTTCTCTAACCTGAGAAGCTTAAAGGGATACACCACCGTTTGTTGAAATAGGGCTTATCACGGTCTCCCCTAGCTGTAGATAGGTGGGCCAACGCATTTTTTGTGCATGCATCGTTTTAGTCCGGTGCAACACCGGCAGCGCCGCCGCTAGTTAGCTTAGCGTAGTGAATGGAATCCTATGTTGCCGGTTAGCATGTTGTGAGTAAAAGTGAGCCAACAAAAGAAAAATAAACAACCTAATTACTTGCACTGAGACAAAAAATGCGTTGGCCCACCTATCTACAGCCAGGGGAGACCGTGATAAGAACTATTTCAACAAATGGTGGCGTATTCCTTTAAGGAATAGAGTATTGCACTACCATAACATTGGACAAGTCATGAGAGACAATCAATAACTTTTTTTATACTTTTACTGCAACTCCTTCACTTAATTTACAGTACAGTACAGTACAGTACAATTATATCATATCATTACAATGTTTTATATATACTGTATACATATATACTGTATACATATATATATATATATATATATAAATATATATATATATATATATACATATATATATATATATACATATATATATATATATATATATATATACATATATATATATATATATATATATATATATATTAGGGCTGGAGCAAGTTAACGCGTTGTTATCGTGTTAACTCATTAATTAATTAACGCCGACAATTATTTTATTGCGCATTAACACAGTTTTTATTATTTCTTTTATTGTTGTAAAAGTCTGTTGCTCATAGGCTTTTATTTTGTAAAAGCCTGTTACTGACTGCTGCCGCACTTACAGGAACTGGAAAAGAAAAGAATTGGAGAAGGGTACAGAACTTTTACATGGCCATTTTCATTTTAAAGTTCTTCCAGACGGCGCAGTCGACAGAACCAAAGTTATTTGTAACCACTGCAAAGTTGAATTTTCTTATCACCGGAGTACTTCCAGTCTGAAATATCACTTAAATGAAATACACACCGTTGATACCAGCAAATCATTCAACGAAACAAACAGACTCCGTTAGATGCAGCGTGTGGGAGAAGTATAGATAAACAAAGGCAAGAGAAGCTAACAAATGCCATAGCGAAGTGGATAGCTACAGACTGCAGGCACATTAGTGTTGTGGAGGACGCCGGTCTGAGAAACATTCTGAAAATCGCAACAAATGACGGCAGGTACGAGATTCCCTCAAGACACACCATCACAAGAAGAATACACCAGTTGTATGAAAAGGAGAGGACCGCAAAAGCAACACCTGTACAACGTGTTCCTCTCACTAGGGACTACTGGACATCACTGGGTAACCTTAATTACCTCGGAGTTACAGTTTTAATGTTATGATTTTGGCTCAGGAGTTTGTGAGCAAAAAGTTTTTTTTTATATATATAACAAACAGGATAACATGAATGCCCTGGCAGTGGCAATAAGCTTTAATTTTGTATTTGCTTTGATTACATTGTTTAAACTGAGATTTACACTAAATATTTTATTTAACTGCTACTGTATAAACAAAATGCTGATGGTAAGTGTTTGCAGAACACATGTTATGGCACTTTCGTTCATATGGCAGAACATTTAAAATAAAATTGAATTCATTATCGGATTTTGCGTATAACAATGCGATTAATCGCGATTAATCAGGGAAATCATGCAAATAATCGCGATTAAAACTTTTAATCGTTGCCCAGCTCTAATAGCAATCCACTCAATAGTCATAGTGACATGGCTTGTTCTGGAAGGTGCTGACAAACCACTTCTTTTTTGTCCAGATTAGATATGAGGACTGGTTGAGCCTCTATGAGAAGACGGGTGGTCATCCCCCTGCAGTGAGAATACAAGACTATAACTCAGCCCCCCCCCACCTCCTCTCACCCTTCAACTCCACACTCCCCCCCTGAGGAGCCTGATCAATAATTCCACTAGACTGGATCCTGAAAAAGTCGGCTGAGGAGAGGAATGCACTGGGTGAGAGCCTTCAAAGTGCTTCTCATGGTGGTGCCGGGATAGAAGAGGGCTACAGCATATCTTATTGCTGCAAGAAAAACCTTGTATCTTCTAACAAGGTCTAAGGAAAAAGTTGTGGCAAGTTCATTATGAAGCAAGGCAGCAGGTTTTAAATGGGCTCCGTGGGCTCTGGGACACTTTGTCATCCCCTAACAGACTTCAGCTTTGACCATAACAAGGGAAGGTCCAAAACTTAAAGAATTAAGCGGTTTTAATGCGACGGCAGTGATGTGTGTTGTTGTATTTGGCATACTGATCAGGGGCTTGAACTACTGTGTGGGAGAACTCCCAAGCCCCATTCATTATTCAGGGGAGTGTGAGAGATATCTGCTTCCCAGATTACTTTTCCTCTAAGAGAGAGAGAGAGAGAGAGAGAGAGAGAGAGAGAGAGAGAGAGAGAGAGAGAGGGAGAGAGAGAGAGAGAGAGAGAGAGAGAGAGAGAGAGAGGGAGAGAGAGAGAGAGAGAGAGGGAGAGAGAGAAATCTTTCACGTAATGTGGTTATATTAAAATAGCATTTAGATCAATAAGTTATTATTGTTATTATTTGGATTTGTGAGCATTAACATCAGCGTATTTGAAGTCTTGCATTGCCAAACCTATCTCCACAGCGCTGTAGAGTAAAGTCTGGCTACACCACAGATGCATTCTGGGATAGGAGGAAAAAAAACGATCTGGGCTGTTTGCATTTCTTTAAACCAATCACAATTGTCTCACTCCGGACACAGCGACGGTGGCTCTGCAGAATACTGTAGTCTCGGGAAGGAACTTGTTTTGTTCACACAATACAGTAACCCAAGCTGTTTAAATTAGCTGAATACATGGTTAGATAGTAAATGCCGTAAAGATATTCTTTGTAAATCGTTACAATCGTTCCCCGAAAGAACCAAGCAGGCCTGCCTTGTTGAATGATCCAGATTTTCTTCAAAGCGTGACGTTTCAGGGCGCCAGGGTAGCTCACCTGGTAGAGCAGGCGCCCATATATAGAGGTTTACTCCTCGACGCAGCGGCCCGCGGGTTCAACTCCGACCTGCGGCCCTTTGCTGCATGTTGTTCTCCCTCTCTCTCTCTCCCCCTTCTTATCTTGAGCTGTCCTGTCAAAATAAAGGCCTAAAATAATCAAAAAGTATAAATGAAATAAAACTTGACATTTTCAGCTTGTAGCTTGCTAACTGGAAGCGTGTTGTTGTTTCCCGTATCGAACGGAGTTTGAGAACAGCAGCACACAGAGAGCTGAAGGTGAGGGTCAAAGCCTGACATCTGGCTGATCCAGACTAGTGTTTTAGTGACATTGATATTGATATTTTAAGATACATGTCGTTTTAAATCAGCAGAGTGGTCTCGTAATGGTACAAGTTTTTGACCACTTGTCTTGTATGCAATGTCTTTACAAGCACGGAGGTGTGTTTGTGTGCGCTGATTTGGACCAGTGCTGGAGACTTGTGGAGACAACACATTCTCACTCCTGTCGCGTCAAAAAGCGATGCTTGGTCAGATGCTTTTGGCATTTGTTATTGACGCAAAAAGTCTCCTATATTTAGACGCTCTTGGAGTCACTTTTTGACTCTCTGGGTCTTTCATACTACTCCCTACCGTTGTATCTCATATTACTACATCATCTTACAGCGCTGCGGGCAAGCTGCTGCTCTGCCCGGTGCGTTCCATACAGACGCTAAATGGGGATTTTTGCGTCGGTATCTGACGCTGAGAGCCACTGACCAAGCGTCAGTATTTGATGAGTTGGGGGTGAGGGGAGTTCACAGTGTAATATTTCAATATGCACTCATTAAAGTGAATTTGACTGGCCAAACAGTTAAAGTCTTCTGACATTACACAATAATAAAAGTCATAATCTTTCAAAACTAAAAAGTTTTGGATAAATTTTTACTTCTTCCAGCCATATGTTAAATTAAGAGTCAATGTAGATTTACTTATTGCAATAATATCATAATCCTACAATGAATCATTATGAAAACAAAACTTTCTAGATGTTGTGTTGTTACTTTGGCCAGGTCATCATCAAAAAAGCGAATTAGTACATTCATGATTTTGTCCATGTTGATATTACTTGTCATGTACATTTATTAAAAACGTTGCATTGTATAGCTTTTCATATAGCTAGCTAGAAGTCTAAACTCTGGGACAAGGCCATTATGGTTAAATACCTGCCATGCTGATTCCAAACAGACAGCTTTGTCAAGGTAGTTTGGGCTTCAGATAGCTTCAACACAGTGGCCATCGTTAATGACTAATCATGTTCCGCTATGAACGTGCACACACATATTGTTTGTATCACGATCGGTCAGTGAAGGCCCAGCGTCATTTGTTTTTAACTCCTTTCTCAACTAAAGCTGTATCTACATGCTCCAAGTTTGATAAACTTTCTTGCTTCCATTTTTTTTTAGGCGCGTTACCACGGAGACCACACTGGCACCGCACTCACATTTCGGCAAAGACCTGCCCTACTTTGCATCTGATTGGCTAGAACTAGTTTTGTAGGTGGAAGTTTGATGATTGGTTACATCCAGAGCATCAAAACAAATCCCATGTGGACTTTTTAATGTACTTATTTTTCTAAAATAGTCAAACGCCAGAAATCGGGCACCAGGCCCCGAGTACTTAAGCCCTGCGTTAGTTAGAGCTGCGTTCCTCTCGTATGATTGGTAGGTGAAATCAATTGACTCGACAATAATAAACCGCATGTAAGTTCCCAAATTTTTTTTTCCTCACGGCCGCACGCCGGAGATACTTTAATACTTTAAGCCCTGCACACGCATCAGGACGCGCATGCACAAGCACGATGCACGCACAAACACACAGGCGCGTGATACCATTTTGTGCCAAAGGTTTTTCATTGAACCAGAAAACTCTACTGTAGAAAGAGCTATGCCTTTATTTTTGTGCCAGCATGAAGACGTTCTGTTAGGTTAGTGCATGGGCGGTTAGTGCAAGCGTGTGCAGTGTGCATGGGGGGGCAGGAGAAGTGAAAAGGGTTCAGATTTCCATGCAAATGAGGTAGCATGAGTGGAGGAAATGTAAAACCGTGCCATGTTATTCCTTGAAAATGAAACATAAATGCTTTTCTTTATCAGGGACCTATATGCCCTCACCAGGTGGACCACACTGTCCATTGAAGTATACACATTCACGAGTTCATGACCTAAGAGATGTTTACTGGAGGAAATGTAAAACTGAAGAAAAAACTGTATTTAATAAAACATGAGTTTCTAGTTACATCAGATAGAGAAACAACAGAGTAAGCTAGACCTAGACTAAATAAACTTTAATGATGAATTACTTATGAGGGAATGCAAGCGACTGGATATTCAATTTGGACTAACTGTTGGCTTTTTAGTTCCCCTGATATCAGAGGAATAGAACACCAAGTATAACACGCCCAACTAGGTTAAACAAAGAAAATTATTACAGTGCACAGAAGATAAAATAAACTGCAGCAAACGAATGTAGCATTAGAAATGCATAAGCCTTAAATGCATCAGCCTGACACTAAACCCTTTTCAAACATTTGTAATTACATACTGTACACACAAAACAATAGCCATTAGACACCCTTATAGTTATAATAAATGTTGCATATACAGATATTGCTCCGACAATGTCGTTAAGAGATAATATGTATCTATTTGGCAGGGGTGACCAACAACCGCATACCACTAGCCAATGTTAACAGCAGTCTCAACAGCTTTTTGAAGAGACCACTAAACATCAATTCTGTGTTTACATATTTCCATTAAACAGACCTAAATATAATTAACAGTATGTATTAACTTTAACAGGCATGATCATGGTGTACTGCCATGATTTTTCAAAAACTAGCAATCATGACAAGCTAGCCGTAGCCTCTGGGGCAAATGGTTTAATTTAGAGTTTATTTGGTGGATTATATTTTTCCTGTGGTAAACACTGGACCAGTGACCAACATGCCGTTAATTTTGTCCTTAAACAACATGACAGAAAAAAAATGTAGTAGTCTAGTCTAGTAGGGTAACAACTGTTTTCTTTTCAACCTACGTTCCTATGTTTTTATGTCTAAGTGACTGATGGGAACAACAATCTTTGACATTGGTCCAGTGTTAAGTAAGGCTGCTGCAGTCGTCAGCGGCGACACAAGCTACAATGTAAGTCAATAGGACAATTGTCCAGTTTGTATTTACCTTCACGAAAGTGCTTGTTTTGCCGCTGACAGGCTCAGATTAATATTCTAAGTGTCTGACAACATTATGGAAAGGATTTCTAAGGAGGTCGATACCTTTCTGTTAGAGTCAAGCCACCAGACTCCATGTGAATAAACAGTAATTTTAGCATGGTAAAATACACTTCATTCAAAGTTGACAGAAACTAAATAAATACGCCATTCTGGGTCGTATTTCCAATTTTCCAACTATCATAACTCTAGTTTTGGTTGAAATAAACACATAGTTTACCGATTTACATGTGAAAATATGTTGGCTCTAAATACGCGAAAAGTAGTGCTTTTTTAAATGGAGTCTGTTGGGTTTAGTGCTAGCAACCTCAGAGCTGTTTCTGGTTAAACAGAAAGGTCTTAAAGAGGTTTTTAAAAAGGTCTATCTCTGAAGGGATCCTTTCCATAATGTTGTCAGACACTTAGAATAATAATGTGAGCCTGTCAGTGGCAAAATGAGCAATTTTAGTGGACCAAATAGATGATGCACATTTGCCCCATAGGATTACATAACAGCCCGGTCTGTGGCTGTTGTTTACAGTGTTCACGCTTAATACTGGATTAGGTATTAGGGGTCCAGGTTGAAAAAAACACTAAATTACCCTTTAACAATTGGATTGGCAGTGCATTGGATGGTAAAAGCAGTTTCTCCAGAGAGCAGGTTGTGCTCCAGTTCATAGGAATGTGCAGTAGCTTTACATCTGTAACAGTTGTAGCTATGGGCCACACAAGACTAGAGATAACACTCTAAAAGTGAAGCTGTCTCATCATGTCTGGGCTCCAGGCTTGGCACCAAGTGATCGCTCTTTTTTAAGAAAAACCTACATACTAAAACATACATGGATTTTACAGTGCAAATGTATATTTGATCTCCCCCTGCTGCCATAATCTTAACCACAACAATGTTCCTGAAAGTTTGATCCCCTCATCGATCACTCCCACTGTGTGTTGACTCACACACCTCCACACACTGCTACCATGGGAATACACAGAACCAACACACACACACACACACACACACACACACACTAATTTTGAAGACAGATAAAAAGCAGACAATGATGGGAGTCCCTGATGACAGGTGCTGTCGTGCGTCTGTCTGCCTGCGTACAACAGAAGCTGTAAACTATAGTGTTGACATCTCTATCTGTGTGTGTGTGTGTGTGTCTGTGTGTGTGTGTGTGTGTGTGTGTGTGTGTGTGTGTGTGTGTGTGTGTGTGTGTGCGTGCGTGTTCTTTATCAAAGGCCACATCAGGAATATCTCAGCTTCAAATCCCTCATTGGATGTATCCTATGCTTTGATATCATATTGCTTTACAACAGTGTTTCACATTGTCAAAAGAATAACAAAGCACACAAAGATTTTGGATTAGTCAGTTAACCCCCTGAGGTCTAAGGGCATTTTTAGATACCTTCTTAAATTCTCCTTTTAAGGGTGTTTGCATAACCTGATCCCAATGTGTTTCATATCAAAATGTTCAGAACAAACTCAGCTTTCTGTTTGGTGATGCCCAAAATTGTTTCAGGGCAATGTCTAAAGAGATAATTTGGCCCTAAAGTGGAAACATTTCTCAAATCTCTTGTGAAAACATGCCTATACTCTTTGTTTTGGTGCTTGAAATGAGTTTACAAAAGTCTTGGGCTCACAAAGGTAGCGTAATATATGAATAAAATAGGAAATAAATGTCTAAAATGAAATTGTATAATATTGCTTTTTGAGTAGGAGTGTTGTCAAACATCTTTTATCCTCAGAGGGTTAAATAACTAAAACTTAACTGAGCTCAACTACCACATGGGCTTCATACAGTATAGATTACTTCACCCCATCTACCATTTCAGTTCTAGATACAGGGCTCAAGGTTCAATACACTACATGATACTTTGACAGTAATGACAAGTAATTGACTATGTGTTGCCATGTCACATTAGGAATAACACAGGTGTAAATAATAAAATGAATAATGGCTGAATTCCATTCAGCTGCTTCAGTTTCAGGCTCCTGGTATTGTTCATGCTGACTCACGACTCAGTCAAGTTTCCGTACAACTTGAGTGCAAATTATTACCAAATGTTCCGAAAATCGCCAAAAGAAAATGCAAATTGCTGTTAAGCAAATATCAGTTGAGTGCATGAAGGCTAACAGCTGGTGGAGTCTAAAGCCTAAAGCAGCTGTAGACTGATCTGAAGGCATGTCTGCTTAAGGTGGACTTTTATGACTGCACCTACATACAGAGACAGGGTAAAATAAGAGAAACTGGAGTTCCTTTTTAAGTTTGGTTATCTAAGCCGACACACAGCTTGTTGTCACAGCCAACATCGGGGGGACCCCACTGAGTCTTAAGACGGATGGAAAACCATGCCATGAGTCAGAAATTCACTTCATGTTCAAACACTGAAGGCCTGACTTTGAAAGAAAGATGCTCTATGCTGCTCACATAGCTAACTCATCAAATTCAGTTGATACAGAAGCCAGTATTACAGCTCCACAATGCAAATGCTTTTAGTGGCAAGGTTCTAGGGATGGCTTTTCTCTCAGAACAGTTATTTTGTATGCATATGAAGGTTTTCTGTATTTATTGTTCATCTTGTATTCATGTTGAATATCTTAGTTTGTTTATGTCTGCACCATTCACCAAGGCAAATTCCACGTAAGTGGAACTCATTGTGGCAATAAAACCTTTTTCTGATTCTGATTCTCGTTCTAAATTCTATGCAAGTCGCTCGGTCCACCACTCTGATGCAGACTGAAATGTCTCAAAAACTCTTAAAACGACTGCACTGACATTTGGTCCAGACATTCATGGTCCCCAGAGGATGACTCCCTGTCTTGTGACTGCTGGTCCTTAGACCTTTCATCTAGCGCCATGATTAGGTCAATGTCTGTCCTTTGTGTTTAGTGCTAATGAGCAAATGTTAGCATGCTCATACAAGGCAAGGCAGCTTCGTTTGTATAGCACATCTCAGCAACGGGGCAATTCAAAGTGCTTACATAAAACATTAAAGACTAGTTAAAAACAAAAAATTAAAACAGATTAAATACGAGATTTTAGGACGCTAGTATGGGACAATGTATAAGCCGTCGCTCTATACACGTAATCCACCCGCAATCCTTGCCGTTCCCAGAACGGTGCCGGTTACTTTTTAATTCTCCTGATTGATTGTCAAACAGTTCCAATTTTCAAAAAAGTGTTCATATTGTGCTTTTTGGCTTTCCCCCTTTCCTTTATTGTGTTATATATCTTTTTTGTGCACGTTATAGGTTTACAAAGTGAAAAAGCCCAAAGTCCCCCCCAAAGGGACTTACCATCTCCAACAGAAAACACTGTTCACAAACTGCTCCAAACAGCTCTACTGTAGTCCAGCCTTTACTTCAGAGACCAACGTGGTCACTTTGTAACACACGTTATAATGCTCGCTTAGCTGCTAGCATGGCACGCCCTCATACTCTGCTTCTGACTGGCTAGTAGTCCTTACCTAGGTACTGTCAGGGCACACCCTCATACTCTGATTCTGACTGGCTAGTAGTCCTTACCTAGGTACTGTCAGGCCACACCCTCATATTCTGCTTCTGACTGGCTAGTAGTCCTTACCTAGGTACTGTCAGGGCACGTCCTCATACTCTGCTTCTAACTGGCTAGTAGTCCTTACCTAGGTACTGTCAGGCCACGTCCTCATATTCTGCTTCTGACTGGCTAGTAGTCCTTACCTAGGTACTGTCAGGCCACGTCCTCATACTCTGCTTCTGACTGGCTAGTTGTCCTTACCTAGGTACTGTCAGGGCACGCCCTCATACTCTGCTTCTGACTGGCTAGCAGTGCTAACCTAGGTACTGAGCATGTGCGGGTGTTGTGCCTGAGCACATGGCTGAAGAACCTTAGTCTTGTTACTGATGAGCTCAAGTCAAATGCATGTATTTCTGGATGTGAATAGCAGTGTGTTTATATCTCACACATGTTCTCTTTACGTTTGCCCTGCAATGCTGCTGAGCTGGTAACTAAGTTGGTGAGTGAACTCTGGCTGTTTGAAGTCTCATATCTGCTCACAGTGGCCACTTGTACCCCTTTCCAAAAAATAGGGATAGACGTATAGACATATTTCCCAATGCCAGGAGATGTGAATGCCTTTCTGTTTTTTTTCTTCTGGTGTGTCACGTTCGACGCCACAAACGCGTTGGGGGGAAAAAAAGGGTTTCAAACTCTGGGCCAACTAATTCGGAACGATGTTCGAGCGCTGCTTGCACGGAGACGGAGGGAATTTGTGACTGAGATGACAGCCATAGGCATTGCGTGAGTAAAGGGGCGAATATTAGCGTGTCGGAGCAGGAGCCGATAAATACTCATGACAACTGCAGAGTCATTTTGTCCTGGGAATAAATACTGATTGTAACCTTTCCCAGTGAAGACAAATGCCAGATGGGGGTTAGTGGGTTTTCTGTCCAGTGGGAAATGCCTAAGTGTCCTTTTACAGTATCCTTGAGCAAAGCACTAAGCACCTGTCTGCTCAGGAGTGTGTGTGGTAAAACATACTGTTGTAGTGAGTTCTAAAACAGTATATGTACAGGTGTAGTTTCTTTATCTGGCAGCGCAATGCTGGTGGTTGTTTATTCAAGTGTTTGTGTCACTATTCAAATTCTCCTGTGTGTGTGTGTGTGTGTGTGTGAGAGAGAGAGATATGGTATGCATTGGACTGCAGCAGGTGTGTTTTAGGCCCACCTTATAGCAATGTTTATACTATTCAGGATGTCAAAATTGCTATTATTGTTTGCTACCCTATGTTTGCTTTGTGTGTGTGTGTGTGTGTTTCTGCATTGTGTGTGTTTATGTGGTGTGTGTGCGGTGTGTGTGTGTGTGTGCGCGTGTGTCTGAGTGATATTACTCGTGGGTTTTTAAACAACTGACTTGCATTACCGGCTGTTTGTCTGTGTGTGTGTGTGTGTGTGTGTGTGTGTGGGTGTGTGTGTGTGTGTGTGTGTGCGTGTGTGCGTGTGCGTGCATGCATGAGTGTGTATGTGTGTGTGTGTGTTTGTTTTGTTGTTGTTGATTTAAGGCAGCAGAAGCAATATAAGCCCTGTTTGTGGTTATCTGTGTGGTGTTTTAACAGGCCGAGGCTATTTGTTTGTTTTCTCAGGTGGAGTCGGTGTGGGAAACATCGCGGGGGGTCAACGCAAAGCGTGTGAACACACACACCGCTCACGTGAACACACACACCGCTCACGTGAACACACACACCGCTCACGTGAACCCACACACTGCTCACGTGAACACACACACCGCTCACGTGAACACAAACACTTCCAGTGTGAAGGGGCACAGCGGCCGCGTCGCTGCCGCCACTGTCCGTCTTCATCTGGCTCTGGTGTCGTTGGAGCTCCTCACCTGTTGCCGGGCAGATGGTGGGGGATCACAGCAGGGGATGTTGTGGTGGTGTTGGGGGATGGGGGATGAAAGACAGGGAGAAGAAAGATAAAGAGAAGAAGGAAGACAAGAGATAGATTTCCCAGAATGCAAATTATGGGATATGGTTGGTGCTGATAATCATATGTTGACCATCAAACAGCATTGATATCTGGTTTGCAAAAAAATAAAAAATAAAAGAAATTGCAACATCTGGGGTTTTATCATCACAGACAGTCTGGGTTTCTGCACTTTTTAAATTTTGTTAACATGTTGTTGTTGCTGCTGCTGCTTTCCTAATGTTGTTCTGAGTCAGACCTCTGACATGTTTCCTTAATCATATTATTTTCTTTAAATTGGTCTGGTCTTGTGCTTGTAGCAACAACCCAATCCGGTCACAAAAATAGCTCCATCCCTGAACACAGCTGTACAGGTTGTTGTAAGTCAGGTTACAGAAACAACTCTTGAATCAACATTTCATTGATGAGAATGAGAATGCGTTAACAGCTGCTAGCAACAGCATCTGCTGTGATGTTGCCTGTAAAATGACATCAGCAGGACAGATGTGTCACTTGCTACTGATTGGTTGGAGCAAAACTAAATATCCTGCCAGTAATATTGGCTATTCAAGATACATTAGCCGTTCTGTAATGTCTCCTTTTGTAACCTGGGGGTCAAGATCCCTTGTGGGGTCACCTAATATGCAAATGAAAAACATAAAACCCTGTTAAAAAAAAAATGGCTTGAATTAGGTTAAATGACCCCTGAAATTCATGAATTTTGACTTTTACAACGCTGCATCACAGGTTCTCTAAATTAAAGATAGCGCCAATGGTATGAAACGGTACACACTTCCTGTCTCCTAAAGGGGCGTGGCCTCGTCTGAAAGTGGAGGGAATGTCATGTGGATGGATGAAATGTTACATTTGAATAATGTTTCATATTTTCTATTGCTAACATCATATAAACACAGCTGAAAGATATATTTAGCATTACGGAGATGATTTGTTAGGGAAAACTGACGTTGCTTCTCTGTGGTGCAAGATCTCGCGAGAGTGCGGTCCTGAGACAGAAACAGGTCTCAAACAAAGTAAATTTTCTCTAAAATCTAAACCGTCTCTGGCTGCATGTTGAGGTGAGCTGGCATTCAGCACAGTTTCATAAGGAAACAAGCTTTCCTGTGAGTTTAGCAAGTTAGAAAAGTGACTGGGTAAGCATCTGAACCCCCTCCTTCACACCTCTCTAAAGTCTGAATTAAGAGGGGGGGGGGGTAGCAGCCAACAATTTCTGTAACTTTACATAACCCACAAGCCAACAATTACAGTCACTTTGTGCAATGTATGCTGCGTGTTTACATTTTTTTCACTTAAACTTTTAATCCTGGTCGAATGACGCTTTGTTTCAAGCAGTGGTGTAGTCTAATGTATTGTAGTGGGTATACTGTACTGTATATTTGCCAGAATCTGCCTTTGGGGGAGGGGGTGGCCATATTATAGTGGGGTGGGGGGAAATGGGTGTCCTCCCCCAGGGGAATTTTTGGAGCATCAACAACTTCATTTCCTGTATTCTGATACACTTGTATGCACCAATTTACAGTGAAAATCCCTTTATTTAGCCTATGTGAAGAAGGAAAACACACATGTCAATTCAAAATACATAAAAAATATAATGGAAAGTATGTCGTTGCGTGTCATTTGCCATTTTTATTATTTTTTTAAGAGAGGGGAGAGACCTGCAGGAAACCGTCACAGGTCGGACTCGAACCTTGGACCTCTGCGTCGAGGAATAAACCTCTACATGTGCGCCCACTCTACCAACTGAGCTAACCTACCCACGTCATCGGCCATTTTTAAGTGGGTTTATGGATATATGTGTACACCTGTGTATCACGTAGACTACACCAGTGGTTTCAAGCATAAACCAGTCTTTTTAGTTCCCTTTACCAGTACCACTTAATTGTGTTAGGTTGGATATGGTGCTGGTCTTGGCCAGACATGACAGATGAGAGATGTGCACAACCATCTCATCATGGTAACCAGTGTCTATTTCGCTTTAAGACTAGTACAGCTGTCCTCGTAGACTAACCTATTTTTTCCCCCTTGTCTGTAATTAAGAAAAGCATCCCATAGCAAAAGCATGTCTGCTATTGAAAATTGGGGTTGGAAACCTCTGGGGATAATGTGTCCACTAAACAAATAGTGGACACAGAAAGGCAAAGCCACATACCAGGTTTCTTATTGCACTGCGGCAAATAAACAAAAGGGTTACTTTCCAAAAATGGCCTTTTAAAGGAATGCGGAGGAAGCAGGAAGTTTAAAAGAGGACAAAAGACAAAAATGCAACAGAAGAGCAAAAGAGGAAAGAGAGAAAAAGAGGAAAGGGAAAGACAAGCTGAAGGTAGTAAATAGCCCCAAATTCGTGGCCATTACAAAGATGCTGATTGGCAGGAGGAAGACAGCTTGAGAGGAAGCAGCGGTAACCGAGGCGGACTTGTAAAAACACGTATAAAATCTTCCTTCCTTCGTAAGTTAACGACAGCACCCTTCCCACCATGTCTCTTCTTACCTTCTCCCCCTCTCCTTCCTGTCACTCTCCTACCTCTGCCTCACCCCCCACTGTGAGCTTCTTATGGCAGATGAAGGGGTAGACCCTAAAATCACCAGCTCACTGTGTTCCCACAGTCTGCCCAAACGGTCCCTGGGGCCATAGGTCAAAGCTAAATGCTGCCAGACTATCTGGGAATGGCCTATCTGGCCACAAAACTGCCCACTGGAAGTCAAACTAGTTTAGGGTGGCAACTGCTGAAAAGTGCAGCTCAGTAAACGAAAGTGAAGAAGAAAAAAAAGCCACATAAAGTCCAACACACAAACACATATATTCAGACTTTATTGACACAAGCGCCGCCATTAGCTGGAGAAATAATGAAAGAGACTCAGACAAAGGCTCCATTTTCCCTGTCAAGATGTTTGAATTAGAACATCAAGGCTTTTTTTTGATTACTGTGCACTCACCTACAGAGCCTAACAACAGAGTAATTGCTTGGTTGAGTTATTTTTTGTTCATAGGCGTCTGAACAAATGTCCCATTTATAAATGATTTCAATAACTCAGTTTGTGCAGCTTGTTTGCAAAAAGTCAACCAACAGTATCAAACTGAGGGGCATTCTGCTCAGAGTCCTCCCTTCCTCACCACAGGAAAAACAAGCAAGATGGAGAAAAAAAATAATGCTTGGGCATTCACTGTAAATCTTACAAGCAGTGAGCATTCTTTTCATAAATGCTCTTCATTGACCCTGCCTGTCGGTGGCAGAGTGCTACAGTTCCACCCCCATCTCTCAACTTCTGTCTCTTATCCCAAAAGCAGCTACATGTCAACAACTCTGACTGCGTTTTTAAGTGCTTTTTTTTTTCGACGAGAAGGGTGTGTTTGTGTGTGTGTGTTGAGCGCATTCCTTAGCCTCTGTTAGCATTCAGCTCACATAGGTCACGGCCAGCAGGCCTTTGTGTTCGACCAGCCTCGGTGTCACTGCAGTACAGTGGGTGCGTGTGTGTGTGTGTGTGTGTGTGTGTGTGTATACGAATGGGAGAGAAAGTCAATGGGAGCTGTGCACACACAAACACTTTGTTGGTGAGTAGCACTCAGTGACAACCCGGGCGCTGCAAAGGCTTTTAAAGAACTTGTTAAAAGACTCACATGGTCTCACACTTCCGCTTAAATGTCAACTCAAAAGTGTAAAAGACACGGGGGGAAGGAAGTTCCAGATCCAATTGCAATTGTGCAACAATTGTATAAGTATGTGGATACAGTATTTCTGTACTTTTGGTCTGGGGTTGTTTTTCCTGCTTTGGTTCAACACATTCTCATTAAGGGGTTTGTATGATATTGTTCGAAAACTTATGGACAGTTTCTATGATACCCTACGAAATCACTCCTGTAAAACTGCAAGAAATTAACTATTCTTTTTTGATAGGACAGCTTAGACATGAAGGGGGAGAATGACATGCAGCAAAGGGCCACAGGTCGGAGTTGAACACGCAGCCGCTGCGGCGGGGACTGAGCCTCTGTAAATGGGGCGCACACTCTCTACCAGGTGAGCTACCTAGGCGCCCCAATGAACACATCTTTCATCTAACTGCAGAATCCTAACGTTAAAAAAACTGTTTGAGCTCGGGTCGTGGAAACAATGTTGGGGTGTCGTATAAGGTCACGTGTAGGGGAGTATTTGAGAAGAATAGCACTGTGTTCAGAGCATCCCTCATGCCAGAGTATGTTGTCAGCCAGTATAATTTAGGTGCTGTCTCTGTCAACAGAATAAGCCACTGAAACAAACCGATCCAGACATTTCATCACCTCATAATGGCTGTGTGTTTGTTACTGGCAAGTGATCCTAAGGTGTGTCTCTAGCTAACGATATTAAATTAACAAGATGTGGCTGAAGTGCTGATTGTAAAATCCTCAGGTCTGAATCACTCTCTCATGCCCTACAGTCATTCTAAACCGCGGTTAGAAATAAAGACCCGAATGCCAGCCAAGATATTAGCATTGCCTGGGTCTATCCTTAGCAGCATGCAGGCTGTGTTAAGTAGCTCTTTTGTAACAGATGTGCTGTGTTTTTAAGTTTAAAAAAAGGATCTTACTCTTTAACAGAAAGGTCGACCTCCTTAGAAATCCTTTCCATAATGTTGTCAGACACCTGGAATATTAATCTGAGCCTGTCAGTGGCAAAATGAGGCCCTTTTGTGAAGGTAAATACAAACTGGACAGTTGCCCTATTAACTGACATTGTAGCTTGTATCTCCGCTGCCGATGTCAATGTCAAAGATTGTCGTTCCCATCAGTCACAAAAACATAGGAAAATAGGGTCCAGGTTGAAAGAAAATGGTATTTACCCTTTACGCTACTCTCAACCTTGAAGAAAACATATGTCAAAGGTGAAATATATTTAAAGAAATTCAACAGAGGCTAAGTATTTTATTTCCAATGCAGCATATACACAGGCTGGAAGGTCAGCAGGGGCTTACTCCACAATTCCGCCCAATTAAATCAGTACTTAAAAGGGAGTCGTATGTTGAATATATATATGTTCTTATGTCTCCTGAGGCCTTTGTGAGAAAGCTTTACCCTGCCGGGAAGTCTCACTGTGTGCTTAAGAGAGATGCTGAACATGCCGGCTATGAATAAGATAAGATGTTAAACTCTGTGGGTGCTGCATACAGAGGATTTTTCCTCCATCTCTTCATTATTTTTAGACTCCCTCATTTAACTGTTTTGCTGCTCCATCAGCAGTGAGTTTAAGGCTGTGTTTTTGTCTCTTACTCATTTTCCCTCCCTGTCCATAGATCAGCCATTAAACACACTAAATCGCTGCACACCACATTTCCTCTGCAGCCATAATGCGCTTGGCTTTGCGGGAGATGTGACATTGTCCCTCCTGACAGTCACATTGTTTCGCACCATTACACACAAATACGGACACACACAAATAAACACACAGACACACACACACACGTAAATGCAACCAACAGTGTCTAAAAGATGGACACATCCATTTCTGATCGCGTTACTCCCATGTGTGATAAATGCTTTTCCTTCTGCTCTTTTTCTGCCTCCCTTTGCTGATTTCTCCCTCGTTCATTTGCAAATCATTTGTTTCCAAAGGCACGGAATGGCTCCTGTTTCTGCGGCGTCTGTAGATAATTGGATTCAAAAATGACATCTAGCTTTCTTAGGAGTGAAAGACTTGGAGCAATTTCTTCTGTCTTCGCAGAGGATCCACATCGTGGATGTGCTTAGGACAGATGAGGAAAGTGGAAACAGGGCTGCTTGAAACAGTCGACAGAGGACCCCCCCCAGTATGAACTAATGAGAAAAGCCATTTGTATATCACAGAAAGTGTCAAGGAAGAAAGTTCAAGGGAAACCAGGTTCACTTTGAAGATGTACATGTGGGAATAACATAACTGCACAGTTTTTCACTATTTGTTCATTTTATGGCAGGGGAGTCTTTGAAAAAAAAAGACATATACAGAGAGAACACAAGACACAGTCACATTTGACACATTTTACGTGAACTTTTTACATTGATACCCACTAAACACCTGCATAGCAGCTCCTCATAACTTAGCAACCTTAACTAGCCAGATAGCAAAAGTTGCTAATTCAGCACTGAGCTATGGTTAGAGAGGTAAATCAACATTGAAATAACAACATGGAATCAATGTTTTCTCAACGTGCCTACTTTCTGGCCAAAATATTGGCTGGGGAAGAGCTACTATAAAGAGGTGTGCTTGGACAATTTTATAATTAATACATTATTAATTTATGTGTTGATCTATCAGTGTGTGATCAGGAAAACATCTAAAAGTTGTTTTTTGGAGGGAAAAAGAGGAGAGCGACTCAAGCCCTCTCCTAGAACAAAATGCTATATTTAACTGCCCAACTTGGCTGTCATTTCTCACCATCCTGTGGAGAACGTTATAATCTTTTAATATTTTAAATGAGAAAAGTGCTAGGTCAACTTATTGCTACATTATTGTCTTAGCATTTTGGTCCATTGATTGTAATATTTGACCTAGTTTGCTTGTAAACACACCAGAATTATTAAGATGCCATTGTCATTATATTGTCTTTACAGGTTGTCTAATATTATAAATGGTTAGTAAATATACTATTGTAATGTGGTCATATTTGGTGCTAGCTAGCATTAGGCCAATGTTAACCATTAGCATTTCTGACGTGACATTTTCATCATCTCACTGGCATCAGCAAATACCAGGCTTCTGCCGAAATTAAAACCATTTACCGGTACGCTTAATACAGTCTCTTTTTTGCTGAGAATTTTGGGCAAAACTTAGCCAATAACTTTTTCTTTCATACCAAAAGCCAACACCATACATGAAGAGATCATAGCCACAAGTTCTGGGTATCGGTTTATTGTGTCTACTGAAATAACCCAGTACCGAGTAGTATTGAAACTTTTCCAGTCAAATGATAGATGCATTCAATCCTTTTTGTAACCAGATCTTGAAAAAAGAAAAAAATGGTATGTTTATGCTCACAGCCAATCACCGCAAGCGTTCTTCGATTTAATGCGACATGTAATTGGCCCACTACTGCAGCAGCTATAACCAGGAAGTGCGTCAGGCTTTAAAACCAATTTGACATAGCAGCCTAACAATAAGTGGAATAACAACTTCTGTGTCCGTCACGTGATGCTCTCTGGCCCAAAAAGACTTTTTTCCCATAGACTTACATGGAGAGAGATGTCTGTAAATTAGTGGATACATTTTTTAGGCATCACAACCTTCACAAAATGACTCATTCCACTATCAGAATTTGACCCATTCTGTCTGATAACATTTGGAAAGTCTAGAAGAGCAGCACGTAAATAAATAATGTAATCCCCTTTCAAGTGAGGGGTCATTTTATACGCGGAAGTTGAACTTTTTTTGCTTCGTGCACCACTCACCAACTCTCATAGGAGTGAACGGGTCTCCGCCGCCAAGGCTGTATCCAGTTCTGATTATACATCCGTGACTATAACCCATACTGTCTGTGGTGTGATGTCGAGGGCGGTATATTTGAGTTGGCAGTTCAGCGTGCCGAAATTCAAAAGTATGGCTATGCCTGTGGCATAAAAAGAAAGATTATTTCAAATAAAGTACTATATTGGTATTGTATTACTTTAAGGGTACTGGTATAAGTACTGGTATTGTCATTTTTTAATGGAGCCCTAATAATAGCCAGAGGAAGAGCAGAGATTTTCCAATACAAAAACATAACAGTTCATAACAGGTGGCTGCATACACTGGTATTCCTGCCTTCTAGGTGTGATTGTTGAACGGCGCTTTCTAGACTCGCCGTCGGAACAGGACTCTCCACCCATGGTGTATGCATATCTCATCACTTAAGCCACTTAATGTACCAAATGTTGTTTCTTTGTTTTGTGTGGGAACAAAGCATAGGATATTATAGTACAATGTGTGTGGGCAGTCATTTTCTTTGGTAGAACAAACAGCAGTACTGACCAGCAACCATGAGTTATGAGAACGACCTTAATGTGCATTAATATTTGCTATTTATACTTTGGTTTTAAAAAAATATAGGCAGTGTCAAAGGTGTTTGAAACAGCACTTAATCACATAATAATTGTAAACTTTGACCCAGTAAATGTGTTTTCCTTGCGAGTGTTTTAATCCAAACCAAGATCTTTTTCCTAAACTTAACTTGTCATTTTGGTGCCTAAACTTAACTGTCGTCGCTGCATAACGATCACTTTTTGTCGCCTAAACTTAACCGTAATTTCTGCCGAAATGACCGGCAGCTCGCGGTGCCCTGTACCCGGCTCAAAGTAACCTATTCTGGGGTTAACTGAACCACCAACTACCGCTCATACAACGGAGCATCAAGCGGAGCACCATGCGGAGCTCTGTAGCCGGACTCGCAGAGCTCTGTAGGGGCTAAACACATCTACTAACTGCCGCTGATACGACCGAACTGTGACGGAGGTCTGTAGCCGGCATCAAGGAGCTCTGTAGCAGCTTAAACAGCTAGCAGCTGCCGCTTGGCGTCATGGAGCCTTGTAGCCCGCCAATGTGGCCGGCGTCATGTGACCAGCCGGCGGTCTATAATTTTTGGTGTGCATACATTTTCATACTTTAACATACGGATCCGGTCATGAGAATGCGTTGAATAATTGTAAAGTTTGTTAAAGGGAAAATCCACATTCATAACTGTATGACAACAAGCCCCTTGCTCTGATAACTTTTGATCTTATGGCAGAAACATAACATGCTACTTTTTGGAAGGAAAATTATGTCCTGCACTGTATTTTGTAAGTTTAATTAAATGGAAGCTTCAGACTCCGAATATTTCAGAAACAGTTGCCACATTGCAAACATTGTGACTGCACAGAAATAATTAAACACACTCATATTGCACTGCGTGAATATTGAATACTATGTTATGCCTTGGAGAGATTAGAAGAAAATCAACATACAGACTTTGTCTTTGTCTGTAACCCAAAATCGAACATGTTTTTTAGTATTGCACTCAAACGACTGAAAATGAGATTGGAAAAAGAATGTTAAAATTGTAAGCAGCAAAGGACAAGATATGCTGACTTTTACGCCTTAGCATGGGTCAAAACTCCAAAAACACTGGAGCCTACATTTCCTATAATGCAACTTGATAGGATTCATTCATTCAACCTTAATTTATAGCCATACTCACTGGATATTATGCCTTTAAAATGAATCAAGCATGAATTTGGTATTTTGTTTTGCATTTAACACCAGATTAAGATCAGAGAGAGCTTGTTGGCAAAGCTGATCAATCAGCTTGTAGTTATCTGCATAACAATTATATTTAGAAGGACAGCAGCTGTCCCCTGAGGCCCACCTTTGTGGGTCCTTAAAGGGGCTGTACTTTCACTTTTTTACTTTGAAATTCAGAACATTATTAAAGCAGTAAACAACTATTTGCTATGTACAGCTATAGTGCAGTATTAAGTTATACTCTCTCTGTGTGTGTTGTAATGTGAGCTTCTCTGTTCTTTGTTTTGGAAGCCGGTCTGGTTCCACGTGCATGTGAGTGTCTTGTGCTTCGGTGTCAGTCGCCAAAGGTGTATAGTGTGTAGGAAAAAGAGTGTGTGAGAGCCATGTGGAGACAATCCCAGGCCACTATATTTTTGTGTTTCGAGTACAGCCCCTTTAAAATATGCATTGTATCTTTACAGCCTGTTCTCATGAACCATACTTTCGGCTCACTGTAATTGGTATGATTTACACGTTTTTTTTGCTGTGTGCACCACATTGACTCCCTACGCGAGAGAACACGTAGGGAGGTGGTCGGGTGGATGGGTGGCCGTTAACACTTTTAGCCAGGGAGCAGAGTTCGCTTCCCGGGGAAAAAAAGACTTTTACCCAGGAAATGCGTGTTCCTTGGGAGTGTTTTAATACAAACCATGATCTTTTCCTAAACTTCACTACTCGTTTTGGTGCCTAAAATGTAACTTTTGCCGCCGCATAACGCTCACTTTTTCTTGCCTAAAATTAACCGTAATCTCCGCCGAAATGACGCAGTGCTCTTGTACCCGGCTCAAGGTCACCTATTCTTGGGTAACTGAACCACCGCTACAGAAGCTCTATAGCGGCTTAAACAGCTAGCCAGTATCCCTGCTGACATTACTGACATCACATGGGTTATTGGATTATTGTGTTAGCATGGGTCGAACTCCAAAATCACTGGATCCTACATTTTCTAAAATGCAACTCGATAGGATACATTCATTCATTTATTCAACCTTTACAACAAGGTAGTCTAATGAGAGCAGTTCACTCTCATTTGCACGGGCAGCCTGTGTACACACAGGAAAATAACAGCAAAGGCCAAAATCGTGACAAATTAAAACTCAAATAAAGAATACGGATCAAATTGAGAGGTTCAAAAATGGCATTAAAGCAACATAAAATAAAATGCTAAATTATCTTGAAGATCTACACTACATGACAATATAACCATTGCACATACATGGAGAGTCAATAGTGGATTTAGTTAGTGAGTCTCTAGTCTATATCGACGACGTTTCATTTCCAGGATTGTTCAGGTGCCGCCAAAAATTCCGCGCGGATATCCCTGATTTTCAGATGTCCGGTACCTTCCTCTTTCTTTGTGTCGGCGTTCTAACCTCCGGTGGATTTGTGAGGACTATGGTTAACTGCTCCTCAGATCTCTGCAGGGTAAACCCAGAGAGCTAGTTAGACTATCAATCCAATCAGAGGTTTCTGTTGCACGACTAAAACAACCTTTGAACGTACACCATGTTCCACCAAAACAAGTTCCTTCCTGAGACTATTTTGCAGAGGCACCGTGGCTCCGTCCGATGCTTAACGCTGCCCAAGACTATTGTGACTGGTTTAAAGAAATGCAAATAAACCAGAGCACATTTTTCTTGCATCATGGAATGCTGTGTGGATGAGCCAGACCTTCCTCTGCAGCGCTGTGGAGGAAGGTGACTAGTGAGTCTGTTACTTGTTTCCAGCCCTTTTTGAGTTTGTTCACCTCATTTTCTTTTGAAAGGACAAACCCGTAAGGACATGCCTTGATAAGAGCCGTGTCCCCCAAGGCTTCTGACAAACACACATTCTTTGTACATTTCCACAAAGACTGTGTGTTTGTGCCAAAGAAAGAGAGTCAAGGAGAGAAAAAGCAAGAAGGCATTGAAAGATGTGTACTCACATTTTTCCGTCTGTGTGAGAAGCCTTGTTAGCAGAAGTCTTTGAAGTAGAAAGGCTCCTTTTTTTTTTTTTTTTAATGCAATAGTCTCCGTTGCCTCACGTCATTCTCACAAACACACTTCCAGCCCCGGAGCCCTTCCTGTGATATCACACCAATCTAGCTCACCTGTTCGTCCTTGCTCTCCTCTCCCTGGAAACGCTCTTTATGTGTCCTAGTTAAGCTGCGCTTCACTCCTGCTCGCCTCCATAAACTGACACTCCACTACAGAGCGATAAAAAGCCGTCCCTGTCAGAGTGCCTCCCAGGTGCTCAGGCTGAGCGCTTTACTCGCTACATCTTCTTTCCCAATGACAGTGGTTAACAATTGAGTTTGTGTGTAAATGTCTGATTCATGAAAAAACGGAGCTCCGTTTGAGGCGAGCTGGCGAATACTAGCGTCAGTCCTGGTGGTGTTGACAGAGGTGCTTCGTCAGGGGTTCCGCCATCCATTCCGACATACCCCCACTCTGACATTGACGTCTAATTGTCGGAGTGGCGGCACTTCCATTGTTTTCACTCTGACAATTTTTGTTTCCATTAGGGTTAGGGGTTAGGGTTAGGGATTAGCGGCATGTCGGAATAGAAGCATGTCGGAGTGGCGGCATGTCGGACTGGTGGCATGTACTGTTACTCGCTGAAAGCTAAAGAAGAGTTCATGGTGCAACTTCATCATCACTGCCAGGATCAATATGGCTTCCTGACTGAAAGCAATACAGACCGTGGAATAGGCCATGCTCCACATTATCATTACATCTTTTTCTGATTCTAATGCTGATTAGTAAGTCTTTTGTTTTAAAGCTGATAAGCTGATAAGTTTACACTGGCAATTGTTCAAATGATTATGTGTCATGTGCAAGGGCGTAAATCTGATCTAACAGTAGGGGGGGACAATAAACATAACATTTCTGAAGATCAATTTTTGAAGGGGACACAAATAATACAGCCACAATTATACTCGTAGAAATGCGTCCACAGAGGAAAGCCTTAATACTATAATTAGTGTAGCATGGAGACTGTACCATTATCCTTCTTTTCAGTGTTTCTCGTGATTCAATAAAAAAGATCTTGCGTCCTCCACATAAATATTAGGTTATGTCTGGGACAGAGGATATATACTTAACTGATCAGCCACTTAATTTCATATTGAGCAAAAAACAACTGTAGATCTCCAAAATTAACTCTAAGTTCACAGTGGGTGCATTTCTATCCAACAAGCTAGGTAACGTTACACTATATTACACTAACATATATAGATATTTAAGTTTACATAATTATGTTATTTACAATACTCAGCATTGTTTTAATGATATTTCTAGGGGGGGACAACCCTTACATGGGGGGGGTCGTGACCCCCCCGACCCCCCTGGGATTTACGCCCTTGGTCATGTGAAAGGTGTCGCTCATAGTGACAACAAGAGAATCAGTCAGAATTCTGAGATTAAAGTTAAAATTGTGAGAAAATTGTATTGGCTCCTCCACAGCGCTGCGGAGGAAGGTCTGGCTAGTCCACACAGCATTCCGAGATGGGAGAAAAACGTGCCCTGGTTTATTGGCATTTCTTTAAACCAATCACAATCGTCTTGGCCGGTGCTAAGCACCGGACAGAACAATGGTACCTCTGCAAAATAACCTCGGGAAGGAACTTGTTTTGGTGGAACATGTGTATGTTCAAAGGTTATTTAAAGCTATAGTGTGTAGTTTCTGTCTCCCCCATGAGGAATTCTAAGTAATGATATCAAAACTGTCGGCGCGTCCACATGATACAAGCCTTCCGTGATCGTGCATCCCCTCCCCCACCTCCTCCACACAGTTGTTAGTAGCCAAGGAGGACACGTAAGATTAAAAAAAACATGATGGACTCTTCAGAAGAGGTCATTATCTTCACTCGAGTTTCTGCGTGGGAAAGTCGCCGGACGCCACAATCTTCTGACCATAGTCCTACTGAGAAATCCAGAGAGAGTTGTGTGGAGCTGATAGTCTTAATTAGCTTTGGAGCAACTCATTTGGCAATGGCTGGAATGTAACAGACATTTATTAATATCAAAAAGTTACAGACTCAAGCTTTAAGTCGTGCGAGAAAACTCAGATTGGACAGATAGAAAAGCTAGCTGTCTGGATTTACCCTGCAGAGATCTGAGGAGCAGTTAACCATAGTCCTCACAAATCCACCGGAGGTTAGACACAAAGGAAGAGGAAGGGGACGGCAACACAGCAATCACGGAAGTGGAGTGTTGTAGATATAGACTAGCGGGGAGGAATCTCTTTATTGTGGCCTAACAAGTAGTGTATATCTACTCTGTCATGATGTCTGTGGAATTCTTCTTCTTTGAGTTACCAGTAAACCAGGTCACCGTAGACGTGTTACTCTGTCAAATTCTTGCTGCCCTGTTTAATTGCTCCTCCTCTCCCTATGTATTATTATTGCCTCTCTATTAAATCCACTCCCACGCCCTCTCTCGATGGCAGTAAATCAACTCTGAGTAATTATCTGCAGAATAAATTATTTGAATATTTTCTGCGGTATGCCAGGAATTCCTACTACTGTACAAGCTTGAAGGTCTTCAGAACTCCCTCATGCTGTGAAACAGTCTTTGAAGATTATAATTACAGTGAGGACAAACAGACTGGTGCATACACAAACAGGCAGGCAGATTCACACATGGTCACAGCCAGATGTACGGGAATTTATTAAAGCAGGTGGGGTGAATGACCATCCCGTTCTCACTCCCATCTCGTATCAAATACTGACACTTGGTGAGTGGCTCTCAGCGTCAGGTACAACGCAAAAATCCAGCTCTGTATGAAACACACCGGGCAGAGAAGCTGCTCAACGGCGACACTGTAAGATGACGTAGTATGACGAGAGACAACCGAAAGACCAAATATCTGCGTAAGGAGGTTGGTTGGGGTGGTGGATACAGAACACAGGACCTTCACCCAGGAGACCGTGGTTGTTGTCCTGTTCTTTTTTTTTGTATTTTATTGAGTTTTTGTACATTGTAAAATTCTAGACAACAGCTCAACTGACATTTGTACATGTGTCCCTTATTAATGACACAAATAAATCCATTCAACCAAAACAAATCACAATGGAAATCAGACTTTAAAATGATATAAAATAAAGTAAATAAATAGAAAATCACCCATGGATCAAATGTATAATCGTACAATAATAAGCACCATGATCCCATCTTGATCTAGATCCACAGTAGCAATTTATTGCAAGTAATCTCCCTATTTAGACACATATTTCTCAGTCAGGTCCTTATAGGACAAATCCGGCGCAAAATGAAACTAGGGGTTAATAACATGGGTACCGAGTCAACCGTAATCTGGGATATGTTTTCGTGCTAATCGAATGTGACCAGTTTCATTGCAAAGCGCTAATTAGCTTAATACGCTAGCCGTCGGGGCAGAGGGTAAAGTAAAAAGAAATCGCTATTTCTATACCACTAACAAGTCTCAAAATAGCACCACACTTCCATGGTAGCATAACGCCGCGCTTGAGCTATGTTACTGGTTGCACAGCGTTCGTCGTTCGACTGGTCGTGACTGTCAGGGGCGTCGGACTGGGGGGAAAAAGGGGACTGAGTACCCAGGTGAGGAGGGCCCAAAAAGATGCTAGAATGAGTAGCTGTGGATGCTGGGAGGGGCCCATAGAAAATGCCTTTCTACAGGGCCCAGAAGTTTGTGCTACGCAGTGTTGTAATGTAACGGAGTACAAATACTTCGTTACTGTACTTAAGTAGAAATTTCACGTATCTGTACTTTACTTCGCTATTTAAATTTATGTCAACTTTCACTTTTACTCCACTACATTTCCTAGATAAAATGTATACTTTTACTCCGTTATATTTCCACTAAGCATCTTCGTTACTCGTTACTAAAAAATAAAATTAGAAGAAACGTGTGCGACTGCAAGGTTTGGCGAATCACTGCTCCTAGATTGCATTACGCACGCTCCGCACACCGCACGCTCTATTTCAGCGCGTGTTTGTTGCTAAAGGAGGAGGAGGACGCACAACTGAAACCGCCATGGAAGCATGAGCACCTACTGGAGGACCTCCCGTTATCGTAGACCACCAGGCTCGACATAAGCAATGGCCCGATGGCGCCGATGGCGCAGATGAACTAACGCTACACTCGTTACTGTAAGCAGGTAGCCTACAATAAAACCTCCATGATTAAAGAGTCAATACTTATCAATAACCCACCTACCTGTTCTACAGGCAGAAACACGTAGAAACCGATATCTCAGTCTGATCTGTCTGCGCTGTCCACTCTCGTCCACCGCGCTGTGCAAACACAGCTCTACTCTGCAAATAGCGACTTTACAAACGAGCTAAAATGAAAGATGTCAGTTTGTAGTCTAACTGTTTGTCTTAATTTGCAACCAATCTTGAACTTTGGACAAACTCTTGTAAACGTATCTGCTGTCTAAACGAGCCATCCTCTCCGCTGGAGCAGTAAACCTATGGATGTATTTTAAGACCAAAACAAATACATGTGGCTACTTAATATGCACGTGAATGACGCGTTCTTCATTGTTGACGATGTTGCCGGTTGTATTATTTAGCAACATTCAAATTAGGGCATACAGGACTAATCTGAGATAATTTTGTAGTTAAGTAGCCTATCTAGTTATCAATGTAGAAGTGTGATTACACTCTGTGATTACACTCAAAACTCTGATCTACTGGCCCGGGGCCCAGTAGATCAGAGTTTTGATCAGAGTTTTTTTTTATGTTGAGCCCTGCGACCACCCCAACAATAGTGGTGAACTCGGTGAACAGGGTAGTGGTGAAGATAACGTCATACACCCTTGTTGCAAGAAATGTTTCTGTACATTGATGTCAGCTCTAAAAATCTGCTGTTTGTTCTTTGAACTTAAGATAATTGTGCCTGAAAAGTCCTAGAAAAGAATGTGATTTTGATTTGATGAGTGAGATTTAGAAGATATGGGAACCCTGAATATGCTTTATGCTTTACTATAAGAAAGCCACAATAAAAGTTCTAACCGCTTGCTTTTTTTAAAAAGAACTTTTACTTTTACTTTTGATACTTAAGTACATTAAATATCAGAAAATTACTTTTGATGCTTAAGTACAGTATATATCAGATACTTTAAGACTTTTACTTAAGTAATATTCTAAAAGGTAACTTTCACTTCTACCAAAGTCTTTTTCTAGTACAATACTTTTACTCAAGTATTTCTTTCTAGTACTTTATACAACACTGGTGCTATGCCACTGGTGACTGTTTTCCCAAGATGGCGCCTGCCTGTATAGTGAACAGTAATGTCTTTATAAACTATCTTTTTAATAAACTGTCTGTACACTTACATGTAGGGACCCTCATTATGCTACCATGGAAGTGTGGTGTTATTTTGAGCCTTGTTAGTGGTGTAGAAATAGTGATTTCTTTTTACTTTACCCGTACCCCGATGACTAGCGTTATAAGCTAATTAGCGACTGGTCACATTCAGTTAGCATGAAAACACATCCCAGAGAACGGTCGACTCGATACCCATGTGTTATTAACCCCTAGGTTCATTTTGCACTGGATTTCTCCTTTAAAGTTGAAAAAAAAAATATTCAAATTAAGCCACTTTTGCCAGCTCTGTGGTCCATTCCTGGAATGATGGTCCTGGATGATGGATGACTGCCCTGCAGACACACAAACAGGACAGGAGGAAAATGATCAAAGTTGTGCTCATCCAGTCCATTCAATGTTAAAATGGGGTCATTGTGTGTACTCTATTGCTTCCTCAGTCCCTGTTTAAGTTCAACCACTCCTGCTCCCTGGGGAGAGACGAGCGCCCTTTGACATATAGCGTGGGATTGCTGTGTCCAGTCTGTTGCCTGCAACAATATAAATATCTGTGTGCGTGTGCGTGTGTGTGTGTGTGAGAGAGAGTGTGTGTGTGTGTGTGTGTGTGTGTGTGTGTGTGTGTGTGTGTGTGTGTGTGACGCGCTAGAGACGACAGGAAAGACAGCCAGTCACCTCCGACCTTTACCGCGGGTTAGCATCTCAAAATGCCACAGCTGATGCAAATCTATGCAAGAGGATATATTTTTCTGCTTCCTCCCACAGCGTTACTGTCTCTGTCTATCCGTTTCGTTTTCCAAGTTGCCACAGAGTTTTGTCCCAAGCATATATGCTCTCTGACTGGTAGCCCCTGTGACTGCCCTCAAGGACTTCTGAAATGACAACATGCAAGAGGCACTTAAGGACACAGTTAAAACAAACAATTCCAGAAAAGAGTCCAGGGCTGATTTTTTACCCCAGTCAAGCCCTGAATGTACAAATGATGACACAGTTCTATCCAAGAGCGCTGGCCTGATTAGCAACTTTGGAAACCACTATTAAACTGAGAGCTGTACATGTTTGTGTCCACATACATAAGCTAACTGTACGGGGCGACTATTGTATTAGGGCTGTGCAATTAATCGAAATGTAATCGTGATTATGATTTCGGCTCCCAATGATCACAAAAACAGAATAATTGAGAAAAACAATTATTTAGCTCATTACGTTTTGCAAGTAAACTCTTATTTTCTCTTTTATGTTCTGAATGAAAAAATAAAGTTTCAATAGGAAAAGTATTAAGGCAAAGTTCACAGTTGTATGTGTTTTTTTTACTGTTGATTTATTTGACTTTTTCCACGATTAATCGTGTTAAATTATCGTGATTTCAGTATTGACCGAAATAATCGTGATTATGTTTTTTCCCATAATCGAGCAGCCCTATATTGTATCAATGACAGAAATCTATTGTCTTGTTCTAGCGTGTCGAGTCTAACTGGGCCAGGGCAGGCTAGCTCTATACATCCAATGGCTGCAGTTCATGCTTTAAGAAATGTCCTCAGCCACAGTTCAGCTGGTCGGAGTCCATGTTATTGAAATCTCAATATGAACCATTCCACTGCAGGAAAGCCCAGCCATTTGGCCGTGCAAGCAGGTTAAAACAAATGTTAGGAATGTGGTGACAGCTATGTGACACGGGTCTGCTATTGTGATCCCAAAAAGAGGTTCCTCTGTCACTGGATAATGGGAGGCGCTGATGGGTTTCACAGCTATGAACTCATGCAGTGTTAGCTGAGGGCTTTGGACTGTGTGAAACTTGCAGAATGTGTGTTTCGCTGAGTCTGTGAATGGCCCGGGATGTGTGAACAGTATTTTTCAGCTAATAATGCCATTGTTTAGCTTTCTGCTGTTTTTCCTGACAGCCCTGGGTTACTTGATGTTTGCAAGTACCTTATTTTGTGCACGTTCTACCCAACTTCACAAACTAGATGGTCAACAGAGGTCGCATTATAAAACATTGGCAGTAATTGTGTCAATAGTGAAGAGATCCCACGGGTCCTACAACTTAAGGAATTATTTGGGAGTGTTGCAGAGAGTGGAAAAAGGGGGATTTTACCAATGAGGAAAGGAAATATAAATTGTTTTTTTTTCTAAATGAGTCACCCAATATGAGTATGCCAGGATGTTATAACTTGTTTTACACTTTTATTGCATGAGGCTGTGGTTTTCATCTGTATTTCTCCAAAACAACCTTAACAGAAGTTAAAGACTGTTTACCCCCTGAAGAACCACTCAAAGCTTAAGAACAACATAAAAAAAATCAGGGAAAAGTAAAGTTTACTTAATCTTTAGCTAATGGAAGTAGTCCAACTTTCTCATCAAAAAGTCATGGCATTGCCAGACCTTCCTCCACAGCGCTGCCGAGGAAGGTCTGGCTAGTCCACACATCATTCTGGGATAGGAGAAAAACGTGCTCTGGTTTATTGACATTTCTTTAAACCAATCATAATTGTCTTGCCGCGGTGCCTCTGCTAAACAGCCTCTGGAAGGAACTTGTTTTGGTCGAACATGTGTATGTTCAAAAGTAGTTTTAGTCGTGCAACAGAAAACTCTGATTGGACAGATAGTCTAGCTAGCTGTCTGGATTTACCCTGCAGAGATCTGAGGAGCAGTTAACCATAGTCCTCACAAATCCACCGGAGGTTAGAACACCAACACAAAGGAAGAAGAAGATAACGGGACAACCGAAAATGGACATCCGAAAAGAGTGACATACGGCGGAATTTCTGGCAGAACAAGAGCAACACTGGTAGTGGAACGTCGTGGATACTGACTATGTCAGGGTCAACAAATTTCACATCAAGGCTGGATTTGATCATGGTTATCAAAAAACATTTAAATATTTTTTAACATGATTCAATAAACATGATAGTTGTCCAGGTAGCACCCTCTGACAGTCATTGGCAAATGCTGTTTAAGCTGATGTCCACACTAATTTAGGAAAGGCTGTAAACACACACCCGCTCTATGCTTTCACCTTGTTCTTGTAAAGATCTTCATCTATTCAACAAAACATGTGAGCTCATGTTGCACACAATGTCCATGCTAACATGCTAATGCCAAGCAGCTAATGTTCACTATGTACACCATCGTAGTTTAGCGTGTGGCATTTTAGGCCTTTAATAGACAGGACAGCCAAAGGGGAGAGAGAGGGGGAACGACATGTAGCAAAGGGCCCCAGGTCGGAATCGAACCTGCGGCCCCTGCGGCCAGGACTAAGCCTCTTTATATGGGGTGCACGCTCAACCAGGTGAGTTATCCAGGCACCCCTCATCCTCTGATTTAAAGCTTGAACTGGACAAAATTAATTGTTGGCCTGATGGTGATCGCTAGAGGAAAAGTCACAGGATCACCACGCAACTTATATATATATATATATATATATATATAGACCGACCATGGGACCTTTAGCTGTTGTCACCACAGGACACCTTTTGTCGGTTAACTGTAACGGAGCGTAATTTTGTATGATGTCTTACAAATTGTTGTGCAGAATTTTCATGTTTGCAGACAGATGATTGGAGGTCCAATCTGATCCACTCAGGTATTAGATAATACACCTGAGACATCTGCAGTACAATGGGACACTATCTGGCCGGATTAGATTTAATGTAATTTGGAACTAGTCCGATCCAGGCCCTCTAGTGGAGGACTCTGAGATATTTCAGGCTGAGTGTGTATGCCCAAAGACAGACAGAGAAGAAAAAAGGTGCACTTAAGATGTTTGAATCCTGCCGGTTATCTGCTGTGTGTAACACACACTCTCTTCCTGCACACTGAAACTAATTCACCTGATGACAGACATGTTGACAGACATTTCACAGCCAACACACACCGTCTGCCCGTGTCTCTCTCTCTCTCTCTCTCTCTCTCTCTGTCTGTCCAACTCAACACACTGTGCGTGACATTCCAGGACTCCAGGTCATCAGCCACTTCTATTTTGTCAACAATACACTGTTCTCTTGCGCACACACACACACACACACACACACACACACACACACACACACAGACAGACAGACAGACAGACAGACAGACAGACACACACACACACACACACACACACACACACACTCTTCCAGGATTACTGGTTTCCCTGTTCTCTATCAACTTCTTTCATTTTAAAATGCCAAACAACCTCTGCTGTCTTATATCGCTCTCTCTTTCCATCTCTCTCTCTATCTCAAACACACACACACACAGACACACACACACAGCTCAAGGGTTAATGTCCCCCCAAGGGTTCACAGCAGCCTGACCCTTGACCTTTCCCAGGAGTCTACTCTGCTACCAGCCTCTGGACTACATTTTATGCTCCATAACTGTCCTCAACTGTCTTTCATCTCACACACACATTGGCTAACACATGAGCATGCAGACACACTTTTATGTTCAGCAGTGGAATAAGATCGCTTTTGTTTGAACAGTAGTGTGAGTGAAATAATAATGAATTCAATGTTTAGAGCCATTTCGGCAAAGTACAGGTGGATGGAATATTCTCACACACTCTTTGGTGTGTTCTGCAGATGGACAGTGTGACAGCATGCGGGAGGCTTGCTGTGGAGGAACTGGCCCGGCCTGTGAGTGTGCTGCTGTTTCTCATGTGTGTGATGGACCTCTATGTGAGCACATTTGACTTGCATGGTTTTTATCTCAGTAGGGAGCTAGAGCTCTGGCAGTTAAAACACATTCTTAGAGTTATGCATATGAACACAGAGCCATTTTCCAGTTTATTAGGTCGACCCAGTTAAAATAGTGCAGTCGAATACAACAGACCTGCCATAAATCCTCCTTTCATGAGGGTTTATGGTGTTGTTGAACTGATACTTAGAGCTGTTTCCAATATTTAGTCCACCCTTTTTCTTTATCTATGACAGAAGACTTTATATTAGAAACACCTCTCAATATTTGAAACAACATACACATACAGTAATTCATTTGTGCAAATATTCTCAAAACTAAAATAGACAAGAAGAAAAACATAAACAAATGTAATTCGACATTGGACATGGGACAATGCAAAGACAAAAAAAACAAAACAAAAAAAACCATAAATAACATGCTACACAAACAAGGAAACACAGGGTAATACAAATAGTTATCATAATTCATTTCCATAATGGTCCTGGCTGCTGTGCCTCTGCTACATTCCAGACTTAAGTCAAAGTTGTGACATGCAAGACTTAATTATTACAGGTAGTATTTGTTTTACAAATAATACATTTACCAAAATACTAATATACACACCTATATTTCCTATTTCCAGAAGGTGCAAAAAGAAGCATAACAATTCAATTCAACAACACCACAGATTTCAGCCTCCAAAATAAACATACATATTTTATTATTAGGATTACTTGGTTATGTTTAGGCAACAAAGGTACTAGGTTTAGGAAAAGATTGTGGTTTGGGTTAAAATAAGTTTGTTACGTAAGTTAAGTTTGTAGTAGGGCTACAACTAATGATTATTTTAATAATCGATTAATCTGTCAATTATTTTTTCAATTAATCGATGAATCGGATAATAAAACAAAAAACCCCATTAATTTACATCAACTCAATACATACTTACATACATACTTGTTGTTTTCGTTAATAGTTGTGTAAAGGTAAGTAACCCAAAGAGCAGATACAGACAAGACACACACACACACACACACACTTGCAGCTTGTTCATTAAATTATTACCATCATTGTAGTAAGTGCAAGTTAAGTTCATTTATACACCACACACAAATATATTTGTAGCGTAAGAACTGATATGGGACAAAGCACAGAATATATACATAAAACCGTGTCTTTAGTCATGTAAACTATACCACCTCTGCTTTATTACTGTTATTACCAAGCTAACGCTAGCTTGTCATGCTAGTCAGCTGGATAACGAGTAAACAGCAGCACCAGAAGAGCTACTGGAGGGACGGTACGTTCCTCACTTCAGAACGGAACAGGAGTAGGATAGTGTAGAGACTTTACCCTGCTGTGCGAATTAGGATAGTGTAGAGACTTTACCCTGCTGTTGTTGTTCTGTTGAACAGAAGGAGGATAGTGTAGTGACTTTACCCTGCTGAACTCCCTTCCTCCTCATCACGGACTCCAACATGTTTACGTTTTAGGTGCTGACTCATCACCGTGGTGTGCCCGTGCCGTGTCGCTTTTGCTTATCTTGCAATTAACACACGTTTTTTGATTTATTTAGTGTGAAATACTTAGGTCGTACTGATTTCTCTGCCTCCGCCATGTGTTTCAGAACAACGTTATGACTCTCTCCGGTCTCTCTCGGTATTTCATCTACCCCCGCTCTGCACTCAACTCAAATTTTTTTAATTTTCACAACGAATCCATAATGAAATTTGTTGCCAACTTTTTTAATAATCGAATTTTATCGATTTTATCGATTTGTTGTTGCAGCCCTAGTCTGTAGCATTAGTGATGTAAGAAGGTTACGTAAGGAACATAAAATAAAAAAAAGTTAACTTAAAGCCAACATGACTTTTGGTTTTTACATGGGACACGAACTGCGTGAGACCCATCCATGCAAACTTTCTCATTCTTTGTACAACGTCAGTTGCTCTGAGCTTCTAATAATGACATTGATGATACCTACAGTGGAGTAATTTGAAAGTGCAGAGTCTATATACATGACGTTCTACTTGTGTGATTGCTCCAGTGACTCCCAAAATTTTGACGGACGTCCCTCATTACATTACATGTCATTTAGCTGACGCATTTATCCAAAGCGACTTATAATTGCTACATATATCAAAGGTAACACGCCTCTGGAGCAACTAGGGGGTTAAGTGCCTTGCTCAGGGACGCACTGGTTGATGTATCACAGTGGGATTCGAACCCCGGTCTCCCGCACCAACGGCGTGTGTCATATCCACTGCGCCATCACTGCCTCATTTAGGCGGGATATCCGTTACCTTGGGTTTTCTTTGTGTTGGCGTTCTAACCTCCGGTGGATTTGTGAGGACTATGGTTAACTGCTCCTCAGATCTCTGCAGGGTAAATCCAGACAGCTAGCTAGACTATCTGTCCAATCTGAGTTTTCTGTTGCACGACTAAAACTACTTTTGAACGTAAACATGTTCCACCAAAACAAGTTCCTTCCCAAGGCTGTTTTGCAGAGGCACCGTGGCTCTGTCCGGCGCTCAGCGCCACCCAAGATGATTGTGATTGGTTTAAAGAAATGCCGGGGAGCCTGGGTAGCTCACTTGGTAGAGCGTGCACCCCATGTACAGAGCCTCAGTCCTCGCCGCAGCGGCTGCAGGTTCTATTCCGACCTGCGGCCCTTTGCTGCACGTCATTCCACCTCTCCCCTCTCCCCTTTCATGTCTAAGCTGTCCTATCAAAAAGCAGAGCACTTTCTCTCCCATCCCAGAATGATGTGTGGACTAGCAAGACCTTTCTCC
This sequence comes from Perca schrenkii, assembly GCA_025617405.1. Taxonomy (NCBI): domain Eukaryota; kingdom Metazoa; phylum Chordata; class Actinopteri; order Perciformes; family Percidae; genus Perca; species Perca schrenkii. The sequence goes on from CM046797.1 coordinate 2,066,017, forward strand.
GCAGCGTTGTCGAAGAAGGTGTGGCATAAAGAAAGAAATTTCCAACATTGTCGATATAGACTATAACTGAATAGATGAGTGGCAATGATATGATCAGCTATCAGTAGTTGCAGAGAATGCACTCATCCTGTTTTGTTGGTTATATTGCTAAAGCATGTGTGTGGCCATGTGTAGCCCACACACATGATATGTCCATGTCAGACGGGATGTGTTGATATGATGATATGCTACAAAAAAGAAAGCAGAAAAAGTACTTTCAGTTCTGCTAAAGCAGCTGACTGAAGATCAGAGGAGACTATTTTTAATGGCTATAAAATGAGGATTTGTGTGTGTTGGTGTGTGTGTGGTAATGTGTATATCCCTGTGTGCGCCTGCCAGTGACCCAGCCAAGCTGCTAATGATCCACTAGTCATAAGGCCTTAAAGGCAAACCCAGGAGGCCCACCAGGCAGCCCACAGAGCAGAAAATATAACCACACCGCCCAATAAAAACATCACATCTTCATAAAGTTCACTGTTAACTGAAAATGTATGAAAAGTACTTCTCCTTTTGTAGATTTATTTCTAGTGTGATTGAAAAAAATATAGAATTCTATAATTTAAATGAGTTTCCTGGATCTTGCTCAGGTCATGTTAAGGTAAAGGACAAGTCAGACTTTTAACTGGGCCATAATGTAATAACATAACTGTAACTAAGGCTAACAAAAAAGAGAGATTCAGCAAAACTGACCTAAAGTTTGATCATTGCAGTAGAACCGTACAGAGATATAGATAAGAGTTAGCCGAGATACAAAGAGGGTTCTGCTTTAACATCAAACAGAATTAGCATCGTATTCCAATGAATTATTACAGTCAGGGTTGAAAGATTAATGTCCTTCATTTCATATTAATTAATTTTATAAAATGATATGATCAAAGTAGCCATTCAGGTGGGCGGTGCCTTTTTACTATTCTTTTTTGTTTTAAGATTTCTTGGGGGGGCAGTGACAGTGGATAGACAGGAAAGGTGGGAGTAGTTAGCTACTGTAGCAAGTAGCTACTGTAGCAAGTAGCTACTGTAGCAGGTAGCAGACAGATAGCTACTGTAGCAGGTAGCTACTGTAGCAGGTAGCAGATAGATACTGTAGCAGGTAGTAGTTAGCTACTGTAGCAGGTAGCTACTGTAGCAGGTAGTAGGTAACTACTGTAGCAGGTCGTTACTGTAGTAGGTAGCTACTATAGCAGGTAGTAGGTAGCTACTGTAGCAGGTTGTTACTGTAGCAGGTAGCTACTGTAGCAGGTAGCTACTGTAGCAGGTCGCTACTGTAGTAGGTAACTATTGTTATATGCTACAGTTCGTTACTGTAGCAGGTAGCTATTGTTACATGCTACAGTAGCAGGTTGCTACTGTAGCAGGTAGCTCGGTAGCTGTCGAGTGTACATGACAGAAAGCTGGCCCACACTTTTTGAAATCTACCATTAAACTTTTATACACATTATATCATTGTTTTAAGCTCTAAGTAAGGAAATACGGCGGTGAAGCAGTCTGTCCTGTTAGTCGGTGAAGCTAACTAAATGTTCGCTGAAGCGGTTTAAGGGCAGATCTGCCAACTGTACCGTTAAGGGTCGTAGCGGCCCTTAGTCCAGTTATTACAGTTATCCGAAGCCAGCGGTTTGTCATTTTTACCTTAACCCTCGTATTATGTTAAGGGTCAATTTGACCCATTTGCGTTTTTGTGTTGACCAAAATACTGGTTAACCTATCTTTTTCTTCATGAAATTGTATGACATTTCCTCATTTAGGGCCATGAACTTGTTCATAAAATCTGGACACACTGATGTGTAGTGGAATGTCTGTTCAGAGTTTGTATACAAAGATGATGTTGCGGGTCATTTTGACCCAGAGACTTTCAACACCCATTTAGGTGTGTGTGTGTGTGTGTGTGTGTGTGTGTGTGTGTTTGAGTGTGGGTGTGTGTTTGCGATGCTATTGACGATCCGGATTGTGAATTTTCCTATGATGAAGAGGATTCAGGGGACCAGTCTGGTGTAGTATACATTAGCTGAAAACAATGGGCAGCAATCATCCTCAACATGGACAGCTAAAGATGCTAACATAAAATGGTCAACATCACCACAAGGCAGACTGTCATCAAGATGACTCCAAGCCCCACAAGATTTTCTGCCACACTAGTTGATGATATTCAATCACCATTTCATCTCTTCATATCCCAACCAATAGATAGGATCATAGTGGACATGACCAACTTGCAGGGGAGGTGTGTATTTCAAAAGAAATGGAAGTCACCGGATCAGATTGACTTGCATGCATACATTGAAATCCTAGTCCTGCTGCGTCCGCAGCATCCACCCATGCTCTGCATGTTACATCCCGCAACACCCTGCTGTGATGTTCATACGCACAGAGTAGTCAGGATCCGGTATTGGAGACTGCACTACTCAGTAGGACACAATGTGCCCTGCTATGACATGAACTTCCATGACTACCTCGAGGTCACTGTTCCATTATCTCTAATGTGACTATTATCGCCACTGTTCATCACATCCCCAACCGGCCCCGTCAGACACCGCCTACCAAGAGTCTGGGTCTGCCGAGGTTTCTTCCTAAAAGGGAGTTTTTCCTCGCCACTGTCGCAACAGCCACTGATAATGCTTGCTCTTGGGGGAATTACTGTAATTGTTGTGGTTTTGGAATTTATAGAGTGTGGTCTAGACCTACTCTATCTGTAAAGTGTCTCGAGATAACTCTTGTTATGATTTGATACTATAGATAAAATAAAATTGAATAGTATTAGCTAGAGTGTACAAGTCAAAGGGAGAAGCAATTGTTAGTCTGTGGAATGATGAGAGTGGAAGGCCAATATTTCTAGCAACAATGTCTTTGGAGTCAATTCATACGAAAGCTTGGGTGTTCCGCAACACCAGAGCTGGTCGAGTGAAAGAGACAAACTAGCTGAGATCAGAGATGTATGGGATGAATGGGTCAAAATTGTACCTGTCTTGTACAATCCTGGTCCCCATGTCACTGTAGATGAACACCCTGTTCCATTCAGGGGGCGCTGTCCCTTCTGACAGTACATGCCCAACAAGCCTGCCAAGTATGGCATCAAAATATGGGCATCCTAGGATGCCAAATCTAGCTACTATGCATGGAATATGCAACTGTATACCGGAAATATTTTCACTAAATAATTGGTAAAAACAGTTTTGGGGGAAAAAATGTTTGTGCTGAGGAAAAAAAGTTAGTTTTGAGTGTATTTAAACTGTACGGGTCATTTCATCATCATCATTTTTTTTCAACATAATACGAGGGTTAACTTGCCATTTAGCTGTTCTCAATAAAAATAATGCCATGTCTTGATTAGGCCAAAATTATATTTGAATATTATTGATTGATGTGACGTGGGCTACCAATAATGTAATATCCTATTAAATGTGGGCTAAACTAGTACAGTCCAAGTTTAGAAGTTAACTTTTCTCTAACTGGTTTAAACCCTGGATGGATCCCAACAACTGACAATGGCATTATTTTGCTGATTCAGCAAAAAAAAGTATGCAAACATATTGGCCCTCATTTATCAAAAGTTCGTACACCAAATTTCCAGCGTACACCTGGCGGACAACCAAAACCACGGTGACTTTGAGATTCATCAATATGGACGTTGGTGTACGGCACGCTCAAATCCTACGCCAGCTCAGGTGTACATGTACGCACGTTTTGAGTTAGTGCGGAAATGCGCAGAAAAACAATTCCTAACACCACAAAACGCACTGACAAACTAAAATAAGACCTCTATGCGCCGGTATGCAACATTGTTTTAGCCTGGGGGGTTCTGTACAACATCTCGCAGGAAAACACGGTGCCATAAATGTAGTGATGGAGCCAGATGACCCGATGCCCGGAGAGCAATGTCCGGAAAAACCCCAACTGGAGGCTATACGAAGGAGACAGGATATCATTCCTCACTTTTAAAAGGTAGCCATAGTGTTATGTTTGGCAATGATATTCAATACAGGAAACATGACGATGCACAACATTTTTATTTATTCTTCAGCTTTTTGTTTCTCTTTCAAGTGAATGATTTATTTTTGCCATTGACCAAGTTATTTTGGCTTGTTTTTCCAGCCCCTCTGCTGTGAGGAGACAGGGTTCAGCACGGGGGGGGGCGGAGGACAAGCGCTCTCCCTCAGCTGTTGCCTCATTCCGACTTATGGAAAAAAAACAGGAGTAAAATAAAAGACCCTGCATAAACGCTGCTACCGTGTGTTTATTTATAAGTACACCTACATATGTAGCCCTAAGAGATTGCAATAGAAGCCTGTATATTACTATTAGGACTATAGAAAAATGTGTCGATGTATAAATTAAATAGGCTAAACTTCAGCTGGAGTCCGATTTACCACGGCAACACTGTTGACCGCATCAGTGATCTCTTTCCATCCCGCATTCTTTCTACAGCCTTTAATACCAGTTTTCAGGCTGCCAATAGTACACACTTTAATGCAAATGAACCGGAGATATCAGGGTTTCAATCTCCACCTCTGAAAAGTGCCGCTTCTCAGCCGGATTACGTCTCGCCATGTCGTGAATTGTAGGGGCAAGGCCTCAAAATCCAGAATATATTGGGGCGTGTTATTCTAATGACGATCGTTTTCAGCCGCGGCATTTATCAAGGGCAGGTATTGCGTACACCTGGATTTCAAAGGTACGCACAGCTTCATAAATCAGGCGGTGAGAGGAGTGTAAGCATAATCTTACACCAACATATACGCCCGTTTCTACGCAAGAATGATAAATGAGGGCCATTGTGTTTATTACCCTGTAGACCCAAATATATGGCTCAGAATTCAATTTATTGAAATAATTGCAATTTAAAGCGCAATATTGTTAAGAAAAAAATCATAATTAGGTATTTTCTTCAAAATCTTCAGGCCTATACAGTCATTCAGCTGAGTGATGTTTTTTTTTATAACTTTTTGCTAACTTTGCTATTCACCTTCCAACGCCTTCTGTTTCCTATCTACTCTGTACCACGTGGCATTTCACGTGGCCCGTTTATGGCTAATTCCTGGAAAGAGCACCTTCTGACAGGAAACACATCAATGTTCCCATCAAGAACAAAAACACATTTGAGTAAGTGACCTTTCTAGGGGGAAAAAAAGAGCAGAAAGGCTGTACCTTCACTAATAATACTCCATAAAGCTTTTCTGCATTGCAACTCAATTTACCGTCAACTCATTTCACTTGTGATGGATGGACTCTTCTATTATGTCCATAGTTGGAACCCATCACAATGTGGCATCAAATGGTTTTACATTAAAGCTTCCTACGTCTGCTTCCCCAGTGGCAGAGGCTATTGTCTCTGCCATTGAGGTCCCTGTATGACGCAAATGACAAGCACCATTGAACTGTGGCAAAGGAGAGTGGGTCTTTAAAGTAAAAGACAGAAGAAAGAGAAGAAGGGAAACAAGAATATCTGGCAATGTGGAGAGGTCCAAAGAGGAGTCTGTCAGGATAAAAAGAGAAAAACACAGATGAAGGAGAGACCAAAAAAAGAGGAGGTAGGTGGAGAGGGGGAGATGTCACACACAGCAGAGGTAGGATGACAGTGTGAGAGACAGTAAAAAGAAAAGCAATCCCTTTCTCATGAAGCCTTTTTCCTCTCCACTCTCTGAGTGGCTGTCCAGTTCTGCCACACCATACGTCGCCTCTGCCTAACTACCTGACAAAACAGAGAAGTACCACAGAGCCCAGGCGGCCTGATAGCACTCAGACATCAAAAAGCCAACCTGGCGAATAAGCTCCTGTTTGAGGGCTCCTGAAAGCACTGCTTTCCTCTCAGCCACAGCACCAGGCCTGTCAGGTTGGCGCTGCCAAAGAGAAACCTTAAAACGGAGGATAGCATAGAAGGGGAGAAGACACAAGAAACAAATGGTGGAGGCGGTGTGTGTGTGAAATTGCAGTATACGTGGACTCTGAAAGCCATCGGAAGAACTGAAGTCGAGTAACAAATCTAAAGCTGAACATGACGTTGACATGGCAAATAAATAAAAAAACAGACACGCCAGTGAACATTTGGTACCAACATTTTAACATCTCTCCAAGGAAAGCAACAGATCTCAGAGATTAATACAATAATTTAGTAAGGATGTTTATTTACTTTCAAATCCGAATCAGCTTTTTTTATATATATATATATGTATATTTTATTTTGGTGATTAGTGATTAGTAAGCACCGTTCCATCTGTTTTCTCACCTCTGCACCTCAAATTTCAATCTGACTTTTGTAGTACATTTATAGTGCATTACAAAACCAAAAAAAGTGAAAGAATAATATATATGTCCTACCACTGTTACAGTACACTGGCTAAGGTGTCACCTATAGCATATTTAACTTTAAATGCAATTTGAAGAGAAAGTATAGTAACATAAAAATTGTCACGAAATGGTGACAATGTTCACTATTGTTAGCTAACATTTGATATATAATGAATAAAATGGATATAGGCTATCCACTGGAAACCATGAATGTCAATTTTTTGGTGAAAAAGAATTTGATTGATGATTATTTTCAAGATTTACCACCACTTTGGTCAAGTTATTTTACTCATAGTCTATATCGAGGATCTTTCATTTCCGGGATTGCTCCGGTGCTGCCAGAAATTCCGCCGGATGTCCCTCAATTTCAGCCGGATGTCCATCCCCTTCCTCTTTCTTTGTGTTGGCGTTCTAACCTCCGGTTGATTTGTGAGGACTATGGTTAACTGCTCCTCAGAGCTCTGCAGGGTAAATCCAGACAGCTAGCTAGACTATCTGTCCAATCTGAGTTTTCTGTTGCACGAATAGCAACCAACATGCTTTTGCCTACAGATATGTGGAAGTTGTCAAATTATAGAAAATTGGAACAACTTCAGAGATAACAGCACCATCAGTTCCTGGGTTGTGCGTCTCATACACTTTAATGCATTGAAGGCTGAATAGCGTCCCGAAAATGCACCGTGTGATCTCACCCCCGGCTCTAAATCGGAGCCTGCATGTGTTTGTGTAAGACAACCATTGGGTCTTTCTGTGAGAGTTGCATGTGTTCAGATCAGAGTCAGCATGTTTCGCCTCCCCTGTCACTTCAGGAGAAACAACACATTCTCACTCCCATCGCGTTAGACGTGCTTGGTCGGGACTCTTGGCGTCACTTTTTGATGCTCTGGGTCAGGACGTACATTTAACTGACATGCGGCACAAGAATGGGACAGTTAGAAAAAGGAAAAGATGCTGGGTGGGGTTACAAAGTGCACGTTTTAGTGACACGTGGGACAAGAACGGGACATGAAGAGACCCCGGTCTCCTGGGTCAAAGTCCTGTGTTGTTTGACCCATCCACCTCCCCAACCCAACCTCCTTACGCAGATTTTAGGTCTGTCATACTACTCACTACCGTTGTCTCTCTTAATTCTACGTCATCTTACAGCGCTGGTGCGTTCCATACAGACGCTGAAGGGGGATTTTTACGTCGGTATCCGACGCTGAGAGACACTGACCAAGCGCCAGTATTTCACGAGTTGGGAGTGAGAACGGGCATGATGTTCCAGGCTCTTTTGGAAGAAAGACAGTTATGTTACACTCAGTTATTGGACTCATTCATTTCCAGGCTCTCCTGCCAGGCTCTATGGCCTCTTTGATAAAATGAGTTATGTGTGTGCCAAAGATGTAAATTAGCCTGCAGTTTCCATTCATTTTTTTTCAGATTTTTGGCACAACAGGAAGGTGAAAGTCAATTGTTATTCATAGCACAAGAAAGATTCTACCCCTGTAAGTTTCTGTACTGTTAGAACCGGAAGTAATACTTTATTAAAGAACAATTTTTGTCCGTGATAGAGTGTGTGTAGAGTAGAAGTTCCCAAATTTAAAGATAACTTAGACATGTTGATAGGTATTCAACCCTTTAACTCAACTTTTAGATTTGTAAAGAGGCAGGCAACACACATACTATTGTTGAATTGTTGAAACCACAAGAGGAGTCCCATATTTAGGAAATCAAGGAGAGAGCCCATCATGTGCAAATCTGGCAACAAGAGCCTTGGTCAGCGAGCAAACCCAAAACCAAAGGAGCGCTCTGACAGAGCAGCAGAGCTGTGGTTGGATTTGTGATCAGGACTGCATGGCAGAGCGACCAGATGGATGCCATTCCTGAAGAAGAGACACATGGCAACAGGCCTTGATTCTCCAAAAAAAAAGGCCTGTGAAAGAATGAGAGCATGAGGCAAAAGATTCAGTGGGTGGATCAAACGACACACTTGAAACAGAGTGCAAAGAGCCATGTTGGGCTGGAACACACACAGCAGAGCTTGGACTCAAGGAACAATTACTTGAGCTAACTCCAAACACTTTGACTAGAGGCTGTTGAGTGTGCAAAGTTCTAACTGCAGTCACTGAATAAATCGTTGGGTAAATCGATTAGAATTACAAACTCCAAACAACCTACTACAGAAGGCCCAATCATGGGATACGAAGGTAGACCTGGGAGAAAGGCTGCAGTTTCCCCAAGTCTTCCACACATGGACGACTTCAGGTCTGAAGAGGCGAAGAAGATCATCCTGATAGAACTTACTGTCCCATGGGAGGAAGGGTGAGATCAAGCCTTTGAAAGGAAGAGCGGCAAGTACCAGGACCTTTTGCATGACTGCAGGGGGAAAGGATGGCAGGGGTTATAAAATGTACGTTTCAGTGACACACAGGACAAGAACGGGACATGAACCCGGTCTCCTGGGTGAAAGTCCTGTGTTATTTGACACCCCCAACCGGGACCGTCAGACACCGCCTACCAAGAGCCTGGGTCTGTCCCAGGTTTCTTCCTGAGAGGGAGTTTTTCCTCGCCACTGTCACACTAAATGCTTGCTCTTGGGGGAATTACTGGAATTGTTGGGTCTTTGTAAATTATAGAGTGTGGTCTAAACCTACTCTATCTGTAAAGTGTCTTGAGATAACTCTTGTTATGAATTGATACTATAAATAAAATTGAATTTAATTGAATCCACCCCCCCAATCAACCTCCTTACACGGCTTTTGGTCTTTTCGCTACCGTTGTCTCTCTTAATACTATGTCATCTTACAGCGTCGTGGTCGAGCTGCTGCTCTGCCCGTTGCGTTCCATACAGATGCTAAAGGGTGCTTTTTGCGTCGGTATCTGACACTGAGAGCCAATGCCCAAGCATCAGTATTTTATGAGTTGGAAGTGAGAACGGGTCGCTGTGCCACAGAGCTCCAGTGTTGTCCGATATTAAAATCTAAACTGGCTCAACTCACAAAGACCGCCATGAAAATAATAGGTCTAAGAAGTTGCACAGAGAATTCTTGATGATCCATCCCATGTCCTTCACTTTGAGTACGAGCTCTTACCATCAGGCAGAAAATAATAATTTTATTTATATAGCACTTTTCAAGCATTAAGCCCAAAGTGCTTTCCAGATTAAAAGATTTGCAGGATACATATTAGGAACCACAAATCCATGATATGTCCCCCCTCCCCCCACACGACATACCAAAATTAAAACAAACCCTATGTTCCCACATTTCCTTTTTCCTAAATTTGTATCAGATTTTATCCCCCTTTCTCCAAATTTGGTAGCCAATTACACCCAACCTATTATCCAGTAGCAATGGACTACAGATGGAATGTTACCCTAACATAGGGCCTAATTTTAACAAAAATCTGAGAAAATGTGTGAACATAGGGACTGTGGGAACATAGGGCTGACCCCGTAAAAGTGAGTTTTAAGGAGGCGTTTAAAAGCTGCGGTGGAGTCCACCGAATCTCACACTGAGAGGAAGACTGTTCCAAGGCCGAGGGGCCGTAACCAAAAACGCATGGTCACCCTTAGTTTTCAGTCTGGTTGGTGGAATAGCTAAAAGATTTTGTTAATCCACACACAAGCATGTAGTTTATGTTGATCCAGTCCCACACACACTCCTGCTGCCACAAATACTCACTGAAGCACCAAGCATGTATTAATCCGCAGATAAAAATAGTCCCTAACAAAGACCTTATTTCCTCCTGTTGTCCAGCTGTCTTAGGACATTGAAATATTAAACATTAGTTGCATTATTTAGGTAGTTAGATAGATTGATAGATAGCTTTTATTGTCAACTGTACATACAGAATGCACATATGAACGAAACCTTGTTCAACAGGCTCACAAATACTGCTTTAACCAAAAACGAAAGTTAGAAAAATATAATAAAAAATGTATACACAATAAATAAATACAAATGCCACAGAGTGTTAGTTTAACATTAAAATATGACACTAAAACAATGAGTTTGACAGCAGCATAAATATTAATACTGCACATATTGAATGGCAGTAGGCTATATAAAAACAGTTATTGAATGTTTAAAAAAAATAGATACTTTTATTGCCCATGTTAATTAATAAATACTGTTAATGCTTTCATAGTTCACATGAGGTGCACTGCAGGGTGTTATTAAGGGGGGGGTATTTTGAGTTGAGGAGTCAGAAGTCTGGCTTGTGGGAAGAAGCTGTTGCAGAATCTGGCCGTTCTAGTTCCTTTTTTTGCAAAGGGAACCTTCTAAATGCTTGAAGGTGGCAGTACGCCAACTGTACTCATGGACTCCTGTAATTGTTGTGGTTAATCACTGATCCACTTTGTGAGAACACGTTGCTACAGCTGTTCTCCAGGTTAACACATGGAAGAGGCCGTCTTACAGCTGCTGTTGGACTGGTTCTGGGTACTTATCAACGGGACACACCAGTTCCTTTCAACTTGGAGTAAAACAAATAAGTCACATTAAATAGTGTTGACAAAAGCGCATTCTGACATTCATTTCATCTCGAAAATGTTTGGTAGGGAGACCAGGGACAGTTGTAACAGGGGACGGTTGTAACACCTTGAATTCCTCCAATCAGAAACAACCTAGAGTGATGAGACTCACTGTGCTCATGCTCAGTTAGTTTCCCTATATTCTTGCTAAAAAGGGAGCCACATTTGAAAACTTCCTGACGGCATTATCAACAAAAGGTTGTTTTTGAGGTAAAACTTTACTTTTCTTTCTGATGTACTTTTTTGGATGCTGTTATGAGATCAAATGTCTATGAATTCAAACAAGTATTCTTAGAATCACTGTTTTGTAAGCTAAAAATAGAAATGGTAACAAGTGTCAAACTAGCAGTCAAGCTAGCTCACATGAGATGAAAAGATGGTTGGTGATACTGGGACGGTTGTAACGCCCCGTTACAACCGTCCCAGTATCACCAAAAACTGCATAGTTTCCCTTTAATGTGAAAATTAAAAGTAAAATGATTCAAGCTTTTTAGCCCCCCCCCCCCCCCCCCCCTCTCTCTCTGTTGTTGAGAATGTTTGAGTTCATGTTGTTTTTGAGGTGTTCTACCCATTAAATCATTAAATTGCATTATAATTTGACAGCTTCACCTCTTTTTTGTCATGTAGTATGAAAAAAAGGTAATCATTACTTAAAAACATGAAATGAATAGTCACAATAACATGACTGATAAATAATGTCTTCCATTTTGAGTATATGATTGATTTATTATGTATATTTTAGACATGTTACAACCGTCCCTGACATGTGTTACAACCGTCCCTGTACACTGGGACGGTTGTAACAGTGGAGAGACAGGTATTAAAATCAATTTTGCAACCTGTACATATTTCATAAAACTACTCTAATACATTGTTTCAGCAGCTGACAGATTGAAGTTTATAATATAACAAATTGGTTATTCCAGTGTAAATGGTTTTTGACGTATTTCTAAAAATTGCAAAAAGTGTTACAACTGTCCCTGGTCTTGAAGGTATATCTACATAAGAGAGACATGACACATAACCCTAACCATAACCATAACTTGTCATGACAAAAACGAATGAGCGTTATGTCATAAACGTTTATGACTTGTTTATAATGTTTATGACACATTCGTGAAAGTGTCATGTCACTCTTATGTAGATCCCTTCAAGTAAAGTGTAACCCAATGTTTTAAAGAACAAAGAAAAAATAAACCCACTTTAAATAAATAAATAAGTGTAAATATTACTTTAAGGCAAGGCAGCTTTATTTTGTATAGCACATTTCAGCAACAAGGCAATTCAAAGTGCTTTAGATAAAACATTAAAAGAACAGTTAAAAAAAAAACAACAAACTGAAATTTGAAATAGAGTAAAACTGAAAAAGCAACCATCTGTTCTTACAAAGCTGTAGACTGTTGATAAAGAAGCGACTTTCAGATTTTCTTACAGGCTGATTGGAGTAATCTCCGCATTTTCACTCCTTCTGTCAATGGTTAGCCTTCAGCTCCTTCTCTAATGTTGATGCTGCTGTGTATGGTGTCGGGAAGACAACGAGAGCCGCGAGCTGCCTTTACTTAACCTCGTTTTCACTGCATTGTAGCCATTTTCTCATTATTATGTAAAATAATCCTCAGCAATTTAATTCTCTTCATAGAGTCTTACCATCATACTAATTATCATCCATCACCATCAGCATATTCACTGCCACATCATCATCCTAAGGTAACATTATCATTTTTGTGTTGTGGTCATGTGAAGGCGAAATCAATAATATAGCAGCTTTTTGGCAGGTCTACAGGTGCCTGATTGCATGCATGCGTGCGTGCATTTGTGCTTTTGTGTATGTGTGTGTGTGTGCGTGTAGGCGTTTGTGTGTGTGTGTGTGTGTGCGTATACGTGTGTGCATGAAGGGTGACTGTGTGTGTTGTGTTTTTAATAGCTTGGTAAGAAGGCCAAGCCAGCAAGGGTTACTCCAGAGGATTAGCCCAAACCCTGAGCCAGGGCGAGAGGAGGAACAGGAAGGCATGATGGGAGGGCAACTGTTCTAGAGCACAACACAACCGTCTGCTTCTTACCTCGTCTCTCTCTCTCCTGCACGCACAGAGAAGCCACAATTCTTTTCAGATATTCTTTTGCTGCTCATGGGCTTTTTTCAAGGTGGAAAGCTTCGCTTCAGAACTCTAACCTCCCATGGCGCCATTTTGATGCTACCAAACGATCACCTCCCGTTAGCATCCCATTGACTCCCATTCATTTTGACGTCACTTTGACAGCGAATAACTTTACATCTGAAGCGTTTAAAGACTCTATTTGTCCATTGTTTATTTCTATAGAAACACGACAATGTATTAAAGGCTCCATTACCTTGTACCTCCCGTTATGGCTCCGTAGCAGACGCTTTTATAAAAATAGGCTAATGATGTGTTATAACCACGAGACTTTCTGTCGCACAGTAGAGGAATTACCGTACAGTACATGAGAAGCTCACAGGCAGTTTCGACTAACATTAGCTGTTTAAGTTTAATTGCTAATGTTAACTAGCATTTTAGTTAGCAATAATTAGCCTGTGCCTATGTTACCTCCTTACATATACCTACGCTCTCCGTCTCTGTAAGATTGGGAATGATTGAGATTTCTCTTGGCACAGCTACCAGAAGACTTCCAACTTTCAGACAGGTTGCTCACGTCACATTTACGTTGTCTCTCTCAGTTGGAGGCTGCTCAGTAACACTCAGCGCTCACCGAAAAAGTGCTTCTAACCGGCAATTGCCACTGGATGCGGAACGTCTCCGGAACGTCGACGGAGTCATTAGGTTTCCATTAAAGTCAATCTGTGTATTTCCACTGACTGCGGAACGTCTGCATCCCTACTCCGTCCCAGTTCCGTCAGTCCGCAGCACTCCGCAGCAGATACGCAGAGCTTCTATTTTTGACGGGCGACGGAGAGCTCCGCAGCAATTCAGCACATGGCAGGACAGGAAGTCGAGCACAGAAACAAAATAAATATCCGGTTAATTTTCAAAATAAAATACACCTTGCTCACGGCGGATCGTATTTCCCTGCACTACACCTTGAAAACACAGCACAGAGTCGTTTCCCCTCTACTCCTCTGGATGGAAACAAACTGTTGTTGGTTTTGTGGTTCTATTCTACCTGAATTCGCGAGAACTTGTGGGTCCTCATGACTACAGCTGTCAGTCATTGCCGCAGCCGTTCCGCAACAAATCCGGACCCGGTGGGTATTGACGGTCGGCGGAGCACGCAGCAGACACGCAGCGGAGCCGGTCCGCATCCAGTGGAAATCCCCGGTAATATCCTTCACTGGTCTCCGTCCAGAGCAACGGGATGTGTTGGTCCATTATATACTATCTATGGCTTTTTTAGGAATCAGAAATGTTGCAAAGTGGTGCTGCTCCCTGTGCCTGTCAGTCTTTTAACTAATTAGTGTTGAGCAAAATGTTGTTCTGTGCTGTAATGCCGGCCGTGCTTTATGATGTATATAAAAGGGGAAGTCCTCCAGCTCAAACCACTAAATATGTTGGCTGTCATTGCCTTTCAAAATGAGCCATATAATAATATCACTCTCGTGTTTATAGCCTACCTTATAGGGGCTGTACTCGACAGTCAGAACATTAATATAGCAGCAAACAACTGTTTGCTATGTAAAGATATAGTGGAGTAATGGCGTCCTGAGCAGAGAATGAAGTTGTGGGTGTTGTAATCCGAGCTTCTCTGTTCTTTGTTTTGGTAACTGGTCCGGCCATGTGTGCATGTTAGTTAATGTTGCTGGTATATAGCGGACCGCTGGTCTATATCCTTGATGTTCCACTTCAAGGATTGCTCCGTTGCAGCGGGAAATTCTGCCGGATGCATGTCTTTTCGCCGATGTCCGTCACCTTCCTCTTTCGTAGTGTTGGCATTCTAACCTCCGGTGGATTTGTGAGGACTATGGTTAACTGCTCCTCAGATCTCTGCAGGGTAAATCCAGACAGCTAGCTAGACTATCTGTCCAATCTGAGTTTTCTGTTGCGCGACTATTTTGCAACTTAGCACCGTACATGACGATTGTGATTGGTTTAAAGAAATGCTAATAAACCTATTTTTGTCCCATCCCGGAATGCTGATTGGACTAGCCATCCACACAGCGTGTGGATGGCTAAGATGGTCTGCCAAAGCAAGACCAGCGGACCGCTAACGTTAGACCCAGCCCGCTGTTCGGCTCATTGTCTGTAACCAATTCAGCATCAAAGCACGTAAAAAACCCTGTTACCATGCCCAATAAAGCTGTCACTCCTGTGGCGATAGCAATGTGCTTTGTGTGGATGGAATAGTTTGAGTCATTGCTGTCTTCCTCGTAACGTTAATTCACTGGTCGTTTGTCTGTTACTGCAAAACCTCAGCTCCACGACTTTCCAGAAGTCGGCTCACATAGAAGTTTATACTTTACGTCAAAATGGCTGCCGCTCTGACCATTGTGCTACGTTGATTTGAATGGAAATAGCCTTTCTGTCCATTTTATTTCTATGGCTCTCTCTCTCTCTGTCTGAAATGACAAGTGATTGGCCAAAGTCTCCTGTGATGGCTAGATGAACTCAAGACTGAAAACAGCGCCAAGGAGGAGATGCAGAAATCTAGTTTTCTCTCAGACCACTTCAATTACAATGTGCTGAAATATTATTATGGATTTTTTGCCCAACAATGCCAAACATTTCACTTCAACTAAACTGCCCCCTCAGCTTTACGCTTCCCCTTTTAAGGGCTGGCTATCAAACCACAATATAGTATAGGTACTGATGTGTATTACTGAGTATGTATCAAAAACAGTTGACAATAAATGCTTGATCCATTCTTGGTATTAGGCCTAACTGTTTGTTAATCACATATTTAGTGATTTCAATCAGAATTTTTCCAATTTTTCAAAAGTGTTTGAATGTTGCTGTCCTTTGTGGAACATGGGTTGTTATGTGCAAAGGGAGATATCAAAAAGTATTGTATGGTATTTGTACCTTATGTTTTAAACACTACCCAGCCCTACCTTTAATTTGGGATGAAGCTTGAAACCATTTTTCGACATTACTTATTAAAAAATGTGTCTGCAATAATTTTCTTAGCAAGATTAATGGAAAACATTGGAAATTTGCCTTTTCCATATCCTGCTTCTGATTCAATCCATCATAATTTATGTAAATAGCACCCCATAATTCCGTTTTATTCTCATCCCTGCCTTCACTCCCCCCTCAGCTCTCATTGAATTCTCCCTCGCTCTAGCAATCACTTTCAGTCTCTCTCCCTTCGTTATCCGTCACTCTCTCTTGCTCTTTTGCTGTAACTGTCAAATCCTCCAGTCTCCTTCTTTTTTCACTTCAGTTCACTGATCACTCTTTCACGCATCCCGTTTTTCTGACTCACATTCCTGGAATCCCTCCTCATTGGCCTCCTCTCATCTGCTCCTGTGCTCCTATTGGTGCCCCACAAACCCAGTGCCATCCCTCCATCTCTCTCTCTCTCTCTCTCTCTCTCTCTGTCCTCGTGATTCCCTCCATCCCATATCATCAGGGGAGAGCTGAGCGGATTTGGGTTTAGTTGCCAGTCACTGCTGCTCACTGCAGTCTGCTGAAGTGACTCTTGTACCCCATACGGGCATCAGTGTGCGTGCGACTGAAATAGTGCCTGCATGTGATTGAGTGTGTGTTGCTTTTGACTGATTTGTGCACACACATGAACTCGTCTGTGTGTGTGTTTGCTTTTTCAGATGGAGCTCTTGGCAGTGCATTGCGTCCTTCCTGTGTGAAGCCAGTGTATAAGAAGTGGGCCATGTTTCCAGGATGGAAGCAGTACTGTAAATACTTGAATCTAGGGTGGGCCTGAACATCTGTACTCACCGATTCCCAGGCTTACGAACTCTAAATACAACAGCAACAACAACCCAGAAACCTCCTTTTGACTTCCATCATACCAAGACTGCCCTGCAAGATCTACATTAAGAAGACTTGACTATTTGTAGATTTTGCAGGGTTTTACAAACAATTGTTGATATAAGACTTATTTTTTCAATAATGCAAAGTTGAGCTTTCAACCATTTTGCCTGATCTGCAAGCGGGTAATGTAGTAACTCAAATTCAAGAATGAACTTATAACTTATAATTTGAGGGTGTTACATTAGCTATGTTTCCATCCACACAGTTTTATCCGAATTAAGTGATATCGAATGAAAAATGGCGTCATGGAAACAGTAAAATTCGATTGAATTTCATGAATATCAACTCAAAGGAAATACGTTCGGTGTCTCATCGGATTTTCTCTTGATCGATATACGGCTTATGCGATAAACACTGATGGAAACGTTATTTGCCGAATAAATTAATGAATTGCGATTAAGTTTTAGATCATTTTATGGTTGCAACCCAAATACTTGAAATTTGAACTACACAGAGGAGATAAATAACAAAACTGATCCCTCTCCCTTCCGTCATCTTCATCCTCCTCTTCTTCCTCTAGCTAGTGCAAAATTCAGCTGCTAGGCTGTTGACCAGGTCTAACAGAATGTCACACATCACTCCTGTGTTATCCATGTTACATTGGCTTCCAATAAAGTTCAGGATCCAATTTAAGGTTCTAGTTCTGACATATAAAGCATTGCATGGTCAGGCGCCTGCTTATATCTCTGACCTGCTCCAGCCGTACATCACTACCAGGTCACTCGCACTCGTTTAAAGACTAAAGGTGACTGTTCTTTTGAAGTGGTAGCTCCGACCTTGTGGAACGCTCTTCCTGTTAACTTACGTTCTGCAATCTCGGTTGACGCTTTTAGAAAGCATTTGAAAACATACTTGTTCCAAATGGCTTTTGTCTCATGTTTGTAATTTTGGGGTTTTTTGAACCCTCACTCAAACTGCATTTATTGTTGCTTGTTTATTTTCTGTTTTGGATTTTAATGTTTTTTAATCAAATGTCTTTTGTGTGAAGCACTTTGTGACTATGTCTGGGAAAGGTGCTATATCAAATAAATTACTTACTTACTTACTTACTTAATTGAAGTGGTCTGAGAGAAAACTAGACTTCTGCATCTCCTCCTGTTTTCAGGCTTGAGTACATCTAGCCATCACAGGAGACTTTGGCCAATCACATGTCATTTCAGACAGAGAGAGAGAGAGAGAGAGAGCCATAGAAATAAAATGGATAAACTCTTTCCATTCATATCAACGTAGCACAATGGTAGCCATTTTTACGTGTAAGTATAAACTTCCATATGAGCCGACTTCTGGAAAGTCGTGGAGCTGAGGTTTTGCAGTAACGGACAAACGAGCAGTGAAGTAATGTTAGGAAGACAGCAATGACTCAAACTATTCCATTCACACAAAGCACATTGCTATTGCCACATGAGTGACAGCTTTATTGGGCATGGTAACAGGGTTTTTTTGATGTGCTTTGATGCTGCATTGGTTACAGACAATGAGCCAAACAGCGGGCTGGGTCTAATGTTAGCGATCCGCTGGTTTCGCTTTTGGAGACCATCCACACACTGCAGCATTCCGGGATGGGACAAAAACATGCTCCGGTTTATTGGCATTTCTTTAAACCAATCTCAATCGTCTTGGGCGGCACTAAGCTGCAAAATAGTCGTGCAACAGAAAACACTGATTGGACAGATAGTCTAGCTAGCTCTCTGGATTTACCCTGCAGAAATCTGAGGACCAGTTAACCATAGTCCTCACAAATCCACCGGAGGTTAGAACACCAACCCAAAGGAAGAGGAAGGGGACGGACATCCGGCGTAATTTCCGGTGGCACCGAGCAATCCCGGAAGTGGAACGTCGTGGATATAGACTACTGCAATGGCAACTTGAGGGTGGATGAGAGCGGCATGTGGACATGGCGATGATTAGCAGGCATTAATGCAGAGGAGGGAGCGCATCGATTGGCCTGAAAAAAACCTGAATTTAATGGATGAAAAAGTGAGCAAAGCGTAGATATTCTCAACTATTCCTTTAGGGCAATGTGCAGCAAAGTGACAACAGTGGTTCGCCATGAAAGTTGGATGAAATAATTTTGGAGACGATGAAGATACAGGGTTTCTGCAGGATTCCCAGGACTCATGCTCAGGTTTAAAGATTTTAGAGCATTTCCAAAATACCATAACAGCAGCAACATTCCCTTGAGCTACTGCTAAAGACACAGCAACAGCACACAGAGATCTGTTCTTGTCTAAATATCACAGCAGAGGCATTCACACAACACTCATTCATATTTAAACAGCTCCCTGCCTCATGTTTCGCTCCCATTCGCCGTGAAAACGTCCTCATCTGAAGTTTTTTTTTCCTTGAAGTTCAGCAAAAGCACAGCATGAGGAAGTTGGGAGTAATGGATTTTAGACTAGATACAGAGGGCAATATGGTGATTTATTTTTCCAAACTCGTTATGAAATGATATATTATGAAATATACTGGCACACCCACAAAGCATCTTCCTTGACCCCTCTCAATGATACATCAAACAGAAACAGATTATATCGCTGTGCTCGTACTCTGCTGGGGAAAACACAGCAGCTCCATATGTATTTCAAAGCCGAGAAACTTAGCAAAACAGGACGTTAGCCGAGATGATGCTTTTTAGGGAGGCCTCAAGTGTCGTACAACTTTAAAAGCCTTGTATAATTAAGAGCCACTCAGTGATTCACACGATGGCTGGCTTTACTACCACTAATTGCATTTCCAGGTCCTGTGCATGACGTTTGGAAAAGGGGAGAGATGGGTTAAAAGAGATGGATCGGGTGAGAGATGCAGAGAGCAGTGAAGAGAGCCTGACGGATATTACCAAAATCACATTGGCGTCACAGATAAGTATCTGGAGAATGGCAGAAGTAATAGAGGTTTTTACTGCAAAGCACCTCTTCTAAAATCCAGTTAATATGAGCCAGAGATTATTTTGCCGAGGGGTCTGTGGACTCCTCTGCTAAATGTTTTGGTCACGCCTAACATTATGCAGGGTTCTGAGTGCTCGGGAGATACAGAGCATCAGCACGGCGTTAAGTAAGTGCCGTGCGATTGCATGGAAAGTGCTGACTTGGATTAGCATGAGGAGGAGGATATTAGTGCTTGGAAAAAAAAACAATGTTAAGCTTTGGAATGTGGTCAAGTATGAGGTTTAACGCTGCAAAATCACTAATACCAAGTGACTACAGCAGACAGTGTATCTACCCTGGCACTAAATGAGGACGGCTGTCTGTGTAACAGCATACCATGAAATACTTTACATGGACAAAAGAATGTGGACATACAAACATTTCACCTATGTGTGATTGAACATCTCAACACCTCATTATGATGATGATTTACAAGTCATACAACACCAGGGCCACGTTCAGCCCTAACTTAGTCTATATCCACGACGTTCCACTTCTGGCATTGCTCCGGTGCCGCTGGAAATTCCGCCAGATGTATGTCTTATCAGCCGATGTCCTCCTCCGACTATCTGTCCAATCTGAGTTTTCCTGTCGCACGACTAAAACAACTTTTAAACGTTCACTTTCTCCACCAAAACAAGTTCCTTCCCAAGGCTATTTTGCAGTGGCATCAGGGCTCCGTGCGGAACTTAGTGTTGCCCAAGTCGATTGTGATTGGTTTAAAGAAATGCCAATAAACTAGAGATTTAGAGATTGAATGTGTCCCCACCTCTGCCACTTCTCGACACAGTTCTGTAAGAGCTTTTGTGCAGAAATCACTAGAGCTGCTTTAATTTTCCTGTCCCTTTAATTCAACAGGAAGAACAACGACTAATTACCACGGAGGACAGACACTGTTGGTGGCTACTTCCACAGACAGTTTACTAACGTACAGTGGTTGAAGTGGGCCGGAACGATACGGAACAGCATTCTAGCGCCTTCAAATAATATGTAAATGAATGATCTGATCAGTGTCAGTGTTTCCCCTTTTTTTTTAAATGACGCCAAATATCCATTCTAGTGTTTGCCCTATTCATTCTCAGCAGAGTGTCTGTGGTGAGTTCACATGTCTGTAATAATAGCAGGACAGTCACCTACTACCTAAACTGGGGAAGTCAGTTGAACAGGTGAAGATCACGTGGTCGGTAGCCTACAAACAGGCTCGGTAGTGAACCACACGGTAACGTGCTGCAGATCTGGTGTTTTTAGCTGAGCTGGACAGAGAAAATTCAGTTAAAACTGATCGGTGATGCCGTTCTGCCCTCATTGTTCTCCGTGAAGTTAGCTGGAAGTGAATGTAGCCGCGGCATGTTTTATGTGGACTGACTGTGTCAGACTCTGTTTGAATGCTTGTCAGCAACCTGTCATGTGGTAACTTAGGAGGCAAGCCTTGTGTGCTCTGATTACTTTGGCATGCAGTTAACAGACCAGTTATATTTTTGTTTCAATGAAATCTCAACTCCTGGCAATTGCTCCTAGTGTTCTTCACCACTGTTTTTGAAGGAAATAACGAGAATAACAGGTGAACTAGCTTGAAAAGTGAGTTTTTTTTTTAAGTGATGTGTAGTGGATGGAGACTTTAAAGTACCAAAAAACTTTGGAGTGTTTAATTTGAGAATGGAATCTTAGGGTTTCCCCACCTGCCAGAACCCACTTTGCTGACACAGTTACACTTGGAAGTGTAATTTAGTTGTAACACAAAACGTTGAGAGGTGCTTTAACCGTGTTACATTACGTTACAGTAATAGGGCTGAATTCCACTTGACACTTTGGCATCAGATAGCGTTCAGTGCAACATTTCTTTATGGACCTGGCTTTGTGCACAGGAGCATTGTCATGCTGAAACAGGACTGGGTCTTTCCCAGACATTTGAATGCACACTATTGTAAAAAAAAAAAAAAAAAAAATACAGTGTTGGAGCCATAATAATTATGTTTGTGGACAGAGGTGGACAGAGAAACAGTTTAGTGACCGTAGCGTATGTGTGATGAATTAAGTTTCTGCTGAAAGTCAGCCACGGAGAATTTCTATTTTGACGTTATAATAAATAATAATAAAGCTTGCATTATTTGAACGAAACGGAAGGATCTCCGCGAGTGCTTATTTGCCCTACGAGTCACAAACCACCTCAAAAAGGTGACTGAGGATATGTGATGAGTGATGCAGTCGCCACAACATACAGTATATCATTGTAAGTTGTTAATCTAAAGGCATTAAGATCCCCATCATTTGGAACTAAAAGGCCTTGCTTAGACCATGAAAGTAGCACCAGTCCAAAGTACACATGGCCATATAGTCTACTTTAACATAATAATTAACCATCATTACACATACATACGACCTCTGAATTTAATAACAATAAGGAGATCTTATTTCTACCTAATTTGATCATTATTATTTGAAATTATGAAGAAGAAAAAAAAATCATTATTCCAACGCTGAGTCATGCCACATGATGCAGAACAATCGGAGACAATGATTGAGGCAACAGAATAATTAGGCCCTCCTCTGGCAGATTAAGGATGGCGTGCCGAGCCTCCAGATCAATTACAATGGAATCTGCCCGAACATTAAAACCAGTGGAGCTGATAGAGCTCTGCCTGCTCACTCCCATTTATCCAAAATGCTGTATGAATATGGATTATTGAGAAAGAGGAGTGAGGCGGTGCGGGAAGAGTCCCTCCCGCTCTACAGGGTAATGACTTTGCAGCGGCATCGGTATGGATGGAAGGTGGCGGATCTGCTAAGCAGAGCGGAGTGGGCCGGCGAGCGTGCAGGAAGGCTGGATGTGCAGGCTGTGGTCATGCATGTAATCTCAGTCAGTCAGTCAGTGAAAGGGAGCCATGAAAGATGTATGACTCCACACAGACGTCAAGGACAGGTACACACGGAAATACACCAAGGGACATTGATGCATGTGCAGAGATACTTACATTCATATGTAGAGGCATCATACATGTAGGCTATAGGAGTCAACTGTCAAATGCTGCTGCTGTATTGATGCTATATTCGTAGTTCGGACATCATTTTTCCATGAGGGATTGTTAGCAGTAGCGCACCGTCGGGTGTAAGTCAGGAACTTCAGTAGCGAACTGCACTCCTGCACTACTGCCTCCTGCTTTAGATGAATGAGCAGCTCATTCTTTATGGAGATACATGCCAGTGTCGAGAGTCATGTTTGTCCGTTCGTATTCCTTGCATACGTTTTGATGTGTTTGAAAGCCAAAGGCGGGCAACTGTCAAAGGCAGTAGACACTGGAATTGTTAGAGTCATGCATGGAAGGGCACACAGTTGTGACTGAAAAGTCAGGAGATCATTGGGCTCATCCCCTGAAAGTTCGTCATGTTATACATCACTTTGAACTCAGCCCTGGCCAAGGTCCAACTGTGCTCCATAGCTCTCATCCAGCTCCTGAGCTCTGCTTCGGAAAATGTCTTGCTTAATTTGTGGGAACTGTTGTGAATCCAGAAATGCAACAAACTGCAGGCTTTTGTAATCTGTAAATCGATTATTAATTTGTGCAAGGATGCTGTCGATTGTAGCGGTGTGTAGCTGTCTGTAGTGAGTGCGAGGGCCTGGTCTTAGGATGACCAGATGAGAATGGATAAAATTCGAGATGGGAAATGTCTGTCATGTAAACCCGAAAATACAAATACAAATCATTAAAATCATGAACTCAAGTGTCATTATGAAAGAAATAAAACAAACACAAAGTGTTGGTCTGTACATTTGTGCTGTTACAGTTATATGTAGTGTGCTGCTAGCATGCAGCCTGATGTCTGACCCCTCCCCCGTGTGAAATACCAAACTCCTTCCTACATACATTGCAAAACGCTTTGTTTGCATCACATAAAACTGTAGTAATCCAGGGTTATATCCCTCCCCAGTCTTTTTTGCTTTTTAGCTACGTGTTCATCGGGTCCCGGGACCCCAGCCTGAGCCTCCATTTCAACAATGAATGAAAGAAAAATAGCAATGCGTGTTATCAAAATTGGCGCCTAGCCGCCTACGTAGGGCCTACATACTGTTGCAGCCAACGAGCAGCTGACAGGAGCTGGCTGCAGGACGGCTCAGTCATCATAAACAGTTTTTAATGTTCTATCAGACTATAACTACTGGAAAGTCCGCTCTTGAGATGTTGCTCTAATTTTTGGCACAATTAGGGCAGGATTCAGGATTCGGGACTACTGCTTGGATTTTTCCGGATGTCTGGTCACCCTACCTGGTCTGCTCCTCGCTGCACTCGGCTGTCGCACCGCCTCCACTGTCTTCTCAAAGAGGCCAAAATATTTTTCCCACTCACCTACAAGGTTCTGGCAAAAATCTGCAATTCTTGCCAGACAGAACTACATTCTTATTTTGAAGGATTCCAAAGAGCACATCAGCAAAGTCAAAAATGCCAATGAAAGCAAAAAGAAAGAAACTGACCTGGTGCATACTGTAGCATTGACTGGTCAAAGTCCTCGGAGGATGTGCAACAGCTCATCCAGCTCTTTTGTCATTGACCGTGCCCACCGACCTGGTGTGCTACTCGTGGCAGCCTCCTTTTGCAAAATTAATTCAGCAATTTGGTATGTTTGGAAGATGCAGACAGTCCTCCAAAATTTGCAAAAACATATCTTGCAGTCTTCAATTTTTTATGCTCCCTGGAACATCACAAGATTTAATGTGTGGGCATACCAATGCACAAAGAGAGCCTGGGGGACTGATTATTTTAGGCGAGCCAGTACCGTATCATAGCACTGAGACAAAGATCAGATCAGAGATTCAGAGAACATGCATTTAAAAAAAGGACAATGTCATAAAAAGTTAAAGTTTAATTAAAGGAGTGCTTGGAGTGGAAGGGATACTAGCTTAATAAACACAGGATTGTTCTGTAAAGTACAAAGTAGAGACAATAAAATCTGCGAGTCAGGTAGCAAGACACTCCGCTTCTGAGAATCTCCCGGTGTGGTATGATGCGTGGCGGAGGACGAACAAAACCAAACGCAGCACAGACGTGCCTGGGAGAAATTCCGGGTCACACCTCAAACCTTTTTCCCTCGCAACTCTTCCTTACTTTTACTAGTATGAAACATCTAGACTGCAGATTATATCTAGCGACTGTCAACACCAAGTGACCCGGTTCAACTTGGTCAAATCAGTCGCCTAGCCCAAATTATATTTATGATCGGCTCAACAGTTGTAATGTGTGCACCTGCCCTACATGCATATCCAGAGGAAGTGAAGGAGATGCATAAATCAGCATAAATACATGCTTGCAGGTCAAAGGTCCCAATAGGATCAAGGCCCTGTCCACTCTGACTATCAGACTGAAGGAATGCTCCTCTCATTACTTCCCCTTTCAATTTTTTTCTCATGTGTCATTCTCTTTCCTCTATTGCCTAAGTCATCATGACTGGAAGCTTGAAAATTACACATACTGTGTGTGTGTGTGTGTGTGTGTGTGTGTGTGTGTGTGTGTGTGTGTGTGTGTGAGACAGAGACAGTTGAAAAGACGGCATGATATAATTGGACAGGCAGAGACATACAGAGACAGACAGTGGTGCAGGGATTAAGAGAGACAATAGTGAGGTCAAAGATCACAGAGAGAGCATGAACGCCACAATAATGAGGTATTGCGATGGTGGACAGTCGGCGTCCTCAGCTGTCTCTCCGAATGAATGTGTCAGTGTGAGCACGCCGCAGGCTCCCTCATCGAGACCACACGAATACAGGCAGGACAGCGCCTTTACATGTCAGAGTTATGTGAGAGCATTGTGCATTTGCATTGTGTTGAGACTTAGCTCAACTCAATCTGAATCAAATGAAACAATAAGACTTTGAGGCAAGTAGTATGCAGTGTTGTAGTATTCAAGATCGGTCTTGGTCTCAAGACCGGTTAAGACCAATTTTTTAAGGTCTCTGTCTCGTCTTGGAATTAACCGCATTTTTACTAGGTTTTATTTCAAGACCAGATATCACTAAATTGCCTGTTGAAACTTGCAAATGCAACCAATAACTTGACTTTTATCTAATTTGAAATTTGTTACCGTACGCCTTCTCTCCCTGCCCCCTTTACCCCCACTCCCAAGAGAGTGAATGCAGGAGACAGGAGAACAAGCTCTGGCTGTCTAACACAAATCTGGTCTTGGTCTGACTCGGTCTCGCCCTACCTTGGTCCTGGTCTTGGCTTGGTCTCAAACCCCCAAAGTCTTGGTCTTGTCTCGATCTCGATACACTCTGGTCTTGGTGATGACTTGGTCTCGGTTTAGGTGGTCTTGACTACAACACTGGTAGTATGAACTATTTATAGTCATAGAGTTCCAATAGGACAGATAGTTTAGGTAGAGGACAGAATACTAGAGGACGAAACATGTTCTTTGTCATTGCTGTTGATGTGTTTTCATCTTTAGTACTATATATTGTTGTATCTTTGCGTGTACTTTTTTGGAACGGAGCTCTTTGGGAACGCACAGTGAATTTCAGTGTAAACTGACAATAAAATGGTATCATTTAAGTAAAATACAGAAGCGACTCTACTACGTATCAGTCTCATCTTGAACTTGCAACAACGTTGCAATTATATGGTATTTTACTTTCAGAATAAGTTAGGCTACTCACGTCACAAGGGTGATATATGTTCTAGGACTGATTTTATCAAGAAAAAAAGAATACAACACAAGTGTGTCTGTATGTCTGCAGGTTTTAATCACATCACAAATATGTGCATATGAAAAAATAGTCAGGAAAGTTTGAGTCATGAGAAGAAAAGTAGCTGATGTTGACACAAATAGCGTAAGTCATGAGAAGAAAAGTAACGTGATTCAGGTTTAAACGGTCAGTCTGTGGTTTTGCTCTCTCATCGTTTTGTATAGAATTAGAGCGCATTTGCTCACAAAGTGGGTTGAAGAAGCAACAAGTGGTGGCGCAAATGTTAAAGAAGTGGACATTACCACTGCTGAGGTGCCCTTGAGCAAAGCCTTTAACACCCAGCTGTTCAGTAGAACTGACCAGTGGCTTACAGACTACATCTACACTACTACGTTTTCATTTTTAAGCAGCGTTTTGAGACAGAAACGATCTCCGTCCACACAACAGTTTTAGCTCCAGTAGCAGAACTAATCTCCGTCCATATTGACACTTCTGACAACGTCTATCACATGACCATTCACACACACTGGGCATGTGCATGCCGGTGTAAACAGGAAGCAGATTGTCTGACGTTACTCTGAGGTTGAAAATCATGGATGTGTAAGTTTAAAATACAGAAAATACATTAGAGAAAGAACAACAATGGCGAAAAGTAAGAGCAGGGATTTATTAGCTTGGAGCGTCGACGAGGTGGAGCTGTTACTGAAAGGTATGTAAGCTAACTGATAAGACTGACTGACGTGCATCATAGTTTCCAAAGGTCTCCATTTGTCTCCGTCCACACTACAAAGCAACCCCAGAGTTTCCAAACCAAAACGGAGGCAGCTGTGTTTCCAAATGTCTCCGTTTTAGAGGCTCAGAAAGACAGAGTGGTGTGGACGTGAAGCGTAAATGTTGCAAAAGTTTTAAAATGAAAACGTAGTAGTCAATGTGTGTAACTGTGTGAGTGTGAACAGGGCGTTTCTGCAAAAGAGCTTTCAGTAAATAAATAAAAGTTTAAAAAAAACAGCATTTTCTCTCAAAAGTTACTCCGCTTAAGTTCAGTTTTTGCACTGTAACTGTGAGGATAAAAGTTGACTGAAAGTCCTATACGCACAATTGCATTATACGCTCCTGTCAACACGCTCATGCTCACACTGACCTGAGACCTGTTTCACTTACAGTTCCAACATGTCAGGTGCGGTTGATTTGTTTCCCTCTGGCTGATCTCTATCGTGTCTGCACTGTTTCACCTGGAGTCTTTTGAATACAGAAACTAAGGAAATATGGAATGCAACATTTGCATACTTTACTGCTCCGATTCAGTTTGACATGTCGTTTGGCATCCTGCTGACTGACATCCGTGTCAGGTCAGAGCTGTAATCCATCAACTCAGATGTTTTCGTGATAACTTTCATTCAACCTTTATTTATCCTCGAGAGATCACTGAGGGGCGACGGTCATTTACAATGTCATCGAGTCAAATTACAAAGACAAAAACAGAACAACAACACAGAAAACACCATCATAAGACAAATAGAAAGACGATAAGACTTTCTGAATTGGCAAAATGATTTGATAAATAAATTAGGATAATAAGGATGCAACAGAAAGTACCATTGTGTAAAGCATTTACAAGTAGAAGTTTGCAGGTTTAAAACCAGATTTCTAAATTGGCACAAGTGAGCTGATTTGAAGGAAGTGTTCTGGAACTTCCCTTTCATGGTCAGGCAGTAGATTTGATAACTGCTAGTCAGTTGTGTTTGAATCAATGCACTAATCAGGAGAAATATAGTTTGATCTAGAGCTGACACGATAAAGAGCTTGATGAAGTTAGAACCACATATCGTCATAGCAGGAGTGTTTGCCCTAACACATCCCTCAATGTGATGAATAGACTGAGAAGGAGATCCCCAACACTGTTTGTAATTTAGATAAGTCTACCATAAAAAAGGTCCCATATTGTAAAAAGTAAGATACTATGTCGTTTTTTTTTCTTAAAAAGCATGTTGAGGTGCCATATACATACTGTAAAGTATCAAAAAGGCTCAATCCACAAGAAATGCACACAGCCGGTATTCAGAAATTGTGCCTTTAAACGACTTCTCAGGACTTCTGTAAGGTTGTGATGTCACAACTATACTACATATAGGTAGAAAGTGCTGCTACAGTGCAGTTACAGTCATTCCTTGGCTGCAGAAAAATCACAGAGCACATATGCAGAAGACCTGGAAACGCAGACCAATCAGAGCAGACTGAGAAGGGAGTCTTAAAGAGACAGGCGCTAAAATGGAGCGTTTTAGACAGAGGCTGAATACAGCAGAGATGGGAAGTAACAAATTACAAATACTTGTTAATGTACGCAAGTAGATTTTTCAGATATTTTTACTTTACTTTACTATTTATTTTTGTGGCAACTTTTTATTTTTACTCCTTAAATTTTAACACAAATATCGGTACTTTCTACTCCTTACATTTTAGAAAATTGGCTCGTTACTTTAATTTTGTACAAAAGGTCGTCTATCAGGAGTGATTGTGAGTGCATGTTGGAAAATAGCACGGACACGTGCCTTACACCGCGAGCCACACGGAGAAAAAAGGATAATCAGTTAGATTGTGTGTGTGCGTCCTTGAGAATCAAAAGAGAGAGGTTGTCTCCGTCCGTGTTTTAACAGACACACCTGGGGCGAAGTTGGAAACCAGAATCAGCTTTAAATACAGTCCTAATCTAGTCCTCATTAACAAGTTTTAAATAATTTCACTGGAGTTACCGTTATTATTTTTCGCATCATCAATACCGAATTCAATCTAATTGGATGGGACTATACTATATGTTGCAATTGACGCACCACTACAAGACGACTCAACAGATTCGACGGCATTCATTTGCGGCAAATCATTGCGGCTTGATGGCGGTGACGTTAGCACTAGTATGATGATGGCGACATGATTTAAAATGAAGAAAACAGAGATCCCAGAGATTCAGCAGACAAGCAGCAAGACATTCCCAATCATCCTTGGCCTTATCTGAGAGAGATGTTTAGGCATCAAGAATGACTCCTGGCGAATGTGCTGCGTAGCTCTTAAAGTATGGGGAACTTCTTAATTAATGTCTGTTTAGTAATTCATATTTAATCCTTTATTTTCTTTCCAGAAGCCATATTTGAGCACACACACATACATGTAGATTCCTTTAAATGTTAAGGGGAAGATTAAAAAAGAGAAACTGGATCCTTGAATTACAACTGAATTCATATCTTGCTACTCAGTTAGAATCTTATTTACCTGGAGTCCCAGTCTCTGTCACAATAATCATATATGTGATGTTTTAGGCCTATTGGCAGACATCCATTTAAAATGTAGGAAATGGCATATAAAGAGCCTTTTTTCCATGTCCACTTTAGTTTCTCATCTTGCACTCTAGTAACATTTGTGTGGTCCAGGTAGCTTTGCATAAAAAAATGGTTGTCATTCGCCAGGCTACTTTTACTTTTATACTTTAAGTAAATTTCCAAGCCTGCACTTTGTTACTTTTACTTGAGTAAAGAAGTTAAATCAGTACTTCTACTTTTACCAGAGTATTTTTTAACACAAGTATCTGTACTTCTACTTGATTACGAGAAGTGAGTACTTTTGCCATCTCTGGAATACAGGTATATTCAGACACACAGTGTGAGAAAAAGAATGTGTTTTTTAAACATGAAAGCATGTAAACATGTTCTAGTAGAAACCCCAAATACAAGTATGAACCTGAAAATGAGCATTATATGGGACCTTCAAATACACCAACAAAATCCTGTTCTTTATCTCTGTGTGGCTTTTCTTGCAATAAGGAAATGTTTCTTTTGATGCACGTTTTAGTGCATCTTTTTCAGATTGTAACTTTTGGTTTCTGTGTGGTGTATGGTGGCTGAGGCAGGCTGGGATCCAGACACCAGGATGGACAAACTCCACTCTGCTGGTTCTACAGTACCTGACCAGGAGCGGTGAAATGAATGCACTCATATTGTTTTGCAGCTGATCTCTCAGTACAAAGGACACTGCCCGAGGTGAAAACTGTAAAACATGTCTGCAGGATCCCGGAGGGTGGAGTCCAGAGTCGGCAAGGAGAATTGGAGTCTCTCTTTGGGTTTCTTTCTTTGCACTTTACAACATTTACACAACCCCAGTGGTGGAAGTAGTTAGATCTGTTATAGAAGTAAAAGCTGCAGTCCCACTCTGTAAATATAGTGTAAAAATGCTTGCTCTTAGATATAGATTGTGGTCTAGACATACTCTATCTGTAAAGTGTCCAGAGGTAACTCCTGTTATGATTGGACACTATAAATAAAAGTGAATTGAATTCAAAGTCATACTCAAAGGCCTGAAAACCAATTTACTCAATCAGCTGTTTACTATTAATAATTGGGTTGTATATGAACAGATTTGGGGTTATATCACTGGACAGATTTCTGTTTGTCTGTGCTCCTCTCACTGGTTTTGAAATAGATGAGACACAATTGCAAAAATTCAGTTTTTTCGTGTAATTCTGTGCAGCATCTACAGTAGAATTTAATCATATTTTAACCAGAATCTGATCCATGGTAATCAACTCAGATCAAATGTGCTCCACTGTCCTGATGAAGCAAATACTACCTGATAGCTGAGGTTTTGAGTGTTAATCTCTTATTTGATGATTCCTAATAATGTCATTTTTCTGAACTTTAACTTTGATTGCTATATATTTAGTAATGCATGTGTAATATTCTCGAAAAATTGTTAAAGCAGCTATAATGAGATTTTTATGATACTTGTTTCTGCTGCCCCAAGTGGCCAAATAAAAACACTGTTATTGCAGCTGTAAGATTTTAAACCACATTTTCGAGGCTAAAAGTTAGCTAACTAAAAAAAATTGTCGGCAAGTAATCGCTGATTTACACATGAGGCAGACACAGAGCAACAGAGTAACATCCACCCGGCTAATGGAAGTCCAGTGTTTCCCCCAGAAAAGTTGTTCATCCCGGTAGCAAGTTTTTTTTTGACAAGGGCAGACTCAGACTGATGGCAGCATTAATGTTTAGCCTGTGATAACAAAATTATGGACGCAAGCTGCAGAGTGGGTTTAAATCCCTGAATATGTGCTCATCTCTACAAACTATTTTTCTCTTTCACATATAAAACATTGATTGGTGGCTGGTTAGCTCAGTTGGTAGAGCAGGTACACATACGTAGAGGTTCATGCCTCGACGCAGAAGGTCCAGGGTTCGACTCCGACCTGAGACGACTTCCTGCATCTCTTCCCCCTCTCTCTCCCCTTTCATATCTAGCTGTCCGATTCATTAAAGGTGGAAATGCCCCCCAAAAAATGTTAATTCATTATTATCAAAAAATACTCATCATTGCAGCTTTAAGTAAAAGTACAGAATTATTAACAGCAAAATAAATAAAGCATAAAAGAAAACAATACTATTACAAAACGGCTGCTGCCAGTGGTGTATCTATTATTACTGATGCATTAACATGTAAGCAGCATGTTTATGTTGTAATTAGTAAAGGTCCGGCTAATATGAACTGCTTTATATCGTTGGGTCGTTTAATAGAATAAATAAATTGTTTTACACGTTCATTGGTTTTGAACATTTTCATCCATACCTATCTGATAGGAGTGTCATGTATGTAGTGCAGTTATAAACCATTCCCCCCTGAAATGTAGACAGTAGCATAAAATGAAAGTACTCTACTATATATATATATATATATATATATATATACAGTATATATATAATATAGTTACTTTTCTTCCACTGCTCACCACATGTTGCCATCTGACCATCATGATTTTGTTTCCGTTTTTTCGTAGCTATATTTATTTGTGAATACATCTTTTTACGTGTCATGTGCTTTTTGGGATGCAAACCAGTCATATAATTTATAGCAACAGATGTTTGAAGGGTCTGGGGAAGTGTAGCTGTAGGAAAAACCTCTGTAGTCTGTGCATCCTGTTGCTCTGTAGACTGCGTAGTGTTTATGGTGTGTTTACCTTGTATTTATGCCACTGGTAATGGATTAAAACATGTCTTTTTGTGGTCACACTTTGCCCAGCTTGCCCACAGTTTGCCCCTGAGGGCACAATAAAGGTTTTGAGCTTTGAACTGTATGCTGAAACCTTGTGGAGCAGGCTATTTGAGGTTGTTGTTAGATTATGTGGCTAACGTCTGCTCTTGTTAAGCAGAAAAAAATGCAACGTAACATAATGTTCTACATGAGAGATTTCAGTGTCAGTGTGATAGATATCACCATCCTGCCTAATCTGACTAGACTGTCTGCCGTAACAAAACCCTCAATCCTGCCTCTAAGAAAGTGTGTGTGTATATTTGAGACATAGTGTGTTTAGGCAAAAGGAAAAGGAGAGTGAGGTGTGGGTTACAGTAAAGCCTGATCCTCTGGTAACAGGAGCTGAGTCGTCCTCGCTGAAAGTTCCCACGCCCTCCCATCACTTCACTGTGGTTCTCACACACTCCCAGGCCTGAATCTGGCACTCAGGTATCACTGTGCAGACTGTAGCCAAATACACATACACAGACACACACACACACACAACCCTACGGAAGTTGGTGTGTGTAAAGGTCTCAATGTGTGTCCTTTCACCTGAAAAGCCAGATTACTCAATTTGAAATGAACTAATTGCATCATCACGCCACCCGAGCATGACTTTATACACACACACACACACACACACACACACACACACACACACACACTGCCACCTTGATGCATGTTTGTCTGTCTGTGTGTTCCATGTGCCCTGTCCTAGTTTCACGTCACTCTTATGTTACAGGAATGGTTCGCACCAAAGAATAGCGAGCAGACTTGATTACGGGTTGTCCTTGCCAGTGGCACACACACACACACACACACACACCACACAATCCTCATTGTTTCTGTATAGTCGCCATACACCAGGACTCAGGCAGCTAAGGACAGAAATAGGCCTCTTCATTAACTGAAGTGCTGCACAGAAAAAACACATACTGTATTGTATTGTACATTTTGTGCACAGAATTTAACCAACAAGTCCTCCGAACCATATAATGATATACAGTAGGTCTGTTATTCCTTCACTCTCATACAACCCACGGGTGTGTTTTATAACATATAACCCACAGGAGCGCAGTTTGTCCTCACATCTAAACCAGAGAACGTAACGGTCACAGGTTTTGAACATGCTGCCAACGGTGTGAAACAGTCCCAGTTTGGTTAGGTTTAGGCACCAAAACTACTTAGTTAAGTTTAGAAAAAAATGGTGGTGGGGGTTAAAATCAGACGTTACGTTACTTATCTTCTGGTTGCTTTGACACAGAATGTGACGTAGTTCCGTTTGTTCTAGAAAGTAAAAAAAAATAATAATAATA
Organism: Perca schrenkii; assembly: GCA_025617405.1. Classification (NCBI taxonomy): domain Eukaryota; kingdom Metazoa; phylum Chordata; class Actinopteri; order Perciformes; family Percidae; genus Perca; species Perca schrenkii. The sequence goes on from CM046797.1 coordinate 2,099,781, forward strand.
TATATATATTCTCTCTCCCCTTTCAAATCTGAGCTGTCCTATTCAAATAAAGGCCTAAAAATGCCCCAAAAAAGAATACCAAAAGCGGCAGTAAAGGCAGAACTGAGTACACTTTAATATCTGTTTATTTATTGCAAGTAATATCCTTATCATGATATTCAACAATGTTATCACATATTTCCCTCTTGTCGTGCAGCCCTATAAAACACATGCATATGCACAATTTAAATGCAATAAGAGACGTGTTAAGTACACACACACACACACACACACACACACCTGCACACACACACACACACACACACACACACACACACACACTGATAGTGTTTAATTGAGCAGCATTGTGATGCCTGAAAGACATCCAGCCACAATAGAGATGTGTTCTCTTTGTTATGAGTATTGCTCGATTCAGTTGTGAGAGAGACGAGGTATTCAATCAAGAGACAGAGGTAGAGAGACACAGACAGAGGGAAGGATATTGAGAGAGCGTGTGTATAACACAAGTGCCTAAAGATGATGTCAGTGATCGAGCCCAGCTGTGCTGCGATGATTTGGTGTTGGAGCCTTTGATTCTGTGAGCTGAGAGTGTGAAAATCTGCGCAACCTTGCCAGAGTGTGTATGAGTGTCAAAAGAAAAGGGGGAAAAAAAGGCATGAATGTCTGGTGAAAAGCTCAAACACAGTAGGCAATCGGGCCTCTGGAGAGAGCCACAAGCTGTAATGAAATGATAGTATGTCCACAGTGTACTCCACCCACATTCACTTTACTGCACTTGTGTTCCTTCAGCTATACAGTTCCAGTACACTAATGGTCCTTTTACATGGATGACATTTTGACATGTCACAGTAGGAACAGCACAGGTGTAAATAATGCAATGAATGATGGCAGCATTCCTTTTAGCTACTTCAGTTTCAGAGTCCTGTATTGTTTATGCTGACTCACTGTCACACTGTCATAGCTTAGTGGGACACTTTAATAGAACAGAGCCATTGTTTCACCACCTGTGCTGTTCCTAGTATGACAAGTCATAATGTCTGCTGTAAACCTTGACTAAACTATTCTGGTGCTGCAGTTTATAAAGCTAATAGTGGTTTGTGATGCTTTTTTTAAACACTGGGTCCTTGACTTCAGACAGTAGACAAAAGCAAAAGGATAAATGTAATGTAATATCAGACATAGTCATGCGCTGGGCTACACTGTTACAGGCTAATATACTGTGTTAATATGAAGGAATTTTCTGTAATGATTTTTCACAGGTGTTTTTCCGTATTTAGATTCAGATTCTAGTCAGAATATGAGTCTGATACTGTTCCATTGGGCTGTGATTATGGGGCGTGGTTCAACCCAACCAGGAAAGAAAATGCCTCTGCACTCAATTGGATAGACCTACAACCAATCAGAGCAACAGAGACAGACAGACGTCACAGAAGCTGCAAGTCAAAGGCAGGCTTCGACACAGCAAAGGCAGAGAGTTTCAGTTAATGTTGATCATCTGTCCATCATCATATAAAGCCCGCCCTGACAATTTGATTGGTCCGAACAGCTCTGTTTGGAGCATAGTTGCTCCACAACGGATCAAGTCCAGACCGAATTTCTAAATTCGGTATAAATTCGGCTGGGATCCAGGCTACGTTAAAGGCACAGAGGATAAACTGTCAATCTACAGAATTTTCCGGTTTTGGATTAACAGAAATGTCTGTAAACCTAACGGAAAAGGTACTGGTAATTTTCTGCCAGGACATTATCCATTTTCTACGGATTTTGTTTTCTTACAGTGTAGCTTCTGCTGCTATTACAGACATGTGCTCTGAGCTAGCCCTTGACTCACCTGGACTTGCCTCATCTGTTGAGGTTTGATGTTGAACATGCAACTGTCTAATGCTCATGGGAAATGGTGTGACAAAAGAACATTATATTGCTTTTTCAAAAAACCTACCAACCTTATCCAGACATATGAAGCGAGCCACACGGCATACTGCTGAGAAAGACTCTGTTCCAAGGCCGTACTTTTAGTTATTAGCGTTGTTATAAATGTCAGCGAGATCTTAAATGAGGCTTTCTTACATCTGGAACAGTACCCTAAAGTTCTGGTTTCACTTCAACTCTCAATTTCTTTTCATCATAATGCCATTCAGATGTTCGGAAATTCATACTATGGCTAGCTTGTTGCTTTATTGTTGATATTTTCATGTTCAAATTAAGGTTTTAACTCCTGAGATATGTTTACCCCTGTACAGTTCGTGTTATTGAAAGAGCAGTCGATCCCAACATGTTGTAGGTTTTTTTTGATGTTTTTTTATGTAAAAATGACAGCTTAAACTATCGCAAGCATGGAAAGTTTCTCACAAAGGAGATCATTGCTGCTGCCAATTACAGTGACAATGTTTTCGCAAGAAAAGGATTGTACTTCCAGCCAAGAATAAATGGCTCGACCATCTGGACATTCTAATTCTTCTTTCTTAATGGAACTGCCATCCAAAACATTGTGTGTTCAAGAACAAGGCCTCCTATTCAATCTGCAGGGAAATGTAAGGGCATTATACAGGAAGATGAGGCCTCACTGCCAGACTGCCCTAACCTGTTGGAAACAGATAGGCATTCTTTCCTGAATTATGAACGTCTTGGAAAGCTTGACATTTGTTTTCCTGCTCTATTTCTTACTCTAAGGGAATTAGTCCACAAGCCATGGTCATTCATATTCAAATACTCATATGCAAAAGGATGACATTTACCTTCCTAACACCAATATGTGATTCTGCACCAGATTTCCAGCGAAGCAGTAGGCAGCCTGCTCAATGACTGATCCCAATTAGTTGTAAACTTAGCAAAGGTCTAACCACTGTCAGCTGTCTTCTCATTAGCAGGAGTATATGCGGAACCTCATCCCTGCTGATGACAGATCTTGTAACACAATGACAGTAGTATCACATTGCCAGCTCTATCTCCACAGTGCTATGGAGGAAGGTCTGGCTACTCCACACATACATTATGGGATAGGAGAAAAAAGCGACGGTGGCTCTGCAGAATAGTCTCGGCAAGGAACTTGTTTTGGTGGAACATTCGCACCCCGCAAAAGTAAACGCCACATACAATATTAAATGAAGTTAACTGTTGACACAATACAGTAACGTGAGTTATTTAAATGAGCTGATACATGGTTAAACCTCATTGGCTATTACCAGTGTATCACCATGTGTATTTTGTCCATAGCAAATCACCAATCGGTCCCAAAACGTCCCAGTTAGAGAGTACACATATTGCAGTGAACATATCTGACTAAGGGAACGGAGGAAGGCGAGGAACATCCAGAGGAAGGCAGTCATCCTGGAAATGTACTGTCGTTGATCCAGACTACAATGACAGTGAATCACTTGGCCTTTGCCTGTTTTGGCAAACCACAGACCACAGGGTCAGTAAACCACACACGATTGTGTCCTGAAACTTTTGTGAGTTGTACCACGTTTGTTTGAGGAAAAAATATGCATTCGTCTGCTTGTTAGAATCTCAACTGATACGTCACACACACAGATTCAGAAAATACCTACGGCTTTGACCTAATCCCTTATGCACTGTTAATCTCACACCATCACACACGCACCTACGCACCTGGGATTTAGCTCGCTGGCTTAAGCCGAGACAACCCGTTGATAAAGCAGCGAGATGATGTATAGCCATAATGATACTGGGCTAATACTCTATGAATCCTTAATCAAGGCCTCGGCCGGACTATTCCACGGAGACCTGGCGGATTAACATGCGAAAGGCTTCGTCCTGCTGAGCCTGATCCCATCTACTCTTACCTCTTTATGCCTCTTCACCCCTGACGACTGTGATGAGCCCAGGACACGCAGATAAAAGAGACTAAGACGGTAGAATTATCGTGTCAGTCACACACAGTAGCAGGGGAAGGGAACAGAACTGCTGGTGGATGATACGTGTTAGAGGAATTTGTCTGTGGTGCCGACTGTTTTCTAGCTGTGGAATCTGTTTATGACTATGTGCCAGTGTGTGTGTATCCCACTCTTGACCTGTCCCATCCAAAGTGTTTTAGAAAGATTAGACATTGATGAGTTTACCTGGTAGCTAACATGCTAACATTGTAGCAATTTTGAGTGCTAGCTGCCCCTGTGTAAACACTAGCATACATTTAGCATACCACTCAGCACAAAACAATACTGGATATTAACTTTTGAACTCAGTGCATGGAGTGTACAGTTACTCAAGGAGAAGAAGAAGAAGAAATCTTTATTTGTCACCCACAGTAGGCTACAATGTGCAGTGAAATTTGTTCTCTGCATTTAACCCCTCCTAACTAATTAGGATCGGTGGGCAGTAACGGTCCGGCACCCGGGGACCAATTCCAGTAGTAATGCCAGTACCTAAGAGTAATGGCAGGAGTTACCTAGCATGCCAACTTGTTAGCATGGAGCAAGTCCCAGGTCACCTCTGGGCTAGCTGCTGCTCCGCTCTCTAGTGTAACTCACTGCAGGTTTCTTTAGCTGGTCTTTCTAAATAGAATAAAATGAAAAAAGTGTTTCTTTCATATTCTAAGATAAATTAGTATCTACCAAACGTTCTATTGTTTGAACCCATGACTATTTTAACAAAGGACAACAGAGCACAAATGATATGTCATATTTCTTCCTTGTTAATGATATCAATCAATTAAATCTTTCTATAGCCCTATTTGCATATTTGCTATTTTTACTATGGCGATGTTGATAACCCAACATCAAATGTTTGATAGCAAATGTCAATGTGACTAAGTGAGAAATCAGGGGGTTGTGTTTCCAAATTTGACCTCAGAAAATCCGACTTCTGAGTACAAATGGAACGCATGGATAGGCGTATAGACAGGGACCAAAATACACATATACTGTATATTATGAGGTGAATACAATATGATTAAAAACAAACATTGACGTAACTAAATGCAATATGTACATGATAAATCGTAAGCCAGTGCCTGGGTGAACGATGGCATTAATATGCTCTCTTCCAAGCAATGAGCTACTCTCTAAAAGTCCCGCATGTATTACATTACATGTCGTTTAACTGACGCTTTTATCCAAAGCGACTTACAATTGCTATATATATATATATATATATATATATATATATATATATATATATATATATATATATATATATATATAACAGAGGTTGCACGCCTCTGGAGCAACTAGGGGCTAAGTGTCTTGCTCAGGGACACATTGGTTGATGTATGGCAATGGGATTCAAACCAGGGTCTCCCACACCAAAGGTATGTGGCATAGCCACTGCACCATCACCACCACCCTTTGCTTTTAAGAAGCTGCTTCTGGATTTGAGTTGAATAACGGGACCACACACACAACCTTTCGGACACCACGGTTTCATGTTGTGATGTTGCCAATATTCCTGATCAGAGGTAAGAGGAACCGAATCGCAAATGAGTGGCATGTCTCCTGTTTCCTCCTTCCTGTCATCTCGCCTCTAAGGTCTCCTCTCATCTTTCATCACTTTGCCGTAGGGGCTAGCGTCCTGTCTGGACTTGTAGAGTTGGAGCTGCTTCATAATACACACACACATATCCACATTCTAGCAAAAAATGCACACATCAAAGCAACGAGATAAGTACAGACACAGCTTGACTGAAAGTGTGAGACAGTAGGTAGGAGGCAGTGGCCGGGAGGCAAAGTCATTTCTCTCCACTTGTTTTTTTATGGAGGTGATGGATGGAGATAGGAGGGTCTCTGTTTATCTCACTCTCTTTCTCTCTCTCTCTGTCTCTCTCTTCCTCACTTTGTGTGTGAAGAGAAAGAGAGAACATGTAGGTGTGTCAAATAGTCGGCCTGTGAGAGTGGGTGTGAGCATTTCATGTGTCATCTACAAACAGAACTGACATGTGCTGTCGATGTGTCTCTGTGAGTGTGTGCGTGTGTCGGCCAAGTTTCAAGACAGTCATTAGGGCCCATTATGAGAATGTTTTCAGAATGGAGCATGATGGGATTGCTGCAGTTGAGGGGTAAACCTGTGAAATAACGACACAGAAACCAGCATGCCTCCAGATGTAAACACTATAGCAACAGTTTGCTCATAAGAAAAATGCGACAAAACAAACAGCAGTATTATCATATGGCACAACGCAATAATATTACATTTCTTGCATGTGTTTCGCGCAATATTATTGTTTTTTTGCATGGAAATATAATGTCAAATTCAATAGAAATGGTTAGCTATTTAAATGTTGTGCATTTGTATCATTGTCATCTTCATTGCTTTGTTCAGTGTTCAATAGGGTGTATTCAAAGGATTTTCCAAAGATGTATTTATTTACACGAACACTATTTGATACGTTGTCACTATCTGGTCTTTGATTCACGACTTTGAAATGCGAATTAAAATATCAATGGAATCAGTAAAACAAAGAAGCACAGTATTCAAGCTGGAAAGACTATACAAACAGTATGAAGCTTTGAGTTCTATGCAGGAGCTAATGGTTGTGGATGCACATACACATGTTCTGTAAGAAACCCTTGCACTGAGTCAATGATCAGTGCCATTTCTCAATTTCAACAGAATTATGTGAAGTTTAACCCTTGTGTTGTCGTCCCGTCCTCCCGAATGTTCTACTTCCGGCTCAGAAATTGAAAATTTACTTTTTTGTCTCTTTTTCCTAAGTTTTTGTCATTTTTTTGATGCTTTTTAAAATGTTTCTCTCACTTTTTTCAATGCTTCAATAAACCTATTTATATGACATTATACCAGATTTTTTTAGTTTAAGTTATATATATATTATTATTATTGACTAATAGTTAAGATCAGAGAGATGTTGAGTGAATCACAGACTGGTTTATGTCAAAGTTTTATTTTTTTTCAAATGCTATGAAATTGAATAAAACACCCAAAATTCAATGGAAGTAATCATTCATTTTACATGCGGAGAATGTTGCATTGGTTCCGTACAACTTACACACATGCATCCAAGTTATTTTGGGGCAAGCTGGTTAGCTTAGCTTACCACAAAGACCGGAAACAGGGGGAAACAGCTATCCATAGCTAGTGGTGAATTCTAGGCAGAACCGTTGCATGGGTTGTGCCAACTGTGTGACTGCACAGGGCCCCGTGTGACGTCATACCCAGTTCCGAATTATCTCATCAAAGAAGTGAATAAATGTATTTACTAAGATGGTGAACTATTTCTTTAACTTGCAAACAGTGGCAATTCTAGGATCAAACCTTTAGGGTGGCTCAGCCCTTAATGAGAATGAGACAGGGATACAGTGCCCAGTGCCCCCCACCCCCCCCCCGTGTCTCTGGACGGAGCAGAGTGAAGGATATTAGAAGCACTTTTCCAGTGATCACTGAGCATTACTGAGCAGCCTCCAACTGAGCTTGAAGACGTAGATGTGACGTGAGCAACCTGTCTGAAAGTGTGAAGTCTTCTGGTAGCAGTGCCGAGAGAAATCTCAATCATTCCCAATCTTACAGAGACGGAGAGCGTAGGTATATGTAAGAAGATAACATAGACACAGGCTAATTATTGCTAACTAAAATGGTAGTTAACATTAATAATTAAACATAAACAGCTCATGTAAGTCCAAACTGCCTGCAAGCTTCTCCTGTAGCCTACTATACGGTAATTCCTCTACTATGTGACACAATCGTTAGCCTATTTTTACAAAAGCTTCTGCTACGGAGCCATAACGTGAGGTACAAGGTAATGGAGCCTTTTATACATTGTCGTGTTTCTTTAGAAATAAACAATGGACAAATAGAGTAAAGTCTGATGTAAAGTTATTCGCTGTCAAAGTGACGTCAAAATGAATGCTAGTCAGTGGAATGCTAATGGGAGGTTTTGTAGCATCAAAATGGCGCCATAGGAGTTTCTTTTTTTATTTTTTTTATTGGAACAAAACCATAGGAGTTTCGAGTTCTGAAGCGAAGCTTACCCCCTTGATTAGACAGAGACTCAGCCAAAGGCGGGAGTCTGGCACAACCACCTCTCATTGGCCGAAACTACGTTTCTGTTAACCCTTTCCTTGACGGGGTCACAGGTGCGTAGCATTGGCTACAGACACACAGGATATTAAACCTGTTTCAAGCCCTTTGAACCTGTAACTGTTTGTCCTCTGTCACTAACAGACAAGTTTGCAAACTCTAAGTTGAAGCACTAAAATTGATTTAAAAAAGATTGAATTTAGGGGGGCGTGAGGACGATTCTGGTAGACCTCCAGCAGGGAGGAACAAGCGACCCCTCCACAGAGCCGGGCCAGCGCCAGCTCTATTATCCTGGATCAGCTGAATGTGGCGTGCTGCTGGGCCACGTTTTTCTGCCTGTCCACACACACACACGGCCCTGTAAGACCCTGACCTGGGTCTTTGTGCCTTACTGATCCTCAGTGACCCAGTTGGTCAAGTCTCCATATGTGCTGTGTACAAAGGATACTTTGGTGACTACTAGTGAAGAAAAGGTTAGTAAAGCAGAAAAGAGGATACAAATAACAGGTACAGAGACAACAACAATGCCAACAAAATGTAAAAGATACAAAGTTCAACTTGTTTTCAATGCAATGTGTCTTATTTACAGTAAGAATATCATTATATTTGAGTTGTCAACAGGGTTTGCTCCTGACTTAATGTACACGAAAAACAGGAAAGAAGGACAGGGTTTGGGAAATAAGAAATGAAAAAAATAGCAACTAGCAGAAAGAGACGGGAGGGAGGTGGGGAAAGCAATACGACAAAAATATGGGCGATTGGCAGCTACTGCTGAGATAAGAGGCTGGTGAGGTAAAAAGGAGGAATACAGAAAGGAAATGCTTGTGGCTGGAGATGGAGTGGCGGGTTTCCATGGTGACTGAGTTGCCTTCGCGTTTCTTGTGGCCATATTTTGTGTGTGCGTGTCTGTTCACTATGTGCATTTACATATTTGTAGTTCTCTCCTACAAAAGGAAGAGGCTTTTTTCTTTCTTCCAGATGCAAAATGGATGTTTCTGTATCCTGTATGTACCGTATATTCTATGTGTGTGTGTGTGTGTGTGTGTTTGGGCAAAGTGCCAATCAGAAGCCGGCGCCTTTCACGCTGGCAGGCTTGCCCAGGTCAGACGTATCCCAAAGACCCCACACACACTATTACTACCAGCAAACACCCGCCGTGGGCAAACTGCACACACACACACACACACACACACACACCATACACACACACACACACACAGTGCATAATTAGCTCTCGATCTCATCACAGGGTCAGACCATGCAAAAGAAATAAACAAAAAGAAAAAAAACCACAGCCCCATCCCCTCGGGTGGGTTGTGTGGATAAAGCAGTACAGAGAACACCCTTTGAAACCAGCGGGGTCAGACTGAGCAGCGCTACGATCTGGCTGCGATTCAAAAATGGACAGAGGCTGATGCACTTGTTTGATCTGAATGATAACAAGCAAAACGCAGAACTAATCTAAACCCGAGACTGCAGGGTAGGAACTGAGGCTCATGGGTAAATGCATCCCTCTCTCTGCGATTCCTCAACGCTTGTCTATGAACACGTTTATCAAGACATCAACATCTTTGCTTTCTCATTTCCGTTAACTACCGATCTATTACCATTTGCGGAGCTGTCATGTTGTGTCATCCTTTAATCCGCCACCTTACATGTGAGACGAGGCCTCAGGGGTAAGTGCCAACGTCAGGGTTCTAAAAGAGGGTGACTCGGCCATAGGAGGGGAATTTCCATTGACACTGCCTCATATTATCAGCTCCTGTTTGGCTGCTGCTACAAAGGCTGCAGCAACACAAGAGAGAGCCACGTCTTTGATAAAGAATGAGATGTTGTCTTATTGCCACTTGATGCATTAAAACATCTGAAGGTTTGTGCAATACTGCAACCTGATCTCAGAGCTGCCCTTTAGTTTGACTTTCTTTTCTTTTTAAAGACCTTTAGTGAAGTTTTACACAATACGAGCTATAAATAGATTACAATAGGTTACAGCTTTTATATTAATAAAAAAAAAACATGTGAAAGCCAGTGCATAATGTGAAAAATATAATAAAGCCTAACCTTTAGATTTACCATGTCACACCTCGCATTCGCTGTGCTTTGCAAATCCATAAAAAAACATTTCAAAAAATTTAACGAGATTAAAAATATAAAGATTGAGCAACTGTGTGACAGACTCTATTAATAGACAAGATAAGATTTAAACTGAATTTTTTTTAAAAATCGAAATTTGCTCATGCAATCAACAGGACGTGCTTTGCACTCACTCGTCAATTTTACATATGAAGGTCAGTTTACTTGTGACGAGGACTCTGTAAAAACGGTTGTATAAAGTCTTCTTGGGCTCTGGAGGAACCTTGTCAAGTCTTAAGAAATAATCCCTGATGATGTCATCAGGGCTGTCAGAGCGTGGGCATGTAGACTGCAACTGACTCCAGTCTGTGTGGTCTGGGGCATCTGCAGATGCCAAGGGCTATCCAAATCCACAAGCCCACACGGGGCCTCAAGCGCACTTGGGGTGCATACTTCACTAGACCTTATTGTGAAGATAACTATAGATTCATGGCAATGTGGCTAATGTGAAGATGTGAGGGCTCAGTCGGAGGGTGAGTACCTGTATTTGGATCCAACCTTCACATTTAAAAACAAAGAGCCTGTGTTACAAACTGGGGACATTTCTGGGGGTGCTTCAACGATGTGGGCGTTTCAGAGCCAGAGGCTCCCATTGACAAATGCTAGTGAGAGGCATTATGCGAAGAGCAGGACCCGGGAGTTTTGAATCTTGACCCAGCCAAGGAACTAAAGACTACAATGTCTATATTTATATACAGCATAATCCATACAGTATGGTGGTCTATGGTGGCAAGTGGTAAAAATCATCCTCATTGGACCACGATATATGTATATGTATATATATATATATATCCCTATCCATCCATACATCTTCGTCCGCTTATCCAGGGTTGGGTCGCAGGGCCAGTAGCTCCAGCAGGGGACCCCAAACTTCCCTTCCCCGAGCCACATTTACCAGCTCCGAGTCCGACTGGGGGATCCCGAGGCGTTCCCAGGCCAGGTTGGAGATAAAATCCCTCCACCTAGTCCTGGGTCTTCCCCGAGGCCTCCTCCCAGCTGGACGTGCCTGGAACACTTCCCTAGGGAGGCGCCCAGGGGGCATCCTTACCAGATGCCCGAACCACCTCAACTGGCTCCTTTCAACGCAAAGGAGCAGCGTCTCTACTCCGAGCTCCTCACGGATGACTGAGCTTCTCACCCTATCTCTAAGGGAGACGCCAGCCACCCTCTGTATGTGTATATTTTGTTTTTTATTTTGCCCTGTAAAAACTTTTACATGGACAAGGAGTGTCCAGGAAATGTCAAATCGAAGTTTTATAATACAAAAAGTGTGATTGGAAAAAGGAGGCACAGACCAAAGACTTGCATACCTTTGAGATGTTCAACTGGGGAGTCACTCCTCTGATCCATCTGCTGAAAGAAAAGGTTTGGAGCCTGCTGCTATAGCCACGGTGAAAACCCAACATGCGTGTACAGAGGACTTATAGAGCGTGACTGCAACATTTGCATTGTTGTGGGACTCAGAAGAACACAGCAATCAGGACAAATAAATAACACATTTCTTCCACTCGTGCAGAAGAATATCAGAGGAAGCAAGTCATCTAAATTCAATTTGTGTTTGCCACAGGCAGATTATTCCAAGGAGCGGATCGAGTCTACATACAACCAGCTCTGTGCAAAGTCATCATGAATGCTAATCACTTATTTTCTACTGCAACTCCAACTTTTGCATACACACGACTAAAGAGAACGCATGGGAGGTCAACAGAGTGCAGCGTCCTCCCTGTTTACTCAGATGGTCTTATGCAGAGAGGGAACTAATATGGCGGAGCTGTCGGTAAACACAAACAGGTGCTGAGCGTCTGCTAGCTGTGACTCAGCCGTACGCTGTAGGCTCAGACTTCACACAGTCGTGTTTACGCTAATTTGGGGCAGCAGAAGTCCTTGTCTGGAAGCAGGCAGCTCTCTGTTTTGTCTGCGAGGGTCTGATGCAGAAACCTGTTTAAACTACAGCAGGCTACTGGCAGGGGGATTTGATCAGAATACAGCCTGGAAAATCTGCTTAGAAATATAGGATATACAAATTTAAATAAACAAATAAAACACATCACATTCATTATTAATTTCACTTTTTATTTTCAACTTATTCTATATCCAAATACGATACACATTTTCTATGGGCTCTTAAGGCAACACTTTGGATAGTCATCATGGTAAACATTAATTGGTCATGTGACAAGGGCTGGGAAGATTTTTTTATATACTTTATATAAAATCCATTTTATATACTTTAATACACTTACAATAAACTTGCCTCAAACTTCATCATAGAGAACCTTGCTGTACACAGTTTTCAGATAATAGGAAAAACTGGCCTCAAAACTTCAACAAAGTACACAGTTGCCATACAATGTGTGTTTAAAGTATACATCCATTTAACAAATGGAAAGGCAGCGATTGGCATTACTCGGTACGTAACGTTAGCTCCGTGATGTTGTACTAACGTTACTCGGTACGTAACGTTAGCTCCGTGATGTTGTACTAACGTTACTCGGTACGTAATGTTAGCTCCATGATGTTGTACTAACATTACTCGGTACATAACGTTAGCTCCGTGATGTTGTACTAACGTTACTCAGTACGTAACGTTAGCTTAGACCTCACAGTGCCTTGTGTTTCTCTCTCCCGCTAACTTATTGTTCATAAGACGTGACATGAGTGACACATGCGGGTCGGCCAAAGCGAGAAGAGGGAGATTACCTAACGTTAGCGAACATATTTATGAAAAAAAGTCACATTGGAATAGCAATTTCAGCATTCGAAAAGTATTGATTTTTTTTACGATTCAAATTATATTGGACTTTCGGTATTCGTTCCAACAGCCCTAGTGTACATTCCCATTCATATAATTCAGGTCACCTTTCTGTAATGGTCAAGTATTGTTTTCTTGAATCTGTTTGTGAACTGTATAATATTATGGCTCTGTTTGATTGCATTGTTTAGACCATTCCACAAGGTCACCCCACAAACTGAAATACACAGGCTTTTAAGAGTATTTCGCAAAAGAGGTTGTTTAAAACCTTTAGGAGCTCATAGCACACTGTTTGATGAGCTCACAAAAAAACACCCGAGTGGAAAACCACAGCGTTTCCCCCTCGCTGTTGCCATTGATCGGATTAACAGTTGGTGAGAGCGACCCATCGATTGAGCAAGTAGTGCCGAGGCAGCCACTCTGGCCCCATTAATATCACCCTCTGCACAGCTCTGCTGTAATGGCACCGTCCGCTCAACAGCAGACATTCATCCTAATGTACCCATGATGCACTGATGCACCGCCCTGGGGAGGGTCACTCTAGCTATGTTCGAAACTGTTCCCTCACTCACTCACTATTCCCTACATAGTGTTTATTAAAGTGCTCATATTGTGCTTTTCAGCTTTTCCCCTTTCCTTTATTGTGTCATATATCTTTTTTGTGCATGTTATAGGTTTACAAAGTGAAAAAGCCCAAAGTCCCCCCCAAAGGGACTTACCATCTCCAACAGAAAACACTGTTCACTACCTGCTCCAAACAGCTCTACTGTAGTCCAGCCTTTACTTCAGAGACAAACGTGGTCACTTTGGAACACACGTTATAATGCTCGCCTAGCTGCTAGCATGGCACGCCCTCATACTCTGCTTCTGACGGGCTAGTAGTCCTTACCTAGGTACTGTCAGGGCACGCCCTCATACTCTGCTTCTGACTGGCTAGTAGTCCTTACCTAGGTACTGTCAAGGCACGCCCTCATACTCTGCTTCTGACTGGCTAGTAGTCCTTACCTAGGTACTGTCAGGGCACGCCCTCATACTCTGCTTCTGACTGGCTAGTAGTCCTTACCTAGGTACTGTCAGGGCACGCCCTCATACTCTGCTTCTGACTGGCTAGTAGTCCGTACCTAGGTACTGTCAGGGCACGCCCTCATACTCTGCTTCTGACTGGCTAGTAGTCCTTACCTAGCTACTGTCAGGGCACGCCCTCATACTCTGCTTCTGACTGGCTAGTAGTCCTTACCCCTAGGTACTGAGCATGTGCAACTTCCAACAAAGATGGAACAGAAGTGTGATGTCTCACTCTGTCGCTAAAACAGAGAGCTAAAAGACCAAACGAGATTGAAAACACTTTGTTGCGTGACTTGCGTCAGTAGATGCGCGCCCAGCATCATGTAAACAAACCAAAAATAAAATACTTCTAATACGTCCCTGAAACAAACCGAGCACTCGAGAGGATAGTAAAAGGTTGTATATATACTGTATATGTTGCATGTTACATTTCCACTGTTTAGAAACGAAAGCCCGCTCCATTTTTCCTTTTCATTTTTTGCGGGTCCTTCTGATTCTTCTTCTCCTCCGGGAAAACACGGCCGCGTTGCATTGTGGTATATGAGAGTAAAATGTAGGGTACATGGTATATACGCTCAGATTAGCTGTGCATGGTGGGTATTTTATCACTTCCTGCCCGTTTGTGTCGCCGTGGGAAGGAGAGATGGGAGAGGGGGGAGAGCGCGGAGTGATGGGATGTGAAAATAAACCAAAAAAGAAGGGGGGGGTGAATGAGGGGAGATGTGGGGGGGAAAGACAAATAGCAATGTGATGGCAGGGAGACACAGAGAGATGGAGTGGAGGGGGGGGCTGAGTGTGGAAAGACAGTGTGGAGCAAAGGGGGGGGTGAAATGGAAATTTCAAGATAAAAGGAGGGATAAGTAAAGTAATGACACAGTAATGGATGCTAAGAAAATATTTGAGTCTACATCCACGCACGACTCTTCCACTTGGGAGAGGGAGAGAGGCAAGTAGGGCAGCAAAATAAGGATTTTTTTTCCCAACGGGACACCATTTTTATTAGCATTTCATCTTTTATTTACTTACTGGAAAAAGCAGAGGCCGACTATCGGAGATGCAAGAGAGCAAACTGTGGTAAGATTTGATCTTAGACTAGTGGAGGCACAAATGTGATTCCTCAAGACTTAAACCATCCAGAAGTCTGAAATTAATATAACTTTTTTTAGTTTTCAATTGATTTACAACTGTGGAGAGTGGGAATAACTCTCCACTCTTCTGATCTTTTTGCCTGGACTTTGTGAGATTCGGAGAGGTGTGACTTGATTTTCTCACCACTCAAAACTGAATGAAATTTACATATTGCACTCTCGGCAATAACCACACTGGGTTCCTTCCAACTGGACTATCAGTAAGCGTATGAAGGAAGGGTGGGCCGTAGATGGGGAAGTATGGTTTGTGCTGGGTGTGGGCGGGGTTAGGATGAGATGGAGGGTTAACCAGGGTATGAGGGGGAGTTACGGGGTCACGACGGGCCGCAGAGGTGATGGTTTACTTAGCACATTTCCAGGGGATTAGGGGCTCCACATGCATGCGTAATGCATGCAGGGCCTAATTATTCAACGTCCCAACGAGGATTGATGACACGCCGAGATCACACACATCACCAGCACCTCTGGAGGGAAAACAGGGGGGAGCGAGGCCCAGAGAGCTGACCGGGAGGCTGCTCAGGGGAGAAAAATAAAGATGAATAATTAGGATTGAAAGTGGATTTGAAACACAGACAATAAGGTTGGAAATGAAAAAAAACAAGTGTCGACGTAGGGGGAGGGAGAGGAGTGCTGCAGCTGTGGAGAAGGAGAATGAAAGGAAGGAGAGATGGAGTAGATGCTGGCTTTTGATTATGTAAAGCACAGCCAGGTGTGGAGAGTGGAGGAGCGGGCGGCTGTCACCCTCACGTCAAAGACTCACTCTCACTCACTCACACACACACACACACGCACACACACACACACACACACACACACACACACACACACACACACACACACACACAGACAGACAGACAGACACACACACACACACAAACACACAGTGACACACACATCCAGGGGCACTTATATATTAAGGCTTAGTCTGGCAGACAAAGAAATGGAATGCATGTGTATTGTATGTGGAAAATAAAAGCTGTGCATGTATTGTTCTGGTATTATGAATGTCAGGTTGGATGAATAACTGACATGCTGTAAACTAGAATACTGACTTGATAATTCTGTGTGTGTCTGAAGTTGGCAGGAAGGCTACATCTACACTACTGTTTTCATTTTTAAGCGTCGTTTTGAGAAAAAAAACAATCTCCGAGTTTTAGCTCCAGCAGCAGAACTAATATCCGTCCATATTAAACACATGTCACATGACCGCTCGTTGCTGTCGGGCAGAAACGTTGTATCTCCATATTTTGTCGTCTTTCTTTTCATAAATCAATGCTATTGGTCACCCTTTACGCCTGTTTGTGAGTTTGACAAATATTTAAACAATGATGAGGGTATGTCATCTGACTTCGTTTGAGGCAAACAGCCCAACAAAATGTTTTCAAATTTTTCATTTCCTGCAAAACAACGGTATTGGACATACAAGGTTTTGACCCGACAGCAACGATGTACTGGGCATGCACGTGCTGGTGCATGCCCAGTACACCCAGTACAACAGGAAGCAGATTGTTTACTCCGCCTGGTTGGTGGTAGTTGCTTAGTTGCAGAAAAGACCACAGAGGAAGAGCAGTAATGGTGAAAAATAAGACCAGGGATTTCTTCTGTTCGGAACCTTTACTTAAAGTAACATGTGACTACAATACAAGGTCATATAAAATATTACAGGGGATGATGGAATGATGTGCAGCAAAGAGCAACAGGTTGGAGTCAAACCCTCGGCCGCTGCGTCGAGGAGTAAACCTCTATATATGCGCGCCCACTCTACCAGGGGAGCTAAACAGGCGCCCGTCTTTTTCAACACTGTTTTTTTTTGTTTTTGTTCCCTTTTTCAACTTTTTGACACGTATTAAATTTTTTCGCTTTTTTTTGACATTTTTGTTGTTGTTTTTTGACACTTTTGTTGCTTTCCTCAACATTCTTTTATCAATTATTTTCTTCAAATGCTATAAAATTGAATAAAACACCCGAATTCAATGAAAGTAGTGAACTGATCCTTTATTTTACTTGTGAAGAGCGTTGTACGGAATCATCCCCGTTATTTTTTTTGACAGTTTGGTTGCAGAGCTGCTGCTCTGCCCGCTGCGTTCCATACACACGCTGAGCGCTGCTTATTGCGTCGTATCTGGCACTGACAGCCACCGACCTAGCGTCCCTGTTTTACGAGTTGGGAGTGAGGACGAGTTAAAAACAACAATTGTCAGTCCAGGGGCCTCATTTATCAACAGTGCATAATAAATGTTCTAAATTCTGTCTTACGAATGAAATTTAAAGTTTTTGTGTAGCGTTTATTTAAATATAAATATAACATGTCTTTTGTCTTTTGTTGTAACATGATTTGTCTTGGTGAGTACGGTGTTATTACCAACAACCAAAACTGCGATATAAACTAGTGATAAAATGGAATTATTCTTTAATGGACTTGTTCTCCCCATGTTTGGGTCAAAGCCTCTTTAACTCACACACATCTTGTTTCGTAAGACATTTTCCCACACAGTACACACAATACAGCCAAGGCCTGTCATCACATACACATACATGTGTGTCTATACACACTCTGAACAAAAGGTCCACTGTGTGCAGTGTACACCTCACAGCAGAGAAATATAACTCCTGTCTTGGTTTTTATCCCTCTTGACAAAGAGCTCAGCAGGCGATCCAAAACAAGAGTGTGCATGTGTGTGTGTGTGTGTGTGTGTGTGTGTGTGTGTGTGTGTATGAAGACATACACCACACTCACACTCGATGGGGACCTCTGTGTGTGTTCGTAGTGGATGCATCACACACACACACACACACACACACACACACGGATCGGGTGGGTAGGAGACGAGCCCTGTGTCTTGCGGCCGATCATTTTTCAGCCCTAAGGATGCTGGGAATAGTAGGGGAGATAGTGTTTTGGGAAAGCACCCATTGGGGGAGGATAATAGGGAAAGTATGGAAGTGTGCTAATGTTATGAGTATTTACTGTGAGACTTAAGTCAATTGTAGTCAATGAATGTCATCTGAGCTGAGGGCAAAGTGTTGAGAGTAATGAGCCTGACTCCCCTCATTGACGTGTGTGTGTGTGTATGTGTTTGTGTGTGTCTCAGCACACACACACACACACACACACACAAACGCACATTCACAGATGCTGAAATTTAAACATATAGGCCCACACAGGGGGAGGTAGCAGCACACACACACTCACATGCGGACACTGATCAGAAAGCGTTTTGTGTGTGACTGACAGACAGACAGACAGACAGACAGACAGACAGACAGACACACACACACACACACACATGCACGCACGCTCGCTCACTCACAGACTGCACTCAGCAAAATAAAAATCTCATTATGCTCATGAACCTGAAGGTATGAGAGCAGTCTCTCATCTCAACCCATGGCCCAGAATATTAAAAGGCTTTCTGCTTCTCTCCAACTCCCCGGCTCCTCTCTCTCTCTCTCTCTCTCTCTCTCTCTCTCTCTCTCTCCCTCTGCATACATATGACTGCATCTCTCCATTTCCACACTCGCTCGCCTTTGGGATCAAACGCACTCATGGTACCCCAGGGGCCCAGGCTGGAAATGAATTGCAATTATAGTCCTTTTTGCTCACAGACTTTTTTTTATTTATACTTGTGTTAGGTTTTCAAGTTCTACAGAATCTGTAGAAAATATATGTCTGTCTGTCTGTCTGTCTGTCTGTCTGTCTGTCTGTCTGTCTGTACTGTATATCTATTCATCTTGGACATGCACTCATGATCCTGAAAGGACCCATCTCACATACTCTTCAATGAATATGAACTCCTCACATCAGGCAGACGCTATAAAGCCAGTAGGTACAAAAGCAAACGCCCCTATTTTCCACCGGGCGAGTCTGCGCTGCGTTCTAGAGGTTCCGCCCCCCCCCCAAGCAATCGCGGCCATATACCAAGTCAAAGCAGGCAAGACGCTCCGCTTCTGATAGTACGTGTCCATGTAGGCGTTGTTTTCACGGATAGGATCGCCTCCGCTTCCCAGCACTGACCACTGACAAGCACAGAAAACTCTCCACCCTCCTTTTCAAAACCGACCATAATGGTGGCTCTTACGGACTACGATCTCTTATTTTACGAAAATAGTTCATAGTTTCTGAAAACATTTGAAGCGAGGAATAGGACGTGCAGCTGCTGAATCTGTCTTCGTTTCAGATCGACAAAGCTGAGTTTAAAAGATTTTCGTCAGCTTCTGAGAGGCGGCGAGCCGAGCCCGTCGCTCCTCATTTGCATAAAGTTGGCTGGTTTCAACTTCATGAAAATGAGGAGCCGGCGACTCGACGTCCAGCTTCTCCAGAGTCCCCATGACGCTACCAGAATGCATTGCACGGCTGCTCCCATAGAGATGAATGGGAAGCGGGGAACTGACGCTGACAGTGAACACACACCTTGAGACGCTCCCGGTGTGGTATTGGCACAGACACGCCCAGTGGAAAATCGGGGTTAAGCTTTCATTTGTCCCCACATCTATAGCACTACTGAACAAAAAAACAGTCCACTCCTCATCCCTATAATACTGTGCTGGCTTGAACCCATGTAACCTGTGTAATTTGACTCACTATGTGAAATTTCTTACATCTGTAATTTGCATTCTTTCATTTGTGCAATCCCCTTACTATAATGGTGCACGTGCAATAATCTACTTTATCAGGATCTTTGCCATATCCTCTCAACTAGTTTATGATCTCTATTTATTTGTCTTGTCCTAAAGTACATTGTTGTCTTGTTATATATTGTCATGTACTGTTATGATTGATAATTAATGCATGTTATAGATCAATGAAAGCATGCACCGCCATACGTTCACTTAACAAACAATAACCCTGTGCAATAATGGCCATTTCCCACCCCCAACCCACCCCCCACCCCCTGTCATGACCAACCACACTACCTCTGGACATTATTAGGTGTGTGTCGTCTGGGAGGGACGGGAGGGTGTCAGTCAAGTCAAGTTGCCTGTATCCCATAATACATGTGCTGTATGTGTGGGTGGGTGAGTGCGTGTGGGAGAGAGAAAAAGAGAGAGTGGAATGTATGTGGGGTGTTTGTTTGTTACATATTTTATTAATTATTTATTTGTTTTTAAAAGCGCTGATCTGGAGTGGCACCTTGCATTCCGTTGTGTTAATACATGCAATGCCAAATAAAGCTTGATTTGATTTGATTTGATGTGTTTGTATGCAGCTGTCGTCGGCGCTTTATCTCATCTTATCTTAGCAGCCCCTTGCACTTCATTATGTAAATCTGATATCAGTTTTGGATAAGTGCAGAGTCACTTTTTCACACGACTTTGACCATTTGTCCATTTGTCGCATTAAGGTTACGTACACAGAGATTAAACACACGTCTCGTTTCACCATCGTATATAATAATAATAATAGTAATGGTATCACTTGTAATAATCGGTCATCATCAAATCTTATTTGTATAACACTGGTTAGTGCAATTCAACATACGGTATAAGTATATTATATATACAGTATTCAATATACAGCAGATATTACAGACTAATGAACACAACAAGATACAAGGCTAGAGAGAGAGAGAGAGAGAGAGAGGATTAAAGTGTTCCTACAAATGCTAAAATTAAATATTAAAAATAGAATAAAATGGGATAATTATCACCAGGATCATCAGTTTGTGTTTAAGACTTGGTAGAAGGAGGCATAATAAAGTGAAGCAGTTGGGTTAGAAAGATGTGGGTATTTAGGAGGCAGAGGTGTTGGAATGGAACGTGCTATTGAGATGCATTAGAGTGGAATCGCACAAAACCAGGATAAGAGATTAAGCCGGGATATTCCAGTTATCCTTGATGAATTTAGCTAACAGCCAGGATTTATTAATCCTGGAGCCTTTTCTGCTCACTCAGCAGTGGGTTTTACCTTATTGTTATCAGCCTGCATTAAAATACAACAGGTGTATATTGATGTTCAGTTAAGCACTGATATATAAAGTTGTGACCATTATTTTTTATAATTATTTATGTGACAGTCATTGTTACTGTTATATTGCTGTATGAAAACTGCTGTTCATATTGTTGTTAGAAGTTTGGTGAATATATTATGCTGGTTGTTCAGATTATTAGAAAAGGCTGATACTGTGTTAAATGAATTCAGACTGGTCGGAGACCAATACACCTTTAATTATTTTAGTTGATTCATTTCTTTTTGTATTCTTTAACAAAGGACCATCTAAGTTCCTCTTCCATGTGCATTCAATTTGACATTCTTAGCACACAATGTGTGTTCTCTCCAGTGAACTGCAATTTGGGAGGATTGTACAATTATTAATACCTATATCCTAATTGTACAATCCTCCTTAATTATAGTTTTTGTTCACCGGACCAGTAACTATATATCTGAGGCTACTGTACATACTGGACATTCATGCAACAACAGGGAGAGGACTTTTATTTTGCAGGGGGTGTGGATAACTGATGAATACATTGTTTACAGTGTGCATTATATTTATCACTTAATTATCTTTATAGTTGCTAGATTTCAGAGTCTAATTTCTTCAGTGTCTTTTCTATGTCGATATATAGGCCTACGAGGAAGCAACGCATATCATATGTAAAGAAGGGAACTCTGCCTCTGTAAAAGAAAAAAAAGCAGTGAGAAAAAGCGTGGCAGATAATAAAAAAATATACATTTATAAACTACTGCTCTTAAATGACACTATTCAAGGAGTTAGGCTAATTATTTCCACAAAGGAACTGTTGTACACTTTGCCTGAAAAGCGAGCAGTGGGAGTTAATATGTTACTTAGGTAATTTATATTTTAGCCCATACGAGAGAGAGGGAGAGACAGAGTGAGAGAGAGAAAGAGAGATATTTACGCATCATAGGCCTATTGTAGCATTGTAGATTAGTGGTTGTAATTGATCTTCATGGTAAATTTCCTGAGTCAATCAGGCTGTCTTCTGCTCACTTTTAAGGCAAAGAGTACAACTGTTCATTTGTGCAAATAATTAGCCAAACTCCTTGAATGGTATGATTATGACGGTTTCAGTTCAGAGCGGTGGTCAGTTAATGTATATATTTAGGCTGCTTACGCATTCAGTCGGTCCGTGATCATCTGCCTCGCTTTCTCTCGCTGTTTTATTACAGCACCCATGTTTCTTCTTTACAAATAATGTGTTTCACGTTATCAAATTCCACAAGAAGCTGCTGCTCACTCTGTGTAAAGTATGAACAATGTGTATTCTCCATTTTAGCATCAGGAAATCTGTGATCGACCTCGCGGTCTGTTACAGAAAGCAGTAAACGTGCATCTATCCAAATTACTCCTCCTCAGCCTGACTCAACCTAGTCTCTCCTAGTCTCTCCTCCTCAGCCTGTCTCTCCTAGTCTCTCCTCCTCAGCCTGTCTCTCCTAGTCTCTCCTCCTCAGCCTGTCTCTCCTAGTCTCTCCTCCTCAGCCTGTCTCAACCTAGTCTCTCCTCCTCAGCCTGTCTCTCCTAGTCTCTCCTCCTCAGCCTGTCTCTCCTAGTCTCTCCTCCTCAGCCTGTCTCTCCTAGTCTCTCCTCCTCAGCCTGTCTCTCCTAGTCTCTCCTCCTCAGCCTGTCTCTCCTAGTCTCTCCTCCTCAGCCTGACTCAACCTAGTCTCTCCTCCTCAGCCTGTCTCTCCTAGTCTCTCCTCCTCAGCCTGTCTCTCCTAGTCTCTCCTCCTCAGCCTGACTCAACCTAGTCTCTCCTCCTCAGCCTGTCTCTCCTAGTCTCTCCTCCTCAGCCTGTCTCTCCTAGTCTCTCCTCCTCAGCCTGTCTCTCCTAGTCTCTCCTCCTCAGCCTGACTCAACCTAGTCGCTCCTCCTCAGTCTGGCTTGGCCTTTTGTGAAACGCACCAAGCCAGGTTGCACAGATTAGACTAGGTCAAGCCTCACTTTATCGGTTATACTAGATTTATAAATTCTGCTTTTATGCAATACCCCCCTCTAGTCCCTCCTCTGGTAAATACTGAAATGAATTGCAGAGGTTTGTAAAACTTGAATGTCTCTGCTTAGAATCTATTCAGTGATGTGTGATTGTCTCTGGTGAGGCTTTAATGATGTCTGAATATGTTCTTTGTATGACGTGCTCTTGTCTGTCTGGCTAATTAAATAAAGGTTATATAATTGGAGGATCCTGCAATTTTGAAGCTGGACCAGTAATCGGATGAAAAAGTCAGTGTATCTCAGCTATGTCAAAAGGTCATTTGAATATGTCTCACATGAGTGCAGTTCTGAAGTGCTAGATAACACTTTAAGATTGTTCTCCATAAACTCCACAACCACAGCAGTACTGTAGCATGTTAAAAATGTAGACCAGCAGTTTACCACCAAACATTTTCAACATTCATCCTATTGAGCAAAATGCAACACTCAAGCATGTGGGCCAGTAGGGATGCGATATGAGTCTTGTTGTTCAGTGCTTGGGCCCTGTTGGACATCGTGACATTTATTTGTGAATTCCACAGTGAGAAGCGGGAAAGTGTCCCACGGTGGTCATTACCTTCAATGGCAAAAACAATGACAAAGGGTTGTTTTTTTATGGCAAATGTCAAATCTATCACTGAGGGGAGGAAAGAAACTATCTTCTTCCTTATATCATGATTGTCTTTCTATGCTGTGATATCACTGTACTGTAAATTAAAGTGTTCGTATGATTGCCTTCAGTCAGCAATCATTAGAAGGAATTGCAAGGTGAGCAAACATAAATCAGTGACATTCTCATGGAAGCATCGTATAACCTTCATCACTTTGAAGCTACTTTCTGTGATGTCAGCTAAAAGGCAGATTTATGTTGGCTTTTATTGGGTAAATACCCTTTTATTTCTGCACACTAAAAGGTAAAGTGGGTTTACCATCCACTACACCTCTCCTTTTGTTTGTCAGTGTGTGTTTCCTCGCACGTGTGAGCATTTCTCTTAAAATGTTTGGCTTTTCAGGTCTGTGATTGTCATAACTTGTCATGACCAAGACAAACTTCTGGTAATGTCACTTTGATTAATGTCAAGTAGTCATAATCAAAACAACCCAAACAATGTCAACTTGTCATGACAAAAACCAAATGAGACCTAATGACAGAAGTCATAAACATTTATGACTTGTTTATAACGTTTATGACACGTTCATGACAGTGTCATGTCATGATTATGTCGATACCTTCAAGTACAGTGTTTGGTGCTTTTGACAAAGTGCAGTGTGAATGCAAAAATGCAACAATGTTGCAACTTCACCCCCGAATCGCACTGAGTCCACCGAACTATAGGCGTAAAAGCGCCCCTACAAAAAGTCTGATTTGCCAGGAGAATGATCAGAGGGACTAAACATGGATCGGGCTGAATGAATGGGACCTCCGTTGGAGTTTACTGGAGTATGATATCAGGGCGGAGACAGGGGGGGTGTGCTCAGACTCAAGGTTGGGTGAGTGTGTGTGTGAGGAGAGAGTTAGGGGAGGGGGGGCATATTGATCCTAAATGGACGGTCAGGCTTTCTGATCTCAGCCGGACCCCTGCCCCCCCCTCCATGGAGCAATCTGAGCCATAGCCAGTCCCCATGGCAACCAGAGTGTGTGTATGCAACTGTGTGTGTGTGTGTGCGTGGGTGGGGGGGCATGTCTGCGGAGTTATCATTATACTCCTTCCTCTCTACCTTCATCTGCTGCTCTATCCTCTCTCTCATTTCATGTCCTTCAGCGACCTGGTTACACTGTGAGTGGGTGTGCTCTTGGAGTTTCTATCTTTGTGAGGACACATCTGAATGTGAGATGTAAGAGGAGGACATTAGTGGGATGCAAGGACATTTCAGGCAAGGTCTAGGGAATGCACTGCAGTATGTCAATGAAGGTCCTCACAAGTAGTGTATAGATAACCACCAAAGATGGATGACGCATCTCCACTTCCACCCACTGTACAGTAGTGAATCCATAGTATATCCTGGATACGGGTGCTGCCATCTTGTAATTTTGGAGCCACACAGTATTGATCTGGCGGTGGAGCCGGGGTATCAAAGTCCCACCCATACACCCGCCCGACTAATCAAGAGTCAATCCCAGCTGTCAATAATTACGTTTCGGCCCATTTTAAAAATATAACTATCATCAAATAACTAATACAAACCAAAGTTATCAGAAAAATCATCATCACCGTCAGCGTGACTAGAACTAGAGGGGGCTGGGCTTATGACCTACACTGCAGCCAGCCACCAGGGGGCGATCCAGATGTTTTGGCTTCACTTATACAGTTTATACTATATATACTATACATTTATCTGTAAACGTTACATTTAAAGGAATACGCCACCGTTTGTTGAAATAGGGTTATTCACCGTCTCCTCTATATTTATATAGGTGGGCAAACGCATTTTTGTCTCAGTGCATGCATTGTCTTAGTCCGGCGGCGCCGCTGTTAGCTTAGCTTAGCGTAATGAATGGAATCCTTTGTTGCCATTAGCATGTCGTGAGTAAAAGTGACCCAACAACAACAAAAACAAAACCTAATTACTTCTTGTGGCCTGCGTATTCACAACGAGTGAAAATAGCAATGCAGATTAAGACTAGACAATTTTGTAGGCAGAAATTGACTTGGGACTATATTGGATGGAAGTAGTCTACAGCCTGAGCACTGCTACTCGGACAACTAAATGTCACTGCCCTGACTGAGCTCCACGGGGCTCGGCGGGCCGCTGCCCGTCCAGTAACCCAGAAACAGTGACTTTGCGCCGCTCGCCGAGCCCCGCGGGCTGTCTGCCGCAGAGCCCCGTGGATCTCAGTCAGGGCAGCGACATTTGGTTGTCCAGCAACCCAGAAACAGTGACTTTGCGCTGGCTGCCGTTATCTCTGTGTCCGAGTAGCACTGCTTCGGCTGTAGCCTACTTCCACCCAATATAGTCCCAAGTCTTAATCTGCCTAGGAAATCTCTATATAAATATAGAGGAGACGGTGAATAACCCTGTTTCAACAAACGGTGTCGTATTCAATGTATTGTATTTATCGTAAGTATATGTATTTGAAGATAGGAAACAACATATGTGGTCGTATGGTCTGGAGGCCTTGGACGTATGTGACACCACACCCAATCAGACCAGTGAGAAGAGCACATAGACTAAATACAAATAGAGAAGTTTCTTTTTCATATAGGGTCATGTAGGGTTGAAACTCTAACTCTAACTCTATATTTACCATGTTATATATCATGTTGGCCACTGGCACCTGCCAAACCTCAATTAGTCAGCACAGTAATCACAGTCACTCTGACGCTGCTCATTGCAACATGGTTGTGCACACTGTGCTCACCCCTTCAGTGTTGTGTGATTGAGTGAGGATTGACAGATGTGTGGATACACAGAATACTTCATTGTTAGTAGGATTCATTGTTGGTTTGGGTCTTTACATGGGATATGTTAACGGTTAGACAAATATCATCAGCCTTATCCTGGTCGGATTACAGGATTATTTGCTGGTCGGATCAAACTTGAAAGAGCTCAAAGGTATACTGAAGTAATGCAAATGCTTGCGTGTTTGTATGTGCAGTGTGAAATAAAATATGAGAAAATTGTTCTTTTCTGTAGCAGGGCTCCCTATGGTCCCACAAGAAGCCCTTTTACAGTTGTTTGAGTTACTGTAGTTAGCTAGAGAACCACTGTAATGAGTATGTGTATGTGTATGAACAGGTCAGATGTTGAGCAGGGTGTGTAAGAGAGAGAGAAAGGAAGAAAGAGACAGATACAGTGACAGACAGGGGCGGGTCTACAGGGGGTGTCCCCCCGTGAAATATGATTGGTCTCCCCCTTGTGCCCAATCCATTGGACTAGAGTGTTGTCAATCTGACTAATTTGATTTCCATTGGATCAGAGTACTGTCCCTTTGCTGCCTGTTCTGCCAATCGCTAATCGCTGCCATTCCATTTGGTAAATGGATGTATACTTTAAACACATATTTTATGGCAAATAAAATTTGCCACCCCACTTCTGGAATCACCCCTGGTGACAAATCGAAAAGTTTAAATGATAAAGAAGAAATTATTGCTGCACTCACAGAGAGGAAAAGAGGGAAATAGAAAGGAAAAGATGGAGGTAGAGAGTTCAGGGATTGAACGCCCTTGCCTGATGCACACTGAGAGACAGACACAAGGAAACAGATAGTGGCCATGTTAATTAGGTTAGATTAGATTAAATTTGATTAAATTTGATTGATCTGAAAGTTAAAATAGCAAGTAGTGGGCGCACAGGTTAAAGCCCTTGATATACAACCTTCATGGACAAAAGAAACACAGACGAGTCAGAAACTTATTTCCACTGTGGCCTTTCTCTACAGGAGGGAAGTTGAGTTATGTGTGTTTTTCCTCTGCACATCACCAGGATGACAGGAAAGAGATGTTTCTCTTATGACAACCACACACATATACACATAAGACACTCCCAATTTTTTGCTATACATACCAGTGGTGTAATGTGACTAAGTAAATTTTTTCAAATACTGTACCTAAGTCCAAATGTTGAGCTACTTGTACTTTACTTGAGTCTTTTCTTTTCATTCCACTTTCTACTTCTACTCCGCTACATTTCAAAGAGAAATATTGTACTTTTTACTCCACTACATTCATCTGTTCCAGCTTTAGTTACTAGTTACTTTAGTTACTCCACTACATTCATCTGTTCCAGCTTTAGTTACTAGTTACTTTAGTTACTCCACTACATTCATCTGTTACAGCTTTAGTTACTAGTTACTTTAGTTACTCCGCTACATTCATCTGTTCCAGCTTTAGTTACTAGTTACTTTAGTTACTCCGCTACATTCATCTGTTACAGCTTTAGTTACTAGTTACTTTAGTTCCACTACATTCATCTGTTCCAGCTTTAGTTACTAGTTACTTTAGTTACTCCACTACATTCATCTGTTCCAGCTTTAGTTACTAGTTACTTTAGTTACTCCGCTACATTCATCTGTTCCAGCTTTAGTTACTAGTTACTTTAGTTACTCCACTACATTCATCTGTTACAGCTTTAGTTACTAGTTACTTTAGTTACTCCGCTACATTCATCTGTTCCAGCTTTAGTTACAAGTTACTTTAGTTACTCCGCTACATTCATCTGTTACAGCTTTAGTTACTAGTTACTTTAGTTACTCCACTACATTCATCTGTTACAGCTTTAGTTACTAGTTACTTTAGTTACTCCGCTACATTCATCTGTTACAGCTTTAGTTACTAGTTACTTTAGTTACTCCGCTACATTCATCTGTTACAGCTTTAGTTACTAGTTACTTTAGTTACTCCGCTACATTCATCTGTTACAGCTTTAGTTACTAGTTACTTTAGTTACTCCGCTACATTCATCTGTTACAGCTTTAGTTACTAGTTACTTTAGTTACTCCGCTACATTCATCTGTTACAGCTTTAGTTACTAGTTACTTTAGTTACTCCGCTACATTCATCTGTTACAGCTTTAGTTACTAGTTACTTTAGTTACTCCGCTACATTCATCTGTTACAGCTTTAGTTACTAGTTACTTTAGTTACTCCGCTACATTCATCTGTTACAGCTTTAGTTACTAGTTACTTTAGTTACTCCGCTACATTCATCTGTTACAGCTTTAGTTACTAGTTACTTTAGTTACTCCACTACATTCATCTGTTACAGCTTTAGTTACTAGTTACTTTACACATTAAGATTTCTGCACACAGAACACATGTAGTTTATAAAATCTGATGTTTGATTATAAAGTAAACTAGCCAACAATATAACAGTCTAAGTCCAGCTGACCATTAAACACACAACTGGTTGGATCCTTTACACTTTCTACAATGGGAGGAGAGTTCTGCATTGACTACTCTTCGTTTTTAATACTTTAAGTACATTTTCCTGATATTACATACTTTTAGTTAAGTAAAATTTTCAGGACTTTTACTTGCAATGGAGTATTTTTACAGTGTGGTATTAGTACTTTTACTTAAATAAAGGATCTGAACAGGCCTTGGCCATCGGGAGTACCGGGAGCTTTCCCGGTGGGTCGGTCTATTTGTGTGGTCTGCATGTGCTGCAGGCTGGTTTGATTTTTTGATCGGCCTGTAGCGATATGATTGGTCCACTTGGTCTTATTATGTCAACGCATTCTCATGAACGGGTCCGTATAATGTCGTACGAAAATGTATGCACACCAAAACGTATGATATCCTACGAAATTAGGAGACCACCGACTGGTCACATGGCGCTGTGTGGTCACGTGACCCCGTGTGGTCACGGCTGGCTATGAGCTCCATGACGCCGAGCGGCAGTTGCTAGTTGTTTAAGCCGCTACAGAGCTTCATGACAAAATATGAGTGTTTGTGGGCATATTTTTTTCACGTTTCTCAGAGTCAGAAAAGCTGTTTCTCACTGCTCCTTGTCTTTATGCTAAGCTAGGTTAACGGTTAAAGGTCACATCCTGACTCCAGCTCTGTACCTAATGTATCTTCTCATTTTGTTCTCGGGAAAGAAAGCGAATGGACTTATTTCCTAAAATGAAAAGAAACAGTTTCGGTAACCTGGACAAAGCGTCACATGTGACAAATGAGCTTCCCTGTCCTTCCAAGGGTTAGAGTCTCAATAATGTGTAAACTATAAGATCCCCCTTGCTGTTTCCACTCCGGAACACAGGAAGTGTTTCTGAGAGTGGGAAGGGGGGAGGTGGTGGAGGGGCTGCCTCCCAATGATATCCCACACTGGTTCCAATCCAGTGCCTTGGCCTTTTTTTTAGTTGTCCTCCCTCTCTGCAGATGCCAGTCTTTCATCTTAAGAGTCTGTCTTTTAACTCACCACGAGACATCGGGCCGCTCTTCCTCCTTTTCTGTTTTTCCTCCTCCCACGGTTCTCTTCTTTTTGACCAACACCCAGACACCGCCCACCTGTCCCATGCGCCTTTCCCCCAATGCCTGTCCACTTCTTCAGGGCTAGTTACTTTATTCGACAGCTTGTTTTTTAAGTGTCGCTATGTAGCTGTAGAGAAAAATGGAATATAGAAATTTGGAACATCATTATCTAACATTTCTGGCTAAAAAAGATCGTAATGACAATGCCAATATCAAAGACAACAGAGATAATACTGTCCCACATGTTGTGAAATCATTAGCAATCCAAAGATGATGATAAGCTTTTAGGGGCAGGAGTGACAGTAACAGAGGTAACGATGAGCACAGCAGTTTTTGAGTGGAGGGGGACTTTAACCTGAACCTAGTCTGGCATTGCCAGACCTTCTTCCACAGCGCTGCGGAGGAGGGTCTGGCTAGTCCACACAGCATTCTGGGATAGGAGAAAAATGTGCTCTGGTTTATTGGCATTTATTTAAACCAATCACAATCATCTTGGGTGGTGCTGAGTGCCGGACGGAGCCACGGCGCCTCTGCAAAATAGCCTCTGGAAGGAACTTGTTTTGGTGGAACATGTGTACGTTCAAAAGTAGTTTTAGTCATGCGAGAGAAAACTCAGATTGGACAGATAGTCTAGCTAGCTGTCTGGATTTACCCTGCAGAGATCTGAGGAGCAATTAACCATAGTCCTCACAAATCAGCCGGAGGTTAGAACGCCAACACAAAAGGAAGAGGAAGGGACGGACATCTGGCCGAAAATGAGGGACATCCCGGCATAATTCCCGGTGGAGCAAAAACCGGAAATAAAACTTTGTCGATATAGACTAACCTGAACCCAGCCCTAACTCCAACTTGTCTGTCGGCTGTGTGGTGCTGAGCAGGTAGTGTCCTGTGTGAACCAGAACAGTAAAGTTGTGGGCCGGACAGATAAACAATGAGATGAAACTCACTATAAAGCTCTGTGAAGCCAAGGGGAGCTGCACATTCAGGTGATCATTCACTGTAGGTTCATCACTACGAGTGACCACTTTTAAATTGTCATAATTGTCATTTGATATATATATATATATATATATATATATATATATATATATATATATATATATATATATATATATATATATATATGGATTATAGCCACTTTGAATCTACTTAAGGAGAAATTGCATGCTTTTACTGATATCATCTTGAACTGATTTGAGTCCATCTATAGCTGCTCCTGTGTCACCCCATATTATCCCAAAGCAGAAAAAGCATTGTTCATTTGAATTTATACTTTCATGCACCTTAATAACTTGTATTTGTCGACGGCCCACACATTCCCACGTAGCAACATATAAACAAATAATGCTAGAATGCAATAAATATCACACACACACACACACACACACACACACACACACACATACACAGATCTCCTTTTCTTTCTTTGTCTTTCTCTAACTCTCTCTCTCCCTCTCTCTCACAACAAAGTCACACTGTTGTTTCCTGAGAGGCTGCTCGATGGCAAAGTTCAAAGAGAGATCAGGGCAGTGGGCGGTAGCAGAACACCCCAAAGCACTAGTTTTTCACAGCCACCACGCTCCATTTACTGCACACACACACACGCACGCGCACACACGCACACACATACACACACACACACGCACGCGCACACACGCACACACATACACACACACACACGCACGCACGCACGCACGCACGCACGCAAACACACACGCAAACACGCACACACGCATGCACACACACACACACACACACACACACACGCACGTACACACACTAAAGACTTTGAACTTGACCGATGCATGGACACTATTTATTTGTTTCAGCATAGCTGCAAGAGCACTCATATGTGCAAGGGTCTGAATACTTGCATGTGTATGTATGTATTCAAGTGTATTTCTTTTGTCTGGAGTGTGTGTCTGTGTGTGTGTGTGTGTGTGCGTGTGTGTGTGTGCGTGTGTGTGTGTGCGTGTGTGTGAGAAAGTCTTTTGGTGTGCATGTGAGAGTGTGCATGTGAGAGTGTTTATGCGAGACGTAATGCATCACCGCATTTTCAGGCTCCAATAAGGGCTTTTACTGTATGAGTCTGATGACAATTCCATTGAAAACAGGTGGCTCTACTACAGTATAAGCCAGTACACTTAACTTGCTATAATGTATTTTCAGGCTTTTGGGACAAAATCATGGACAAAAAAGTAGAGACCCCGAAGTCCAGATTCATATCCACCGCCCCAGATTTAACCATTTTAGTGAAGTCAGATAAAAATAAAACATGCCTGAGGCTCAGAGTATAATGTCCCAAATGATTATTCTTGGGCCCTGCAGCTGTGATGGTATTCTATTAAAGACTTCCAAAAATGTGAAATGGAGTCTTTTACTCAAGCCAGCCACATACAAGTTGGTATGTGGGGAAGTCCTTTTTTAGTGTGGGTTAGGTTCTTTGCTCCATAGGAGAAGGAAGGTTTTCTTCTTTCACTTTCTCTGTAGTCTAGGCTACTTTTAAAATGCCATATTTTCCCTCTGGGCTCACCAAAACGGACGTAAAAGCATATTAACCATTCACTGCACATGATCGCTGGTAAACATATTACACTTACAAGAATCGGTTTAGGAATCGGAATCGTTTTAAAAGTACTGGTTCGGCATCGGAATCGTAAAACTCCAAACAATACCCAACCCTACATGCAATATCAATTAAACAGAGCACGTTAGTGTCAAATCCTAATCTATGCTCTATGTCTACTCTCTGCCACACTAGCTGTTTCAGGGCACACAGCATGGCCCAAGTGTCTCATTAGGGCGTGTCACCCACGCAGCCTTTACCATTCATGTGAAAGCTATTCCGTTTTTACCCTTCATAATAAAAGCCCAACTTAAATTCACTCAGCATTTCGCTAATAGGCAACTCAATAAAATAGCTTATACTACCCCGAGATGGATGGGAAAGGTGCAACAGCATTTTTTGCTGACACGTAAAGGTCCCATGACATGAAAGTTTCACTTTATGAGGTTTTTTAACATTAATATGCGTTCCCCCAGCCTGCCTATGGTCCCCCAGTGGCTAGAAATGGTGATAGGTGTAAACCGAGCCCTGGGTATCCTGCTCTGCTTTTGAGAAAATGAAAGCTCAGATGGGCCAATCAGGAATCTTCTCCTTATGAGGTCATAAGGAGCAAGGTTACCTCCCCTTTCTCTGCTTTGCCCACCCAGAGAATTTGGCCCACCCATGAGAGAGAGAGAGACATAATGGCTTTCAAACGAGCAAAGTGGGAGTTGGTCAAGGCCAGATACAGTATTAGGGGACCACTAAGGTCTATATAAAAGAGACTTCAGATACAGTATTAGGGGACCACTAAGGTCTATATAAAAGAGACTTCAGATACAGTATTAGGGGGACCACTAAGGTCTATATAAAAGAGACTTCAGATACAGTATTAGGGGGACCACTAAGGTCTATATAAAAGAGACTTCAGATACAGTATTAGGGGACCACTAAGGTCTATATAAAAGAGACTTCAGATACAGTATTAGGGGACCACTAAGGCCTATATAAAAGAGACTTCAGATACAGTATTAGGGGACCACTAAGGTCTATATAAAAGAGACTTCAGATACAGTATTAGGGGACCACTAAGGTCTATATAAAAGAGACTTCAGATACACTATTAGGGGACCACTAAGGTCTATATAAAAGAGACTTCAGATACAGTATTAGGGGACCACTAAGGTCTATATAAAAGAGACTTCAGATACAGTATTAGGGGACCACTAAGGTCTATATAAAAAAGACTTCAGATACAGTATTAGGGGACCACTAAGGTCTATATAAAAAAGACTTCAGATACAGTATTAGGGGACCACTAAGGTCTATATAAAAGCATCCAAAGAGCAGCAAGTCATGGGATCTTTAATATCAAACAAAACCCAGCAACTATACTGTTTTACGTTGCTGTGAGCTGTAAATTCACCACTTGTATAGAAGAAGATCTATATAGGATAAAGTCATCTCATAGCCTGATAGGCAAAGTCTCTCTTCCTCCGGGCAGCTGCCTCTGTCTCACTCACCTGATTTTACCGTGCAGATCCACCTGGCCGTGTGATGCTTCTGTCGCGTCAAAAAGCTGGCCGATGCCCATCTTTATGCAAATGAATCCGTTGAACGCGACGTGAAAAAATATTTTCACACATATTTTCTCGTACTGTTAAATACATTCATAAAATGGTTGTACATTTGCGAGAAACACTTAACACAAGTTCAACCGAACTGACTATGAGCTGCAAACTGACATTTTAGACGCCCACACACGTCTAAACGAGGGGAGGCATCGCGACACCACGCTTCAGTCGTGTTGCAAAAGTGGATCTGCACGGTTACACTGGGCACGTCTGTGCTGCGTTCTGGTTTTGATCCATCCACCACGTGCCATACCACACCGGGAGGGTCTCAGAAGCGGAACTTCTTGCTGCCCGACTCACCGATTTTATTGTCTCTACTTTGTACTTTACAGAACAATCCCGTGTTTATTAAGCTAGTACCTACCTTCCTCTCCAAGCACTCCCTTAATTAAACTCCATGCCTTCTCTTTTCTGGCGTTGTCTTTATAAAAAAGATATCTGATGTCTGTTATGTTTTTCCACTTCCAAGATGAATCTCTCGTCGTCTGTGGTGTTGTAGACGAGACATATATACGATATTGGGGGGTGTCTTTTGGTAAATTGACTGGATACTCTCGCTTCATGCACGCTTCATGCACGCTTCTGCGACGCGCCGTGACGCGGCTGGTGGACTATCAAGTATTCACTTGAATAGCTGCGATTGCTCAAGGGGGCAGTGGGACATCCGTAACACAGCGCAGACACGCCCGGTGGAAAATATAAGGGTAAGACTCTGCAGCTGTTTCCGGGAACCGAAATGTCACCAAAAGTACACTGCACGCTTACAAAAAAAACTGCCTTGCGCCCTCTGTGTGTTGCCGTTCTTAAACTCTCTTTGCTACAGAAAACAACAACCTTCGAGCTAGCAAGCTACACGCTAAAAATGGCAAGTTTTGAAGAACATTTGGATGGTGCAACATGGCACGCCTGCTTGGTTCTTACAGGGAATGATTGTAAAGATTTACGAAGAATATGTTTAGGGCATTTTCTCTTTAAGTGGGACGTTTTGGGACCGATTGGTGGGATTGCTGTGGATGAAGTACACACGGAGATAGACTAGTAAGAGCCAATGAGGTTTAAGAATGTATCAGCTAATTTAAATAGCTCACATTACTGGATTGTGTCAGCAGTTAACTTCATTTATTATTGTATGTGGCGTTTTCTTTTGCAGGGTGCAAATGTTCCACCAAAACAAGTTCCTTCCTTTTTTTTCTCCTATCTTCAACTTTCAGGGGGCAGCCCTACTCGATTCACCTAGTCTACTTTATTCAGTTTGGGATGTTTCAGACACATTTGTTTACTTTTCAGTTTGAGTTTACTTATTCTGTCGTTATCTTGAGTTCCTGATCTAACGGTTCTTTTTCACAGTTGGATTGGGAACTCAAGATAATGACAGAACCAGGCGTTTGCATGAAGAGATTTGCATTTACGTCCTTTCTCCCGCACTCCCACCTTGCACTTGCCCCATCCCCTCCTCCACCTTTCCTGCATTTAGACTCCACCCTTCTCCCCAACACACACGCATCACACACGTGCAGAATCAAGACGGCTTGTTTCTCTGGTAGGACATCTAGAAATAGCTCACCCTGTGGGCGATTTGTTCCAGTTCAATGACTGATGGTAACCAGGGACTCTGACTTTTTTTCCCCCTTTGCTTTCAACTTCAAAGCTGTAATTAACACAGGCAATGCATCTTATAATTTGACCTAGAGGACACACACGATTACATCTTATCCCCTCCTCCGACTCCCAAGCCCATTTTTGATTCAGCATTTGAAAATGAAATAAAAGTATTAAAAAATATTGTCATATATAT
The DNA here is from genome assembly GCA_025617405.1 of Perca schrenkii. NCBI lineage: Eukaryota > Metazoa > Chordata > Actinopteri > Perciformes > Percidae > Perca > Perca schrenkii. The sequence goes on from CM046797.1 coordinate 2,135,686, forward strand.
ATATATATATATGCTACTTGTATGAGAGACATGTTTTCTAAGTAGTTAATATTCTTTTTATAACTGTATTTACATGTTTGTATCAACTCACCTATAACATTGCAACATATCAGCCCACATCAGTTAGATAAAAGAGCATTGCAGATGACCTGTGCTCCCAAACAGAAGACAAAGAGGGCAACGCATCATGTAAATTCAATTAATTTATGTAGGCCAATACTTGATTCTAATTCTAATCTAAATTAAAGCTGCGAGCAGCGATGGACGGGCCCTCGCGCCTCTGCGCGCGTCGGGGTTACCGGCGGACGCCGCTCCTTGCGACCGTGCATTTGCGCGGCGCTCAGACGCCGCAAACCGTCACCACTGAAAAGGGAACTCCCCGCCGAGTTCAACGATAGCTCACACAAGACTCTACGTCATACGGTTCATTAGCTGTGAAAGGGGGCGTGGCTAAAGCATAGGGGGCGGGTCCAACCATCACCAATAAAAAATGAAGTCTCTGCTGAGTTCAACGATACCTCACACAAGACTCTACGTCATACGGTTCATTAGCTGTGAAAGGGGGCGTGGCTAAAGCATAGGGGGCGGTCCAACAATCACCAATTAAAAACGAAGCCTCTGCTGAGATGAACGATACCTCACACAAGACTCTACCTTAAATGGGTCAGCATGTATGAAAGGGGGCGTGGCTTGAACATAGGGGGCGGGCCAAACCATCACCAATGAAGAAGGAAGTCTCTGCTGAGTTCAATGATACCTCACACAAGGGTATACCTTAAACGGTTCAAATGTTATGAAAGGGGGCGTGGCCTGAGTAAGTGGGCGTGGTCATATTATACTGACTTTTCATCTTTAACATCTTAAGATGGCACAGACCGAGTTTGAAGTTGATCGGATGAAATCTCTAGGAGGAGTTCGTTAAAGTACGACATGTGGAAATGGCCAAAATCGCACTAATTTCGAACTTTGAAATCAAAATGGCGGACTTCCTGTTGGGTTTAGGGTATGGCTCTAATGAAGTTTTTTGTACGTCTTGACATGTTACATATGTGAACCAAGTTTCGTGAGTCTACGTTAAACGCACTGGAGGGGCTCAATTTATTTAACTTTGTAGGGGGCGCTAGCGAGCCATTTTTGTGCGAAAAAATACGTAAATTTTCACCAGACTTGATGCGACCGCCAAATTTGGTGAGTTTTTGAATATGTTAAGCCCCTCAAAAAGCCAATTCATTTGACGGGAAAATAATAATAATAGAAGAAAGAAAGAAAGAATAATTCCTTCAGTTTCAATAGGGCCTTCGCCGCTGTCGGCACTCGGGCCCTAATGAGCTTTTAATTGTACTCGCCCACTCAAAATGTGCCCCATATTCCCCTAGTCTAACCTCAGATCTCTTTTGGAACAAAAGAGATCACCACATCACCACATCAGGATCCAACACACCCAGCCCGGTGTAACTCACCAATCTCACATTGACAGACCTTCCTCCAAAGCGCTGCGGAGGAAGGTCTGGCTAGTCCACACAACATTCTGGGATGGGAGAAAAACATGCTCTGGTTTATTGGCATTTCTTTAAACCAATCACAGAGCCATGGTGCCTCTGCAAAATAGCCTCAGGAAGGAATAGTTGTTGAGATATTTCAGCAACGCCAAAAATGTCAACCTGTTGGTATCACCAAAGTCATTAGGATTCATCCTCTGGGGGCCATCTCAACAAAATGTTATGATCAGCCATCCAATAGTTATATTAGTATAATAATGTAGTATATAGTAAATATTATAGATGGGACCGAAGCGACCAACCGGCTGACCGACCAACCAAAAAGCACCAACCTTTCTTTGTCCTTTGCCCTGCCACTGTAGGAGAAACCAAAGTCCTCCCAGCCTGGCCCCCAGTGCATGGAAGTGGCTCCTGGCTCTTGTTAGAGGGTCTGGAGCCACTTTGTTTCGCTCGGTTTGGGACACGGCAGGCTTTTCATGCTCCAGGGGGCTGTGGCAGATCGTCTTGCAGCGGCTGAGAGCGGTCCTGGCACACAAAGGGGGTCTTTGTCTAAAGAGACCCTTATCTGTCCACCAGCATCAACTTACTCCTACGGCACAGAAACACTCATATAAAGCCCCACTTTGCACTTCAACCGCACACGCACACACACACACACACACACACACACACACACACACACACACACACATACACGTAGGCAATGTACACACGTATATCTGTGTATCATATGTCATCTGTACATGTTATTTACAGGTGTGAGTACATTGCATGTGTGTGCCTATCTCTTTGTTTGTGTGTCTCTATGCACGTGGAAGGTGCATATTATTAAAAGAGATGTATAAATACGCCGCTGCAGCTACACAGAAAAAGCCATTACTGTAAATGTGGAAAGCATATGGTCATACTGTGCAAACAATAAATCCTGTCTGAGGTTCATCTGCCTGCACACATTAACATACACCCACACACCCTTACCTCTTCAGATGCATGCATATCATCTTCGGGCAATTACTGTAACATGTATACTGATGGCTGTGTATCTGCATTACTTTCCTCCTTATTGTTATTCTTTCTTTGTTTGTTCCAGCCAGGATTTCACCAACACAACCGGGAGAAAGTTGTCTATATATCTTTCTGGCAGTCGTTTGGCAGTTTAAGTGCAAATCTGCACTGTTTTCGAATAAATAAATGCCATTTTGAGTCTCTTTATTGAGACATTGATATGGAACAATAGAGATTTAGACTTCACTCCGTAAATAAAGGCTGTTACCTCTGCAAGATTTAGAGTTTGCTCTGGGTCACTCTCGGGGAAATTACTGTAAATCCTCACTTGCACCAGAAATGATGTGTTTTCTAAAAAAATAACATGGCTTGAGTATTTTAACTATATTACAGTTTTTTAAGTCGCTATGGTACTATTATAAATAGTATGGTGCAGTGTTTCAAAATTCTAATGGCACTTAACCACTGATAGTACCAGCTTGGCTCGGCTCGGCCCGGCCGCGGTGTCTCATGCGTGAGGCGAGCGTGGCTGGTCGTCATAGCGACACCGCATTAAACTGCCATGACCTAACGCGACACACACACAGAACGTCGAAGGTGTGTTGTTTTTGATTCTAAGCATGTGGCTGTTTGCCAGAAGACAAATTCAGTTTTAAAAGAAGCTGGAGGCAGCAAAAAACCTGACATTGGTCAGCAGTGATGTCATCACTAGCCTCGTCCACACTGTGATCAATGCAGTGGTCCTTGGGGGCCCTGATGGTTTGAGCACCACTGTAAGTTACCATCACTAAAGATGTGGGTTCAAATCCCACCGAGGTCACAAAAAAATCTTCCACCTTAGCGTGGTGATTCTGAAGCTTTGCATCAGACTGTATCAGGCAAAATAACCAACCATACATATAGAATATTAGGCAAATGTTTCATTGACTATCAGTTATGAACAACACGCATAGTGTTAGTAAAAAGTATTTTAACAGTAGAGAAGAAAATCCAATCCAAAGTTATGCATGTACTTTGTACTTCAACATGAAACTGGTCTTTCTAGATGTTTTTTTTTACACAGTCAACGTCAGATGTACTTAGAGTTATGAACAGAGGTACTTTTTGATGATCTGTTGGTTTATTTGTACTGAAGGTAGTGAAATATTACCACATACTTGTGAGAATAGTATCATAGCGTCAGAAAAAAAACTGAAGTGATACAAGATGCTGCTTCCCTGACTCCACGCCCCATTTCAGCCCCATGTGGGTGTTTTGCCTCTGCTCACAAAACTGTGTTGAGACTGTGTTTGATGGAATGACAGCGCCCGGAGACATGGAGACCTCTTTACTGGAGTTCCTCTCAGCTCAAAGTTAATTACAAGGATTATTCTTCTCCTTATTGTCCTTCTGAGCCCTGTGGAGCCAGGTAAGAATACACACGCTAGATCAGGGCTTAGACTGTGGCCAAAAGGGATCAGGCAGTGTCTAGTTGAGAAAAATGTGCCAATAACTGCAAGTAGACAGGGTTTCCAAGGCCTGTTGCAGGAATTTGAGTGATATTTGAAAACCCGAATACACAAAGTCCCTTAAATGATATCCTGTTTTACCAAACTGATAGGGATTTTCATGTATGTGAGCCCAAATATCTAATTTCCTTGCAATTGCAATTTGAGAGAAATTCCAACCAAGTCTGGTTGAAATGGCAGTAAGTGGCTGAACTCAGGCCCCTGAGCGAAGATGGAAGCCGTTGGAATGGTAAAGTATGGGACTCCCCTTGTAAGCAGATTATTAAATGCTTTCTCAATGTGACTGCAGGAAATGGCCATCATCTGCTACGGAGTATTTAAGCAAATAGTCCAGTGTGTGTGTGTGTGTGTGTGTGTGTGTGTGTGTGTGTGTGTGTGTGTGTGTGCATGCATTATGTGTGGGTGTACATTGTTGGAGCAATTGAGTAAATGGGCATTTAATTGGTTTTGCAGAGAGCACCCATTTTGACGGGGATAAACAGATTTCTTTGTCTGCCAACGTCGAAGATGACAGAGCAGAGATAGTCAAATGGAGCTCCATTTGTTCGGCAGCACAGTGACTCACAATTAAGGCTAAACAATTAAGATACTGGTTGCTAATCCCTGCTTCAAAAAGGATTGGTTTGTCTGCAGGAGGAGAGAAAATTAGTGGCAGAATTTACTTGGCAGCTCGGTGTGGACAGTTCAGAGTGTGCCAGGCCTTACACCGTTTTATACCGCACACCTTTCAGCGGGAAAAAGTTGGGTATCAAACTTCTTTCTCAAACAGATTTCTCAACTCAGACATCTACAGACTGCATAACACATAAAGATTGAACAATGGAACCAATTAAACTAAAGCAATAGGTGTTTAGCTGTTGATTTAGTAAATAAATGTATTCTTTTTTATTTTGTCTGTTTTCTGTCAAACTATAAAAAGCAGAGGCTAAGGGATCAATACTCTGCTGATTTGCAATGTTATTTTGTCTCAGCTCAAAATCTATTCTGTAAATCCTCAGAATCTCCATTGTTTTACATAAAGCTGATTTGGTTTTCCAATTGCCTAAAACCCAGAGTGAATATGTCCCAAACAACATCTGTGAACAATAAATGATGGCCACATGCCATTTAGCCAGGGCAGATAGGACTGTTCAAATATCCAACATATTATGTGTGTACTTGGTAATGAATTGATTTAAAAGATATACTGTTTCAGTAGTAAATCCCATGGTAAAAGCAGTGGTGGAACATAACTAAGTAGATTTAGGTAAGTAATGTAGCCTATTTACAGCCGCACTGATCAATAGTGTTATTTTAACAATTAAATGGCGATGCGTAATGTAATTTGCATCTGGTTCTGCAGTTCCGATCAGCTCTGCAGAGCTCTTTAAAGCCCAGTTGAGAACAAAGATTTGCAACAAGACGAAACCGTTTTAGAACGTCGCAGAGAAAAGTTGCAGTGGTCTGAACCGGCCCGTCTCAGCTCAACTCAAACCAGCTGATGGTGTCACTGCGACTCAGCTGGTCGAGTCTCCAGAGGCTGGTTTTAGAACTTAAGAGACGTCTCCTGTTTCAACAGCCAATAGAGAAGTCCTCTTGTAAAGTCAGCTACAAGCTGCACGATCGATTCCAACGATCAATGTTGGAATCGGTCTAAAATAAAAACTATAACAGCTACAGCATTCATTTTCTTGAAACAGAAAGCCAAGGCTTTTGTCTTTTGCGCCATTATTTTGTACGCTTGCTATGAGGCCATCATGTTACGTAGCGTCCAGTCCAAAACGGGCTGATAACTAGCGGTGGTGACAGTGTATTTCCCCATTATAGCCGCAGGAGATCATTGTTTACATTATCTTGTATAAAACGATTTGAAATAATAAAAAAACAAAACATAACAGCTAGAGAGTTCATTCTTTTGCGGCGGAAAGCTAAGGCTTTTTACGTTACGTTGTATGCGTGGGATGACGTCATGTGACTAACTGTGAAAAATGTACATAGTTGAAATTACGTCTGGAGTGTTACGAAATATTTTGTTCATGTTTCTACATTCAGAAATCTTTTGGATCAATATGTTTTATGTGTTTATTTAGTAAAATTTGATGAAAACAGATTTCCAATTGATTTTTATTTTTATGTTATTATTTCATTTATGACACAATGTTAACACTTGTATCAATTATTATGGTTTATTGACTTACATGACCTTTTAACGTAGGTTGTACTTATTGTAGGAATATGAAGCATTTGAAAATACTCCAAGAAATGACATCACAATAAGCAAAAATACCTACTTAGGCACTGGTGGGCCTTTTCTATTGCAAGACATACTTTATTAATTTGTTTCACTCTGTTGTTAGTTATTACACACATTACACACAGGCCCGAAATACACACACATGCCCGGGACCTATACATGCACTAATGGAGAGATGTCAGAGTGAGTAATTACTGCGTATAGACCTACTTCTTCCACCATTGGCTGATGGCTAAAGGTTTCATGGTTAACATTAGCTTATAAACTTATGCCGACCTTACACCAAACGACTTTTCAAGCGATTCCACTGTTGCAGACTATTTGCCAATATCGGGGTGAAATCCTGAGATCCTGAGAGTCTTGCTAGAGTTGTGGCGCCTCCCGTCCTCTCAATTCTCAATTCTCCTCTCAGTTACCAGCTAACGCTAGTGGCAGCTAGCTAGCTTCGTTAAAGTTTTCAAGAATCTAGTTGTAGTCTTGCAATGTGTGACCCTGCTAGTCTCCAGTCCAGATGGCGTCAGACTTTCAGTCTTTTCAAAGTCCCTTCAGAGTCTTCTAGTGTGGGGTAGGGATAAAGCAGCTGCTGTATTCTCCATAGCAGAGATGAAGACAAACAGCTGAGATCGCATTCAAATAAAATGATAATTGTTGAGGTCTCCATGTCATCACCAGCATGTCAGAGTGCACAGAATCTGGACTCACTCTGTCTCATCCCTCTGCACTCTGTGTTTCGTTTGGTCCATCTCTCTCTCTGTCTCTCTCTCTCTCTCTATCTGTCTCTCTCTCTCTATCTCCCTCTCTCTCTCTCTCTGGCTGGGCTTCTAAGAGTCGAGGGAGACAGACCGGGTCTTTGACTCGGGCGGCGATGCTATCACTGCTAGCTGCACAGGCCTGGCTTTGTTTTTCTTCCTCCTCTGCTTTCGCGGCTCTCACTGGCCGGGTTTCCCGTTGCTCATGGAATTTCTGAAACATGGAATAATGAGAGGTGTAAATCAAGAGAGAGAAAATCAGCGCTTTTTCACAAACTCTCAGGGGACGTCGGGGAATAGAAAGGACTAGATGCATGCTTACCTCACCTACTAAGCACTCACTTACTTAGTTATGGAAAGTTATGGAGAAGTCAAAAGAATTCATTTGACATGAACTTTTGCCCTCTATTTACTCTGTCTCTTCTAACAAACTCTTCCATATCTTCCTCTCAACAGACTTTTTTACTTATTTCAGTTATTTGAAGCCACTCGGATTCAAATGTCATTGTCTCCACGGGCCAAACAAACTGCACTAAAAGAGTAAACACTGCAGAGTCCGAGTAAACTGCCCCAAACATTGCTGATGTGCACACATCCTAAGTGGAAAGAAAAAAATTACTTTAGAATCGAGCAATGGGAGAAAAAAAACAACAACACATGAAAAGCATATAAAACCAGTGATGGGGAAGAGAAAGACAAAGTCACAGTCATTTCTCCATTCTCCTGGAGGAACCACTGTAATCACTCTTCTGTATATTGAACAATCTAGGTGGAAGCTAGAAAGCATGCTGCTTTTACTACAGTGGCCATACGCCTCTGCTCCACCAAGTCATCTTCTTTCTTCAAGGAATTTATTGGCATGTGCATTTAAATACCACCAGTGCATTATCACCTTTCAATTCAAAAGCTTAAATCCAAACTTCCCTGGACGATATGGACTAGAGGCATTTTAATTCATATCAAAGAAATCCTCCTGCACCATATTAAAGGTGGACTCTAAGAAATACATCCATAAAATAATAGACAAAGCACTGGCAGCTCATTACCCCCTTTGTCCCATAATTATAAACAGAAATTGTAGCTTCAGTAAAAATACAACACATTTTCTGTTATTTTAAATTCTCTCAGACAAAGCTGCTCAGTTATTAAACCCTCTGAAAAAGAAACCACTTCTTTAATGAATTTATGCTTTTTTTATGCTTTTTGGCACTTTTTTTCAATGCTTTAAAGCTTTAGTGTGTAACTTTGTGATATTAATGAACGTCCGTTACATTCCAGCCATTGCCAAATGAGTTGCTCCAAAGCTAATGAAGACTATCAGCTCCATACAACTCTCTCTGGATTTCTCAGTAGGACTATGGTCAGAAGATTGGGGCGTCTGGTGACTTTCCCACGCAGAAACTCAAGTGAAAATAATGACCTCTTCTGAAGAGTCCATCAGGTTTTTTTAATCCTCCGTGTCCTCCTTGGCTACTAGCAGCTGCGTGGAGGAGGAGGCGGGGGGGTGATCACGGAAGGCTTGTATCATGTGGACGCGCTGACAGTGTTGTTGTCATTACTTTGAATTCCTCAAGTTTGACTTACGCTAATCCAAGTGCTGGTTAATCATTTACTATAATGGTGTTGTGAATAGCTACGTTAATAACTACCGGTACGTAGTTTTTGGAGCGCTGATAAAGGTGCCATAATGCAATTCAAAATGTAAATGAACAGAAATACGACTGTGAATCCCGTTCTATAGATAATTTTTGTTCAAATATACAGTCACACGACTGTTAATACACAGATATTTCTTAGAGTGTACAGTAAGCGTCGTTAATTAAAACGCTTTTTGTTCAGTGAATATCTCCTCATGGTCACGTAGCTCTCTATTTTCTGTGTGCGCTGAAAACAGCCCTGGCTGTGTGAATGCAAAACAAACAGGATGGAACGCACGAGCCACAAAACACTATTCCAGCCAATCGGCAACAGGATGGTTGGGTGGGGGGACAGCAAGTGAATGTGCTGTCCGGCCAGTAGTTATCTGTCTGTGAATCTGGGGAGTGGAGCTTCTGAGGAGGGTGGGGGTAAGGTATGAGTTAAAATATTAACTCAGTCTTTGACACCTTTAAACCAGTTTCTCTAACCTACATATGTTTTGTGGCCACAAAGAAAAAAAAAACGTTCATGATGTTTCAGAAAGTTATGATGAGTTTATCTGATTATAATGCCAAACATTGTTTGCAAGCTTCTTATGAGCATAGGCAAGTATTACAATAATATAGATTATATAATAACATACAGTCATTCGGCATTATGCTATATTTTTCATACAGCCAACAAATTCCATGAAAATATCAAAACCAACAATGTGTTATTCTGCCTTTTACTTTGTATTTTCTTTGTGACTTCCTCAGCCTGTCTGTAGCACTTAGTTGTTGGGGACTATTTTCAGCGGCGGATTAATACACATTTGGTGCTCCAGTGAGTGTTTACAGCAGCAGGACATGTATGTGGGACTGAGTCCAAATAAACTGCTATGTGTGTGTGTGTGTGTGTGTGTGTGTGTATGTTTTCCTGGTAATAAAGCAACATGTCAACCAGTGCAACAGTGCGCCTCAGATATATCCAGCCCAGTCTCATGCCAGGTCGTTATATAGTCATGTTATTGTAATCTATTAAGTCGTGGACAGGTTGCGTAAATGCCGACTTTCACGCCGGAGACCGGGGATCGCGCCCCGCGTGTGGCAGTACCTTTGTCCCGCGTGTTGCAGTTCCTTTGTCGGCGTGTCCCGCGTGTGACGGTTCCTTACCCCGTTCTTTTGTTTCCTAACCCCAACCGTCTCGTTATTGTGGCGTTTCATTTCCCGTGTCCTGCGAGTGGCGGCCCGCGAGTGGCGGCCCGTTCCGTTGTTTTGGCCGGCGTGTGGCGCCTCATTTCCCCGTAGTCGCGTCCCCCACAGCAGGTTCGAAAAGCGTTCAAAAGTCGTTGCATATACACGAAAAAAACGTCAAAATCGTAAACTGTACACGAAATTATGAATCAAAATAACGTGACTATTACACGACCTGGCGTGAGACCGGGTTGCAGCTATATCAAGCTCTGGGTATTTTCCTGAGATTTGTTCGCAATACGAAACATACAGTATACTGAAAGACTTATCCCTAACCTTCTGCACAGCAACTACACTCACACGTCCATCCTCTGCTGGCCTGTCAAAAGAAGAAGAAGAATGCCTTTATTTATCCTGCGAGGGGAAATTCACAATTTTCACTCCGTTAGTACATATGCACACACATTAAACACAGGCCTGAATTACAAACATGCTCAGGACCTATACATGCTATCACACTAATGGAGGGACATCAGAGTGATGGGGGGGCTGTTCCTTAGAGGAGCACCCCAAGTAGTTGGGGGTTCGGTGCCTTGCTCAAGAGGACCTTGGCAGTGCACAGGAGGTGAACTGGCACCTCTCCAGCTACCAGTCCACACTCCGTACTTTGGTAACCCAACTCCCTACAGTCTGAGCTACTGCCACCCCAAGTAGTACATGGATACCTTTTCTCCCAGAGCTGATTTTATAGCCAATTGTACACTAGTGTTTAGAAACTGAACAATACCCACAGTTCACATAGACTACCTTCATACGTACGAAGGCGTATGAAGGTGGCTTCAGTGAACCTGCATATAGTTTGACTATAGCAGCCACAGCAGCAATTTACTTTTGCACTTTAACAATAAAGTTGGAAGACTTGTGAAAGACAGATTAAAAAAAAGAATGGCTGCAATTGAAGCAGCCCAGGCTGAGATATCGTTTATTCTCTAGTAGTCTTTTTTAAACTCCAAAATGCAACCAAAATAGTGTTTCTTTAGACCCTCCTTGGTAAATGCCTAGATGTTTTAAACTGCATGCCCTAGGGCTGAGCAATTAATCGAGAAAAAAAATGATTATTTTATTTTTATAATGATAAGTAAACTCTTATTTTGTCTCGTGTTCTGAATGAAAAGTTTGAAGGGAAATTTCACAGTTCAACGTGTTTTCACTGTTGTTTTTTAGGTCCATTAATTGCAACATCTTTCCAAAAGTCAATGGCTAATCGTGTCAAATAATCGTTATTTCAATTTTGACCCAAATAATCGTGAATATAATTTTTTTTCCCACACTCGAGCATTCCTAGCATGCCCACAGTTTGTAATGCAGTCTCTCCACTATGAATTAGTTGAGCTGAGATAACCCTGATGACGTCACTGTGACATCATTAGTGTCGTTTTCTCAGACATAAAAAAAGCTCCCCCAGAGTCACAGTCATTTCACTACAGGCAAATTGACTCTAACTTGTAAAAGTGGTGGGGCGCTTTAAGTGGCGGGGCGCTTTAACGGCAGCGCTGCGAGAGTGCTCCACACATAAATCAGCCGCTGGATTAGTCCATACTCCTTCCTGTCACCGCCTGCATACATTACTATCAAACACAAAGTTTGGGCCTATAAGTAGCTGCTGTGATTTGAGTTATGAGGCGTGTAAGGTTAAGATCCCCTCTCTCTCTCTGCGTCTCTCTCCCGCCTCCGCTTTGATGCATATTATCTATATGTATGAGTGTACACAACCAGGTCACCATGCACCTACCAGCGAGCTCATTGGAATTCATATTTAAACTGGGTTATACTGGGCTAATGTCTGGAAAAGCTGTCACCATGAGAAATGATCTTTTTTTGTTAACCCTCACACACATCTATTAAAAGAAAAGAAAAGAAGAAAAAAACACTTTGTTCTTGAATTTGCATGTCTCTGTTTTCGCCAGCTTGTTACTCTCATGAGTATAAAGAAGTTAGTCCAGGGATGTTCTCATTCTGCTTGCAAGTATTAACATACGGCAGATGTTAATGTTGGACTGCATTACAGCTCATGAAATGATAGATATCCTCTGGAACCAGATCTGAATGGGAATTAAAGAATCTGAGTGTTTAATGCCAAAGTCAGCAATAGTTATCACAGTAATCTTTTAAATCACTTTCTTCAAACACATTGCAGACACTCATAATATACATTTTTAAGCCACTTTATTCTCATTCCATGTGCTTCATTTGTTTATTCTATAACTCAAGTTTTAATTCCCGTCTGGTATATCATTGTCTGTAAATGGAGGAAATCTACGTTAGGGGAGTGATAGTCTCGCATTGTCATATCTTCCTCCACAGCGCTATGGAGGAAGGTCTGGCTAGTCCACACAGCATTCCTAGATGAAAAAACGTGCTGTGGTTTATTGGCATATCTTTAAACCAATCACAATCGTCTTGACGGAGCCACGGTGCCTCTGCTAAATAGCCTCGGGAAGGAACTTGTTTTGGTGGAACACGTGTACGTTCAAAAGTAGTTTTAGTCGTGCAACAGAAAACTCTGATTGGACAGATAGTCTAGCTAGCTGTCTGGATTTACCCTGCAGAGATCTGAGGAGCAGTTAACCATAGTCCTCTCAAATCCACCAGAGGTTAGAATGCCAACACAAAGGAAGAGGAAGGGGACGGACATCCGGCCGAAAAAGACATCCGCTGGAATTTCCAGCGGAACCTGAGCAATCCTGGATGTGGAAGGTCGTGGCGCTGGCCCACCTGCGATCAGAGGGACAGACATACACGCACACATGCACGCACACACTGGGAGAGACAGACGTTTTGTAGAGTGGAGAGGAGAAGGATCACTTTGTGACCGGCACGGAGAACTGCGCGTCTGGCGTGCGATCAGGCAAGAATCTACGCTTTACGGCTATTCGCGGCGCCTCAGCGTGCAGTGTGTTCCTGGCTTCACGCCACACCTCTGCAGTCAGCCTCACCAACAAGCCCCCCCCCCTCCCCCCATTCCTAGTCATCACACTTCACAAATTTTGCACTCTACCCATTCAGCCTTTTTTGATGCATCAGTTATTTTGTATGTATATAATTGTTTTTCTGTATTTATTATTTCATATTCATGTTCAATATGCTTGTTTGTTTGTTTATGTATGCACCTTTCACCAAGGCAAATTGCACATAAGTGTACTTATTGTGGCAATAAAACCTTTTCAGATTCTGATTTCTGATTCTCATCACCCTCCCAACCCTGCCTAAAACTGTAGAGTTGGCCAGGCCCGTCATTATGATTCTTAACGGGTGCAGGCTTTAACTGATGGGAGCCAATGTGACTATCTGCAGGAATGAAGTGTAATGTGACCTCAAGACTTGTGACACTTTGCCTTGCTTGCTCTTTTATTCGGGGCTGTGGCTGTCAACACGCCGACAGCAGAGCGTGTGGGCGGGCCAGTGGGCTTCAGCTCCTGCAGGATGATTGGCAGGTGTCTGATCCAATTCCACCTGAGGAAAGTCAAAGTCAAGTCATTAAAGGTGAGGAGGTCTGTAATCGTGCTGGGCTGTCTGGGAGCCCAGACAGACAGCTTGTTCCACAGCTCTCTGTCTCGCACACACACACACACACACACACACACACACACACACACACACACACACACACACACACACACACACAGAAAATACACCTACACATCAACTACTTATCCATCCCCCTGTGTGTGTGTGTGTGTGTGTGTGTGTGTGTGTGTGTGTGTGTGTGTGTGTGTGTGTGTGTGCGTGTCTAGCATGGATTAGAATGTGTCTGGGCTGGTCAGGAGTAGAGAGAGGATCAATGGTGGAGCTCAGTCAGCCATGGTCGCAGACTGTCAGACACCGGCCTTTCACACACTCGACGGATAGATTGGTGTAGCAGTAGGTGGGGAAGGTTCCATTTAACACACACACGCGCACACACACACACACACACACACACACACACACACACACACACACACACTCTTTGTCTCAGAACCACAATGACCCAAATGCTTTTGGAGGATTAACTTGAGATTGTGTGAGTGCTGTTTGAAATAAGAAACCTTTAAACAACCGGTTGCCTTGTGCCTACATTTGTCATCTTAATTTTAATATTTGTTCTCGTTTTGTTTTGGAAGTGTCTTCATTATCCCCTGGAGTACTTCAATCGCACCTGAGCCAATTTATTCCTCTGTCTTCTGTCTGTGTGGTGTATTTTTATCCTTGTTTTTCACTGTGCAAATGAACTCAAAACGAGGAAAAACTCAAGACACAGATTACAGCTGAATATGTGATGTCGCCCTGCAACAGAAAAAAGGAACAGATGCACAATTAATAACAGTGGCTCAGGTGGACGCAGAACCATTCTGTAGGTCTAAATGCTAAGTGCAATCCGTTTTTATGATAATTACAGGAGACCACATAGAGTGGATGTTGTATAATCTGATTTGTATTCATATCTGCCCACTGTATCCACACAGAGAGGTACACTTGTCACTGCTGCTACAGAATCACACCGGAAATGTGATCAAACGTGCATAGGACCCATCTCACACACATGAGACACCATTGGGACTGTTCAGAATCATGGAAAACATATGTGCAACACTAATAATCAATAATAATGGTAAATGAATAATTATTTAAACTTCAGTCAGTAGTTACTTTACTGATAACAAACACTGAAATTATGATTTATAAGGTTGACTAATTATTAGTAATGCTATAATTTATGCAATTTTTTTATTTGTTATTTTAGTGATGTATAAAATAATGTGTTTAAATTGGGATAGTTAATACTTTGTCAAGGGTTTACACTTCTTTTGTAAACCATCTGTAAAAAAACTTTTGGATGATTATTATAATGCTTATAATAATGAAATAATTAGTTAATGATTACTAAACCATCGACTTTATGATAAATGAACACAGTTCAGATTCTGAGTCACAGTTTGTTTATTGCAGAGCCAGCATCGCTGCGTCCCTAGCTTAGCGCCACCCAAGACTATTGTGATTGGTTTAAAGAAATGCAAACAGCCCAGAGTGTTTCTTTCTCCTATCCCAGAATGCATCTGTGGTGTAGCCAGACCTTACTCCACAACGCTGTGGAGATAGAGCTGGCACTGCGAGACTACCTTCTACCTGTCAGCCCTTATTTGTGTGCCGTTGTTTCCCTTATTGGCTTGGAGAAAACTCTCACAGGAGAGTGGAAGACAACTGAAAACCCAGATTCTGGATGTGCATTTGACGGAGCTTTGGAGTTTAACAAAAACCCAACATCCTTGGTGTAAGCACGCTATAACTCTCCAGTCTGCCTCCAGATTATTCTCCATGTTTCATCGCATGGATAACATCATAAATGAACTTTGGGTCCTGTGGACTGCACCCTGAGCGAGGGAGAGTTGTTTATGTACTAAATAAAGCAGACTGAGCTCAACAGAGTAATGTATGCAAACACAGTTTTAGCCTGGATTATTTCCACTTTAATGTAGCACAGTTGTGTGTGTGTGTGTGTGGGGGGGGATTCTCGTGGCATCGGCTCTAGGGATTCTGACATATAAAACATATTACTCTGTAGGATTACATTCATTAAGATAGGCCACACAACACTAAGGGTGACATTTATAGAGAGCATTTCATTTCATGTACCTTTTCAAGCACACATTGGAGAAGATGCAGCCTCCAGCACTGGGGACTGAGCCGTATGTAAACATACTCATACATAATGAATGCACACAATGAGATAAATACATGTACCCCGTCCCCTCCCTCATCATTCCCTCTTCTTCTTTGTCCTTTGTAGTCTTTTATTTCTCTTGTTGTAGCATTCTGTAGTGTCCTTTGTTTGTTACACTTGCCGGAGTTTCTTTCTTTCTGATTTTCTTGCAGTCTGTCAAGGCTGGATTACCAACCAGGAAAAGGGAACTGCCGGCGAGACAAAAGCCCCAAAGTTACTCAGTGGAAATTTGTTGTATGTTATTTGAATAAATGCAAATTAGTTTAGGAATTTGTACTAGGTTCTAGGAATTTGTACTTTATTTCATAGAAGGCCTTGGTCAAAAGCAAGGTAATATTGTGCTAATACATAAAAGCTAAACCTGATCGGACCTCACTTCAGACCAACACAATTCAATTCAAAATCAATTAAAAGTTCCTGAAAATATAAATTAATATAACTTCAACTTGTTTCTGGACTTGGAAGTCATCCTATCTTTAATCCCAATCGTCTTGGGCGGCACCATGTACGCCGGACGCAGCGAGCATGGCTCTGCAAAATAGTCTCAGGAAAACTTGTCTTGGTGGAACATTTTCACCCCGCAAAAGAAAAACGTTCACATACAATATTAAATTAAGTGAACTGTTCACACAATACAGTTACCAGTGTATCTCCGTGTGTATTTGGAGACCGGGGGATCATGTCCCGTTCTTGTCCCACGTGTCACTGAAAACCTACATTTTGTAACCCCACCCACCATCTTTTCCTAAACCTAACTGTCCCGTTCTTGTGCCGCATGTCAGTCAGTATGTCCCGACCCATAGCGTCAAAAAGGGTCCTGACCAATCGTGTCGAAAAAAGGACACCAAAGGGCTAGACGCTAAAGAAGACAGTAACAAATGCCAAAGGCACCTGACCAAGCATCGCTTTTAAGTAAGAATGTGTTGACACAACAGGTCAAGGTAAATCCGTACCATTGGTCCCCCCTTACTGTGTTTGTGTGAAGACACCGAGATATCTAAGCTTCATCACCTGAGTCAACCCGGAACAGTACGAACCCACTGGAATTTCTACCATTTATCCCCATTACCATTCTGCCACTGGACATAGTGATAATTGGGTACAATATACAAGCATGCCCCTTTGCCCAGGCGTACACTAATACATACATTACCAGATATTCATCGTCCATCTCCTCTCTCTTCTAATTTTTTGTCCAAATTTACCTCATCTACCGTCTTCGTTGTCCACCACGAGTCCTCTCATTATTCCACCATAATATCCAATCGTCTGTCACCCTGTGTGTGATTAGAGCTGCATCTCAGCTCGTTGCGTATGTGTGTGCGTGAGACACCTCATCATGAGCCAATCATACGGATCAGTGCCGATGATCCTTGCGTAAAGCAAGCTATTGTTTTTGGACTCGCTCGCTTTTTCTGTCTCCACCACGGACCAAACCTGTCATTGGCGCTTTCGCTCTTTGAGCCAAAAGAGCTAATTCATTCATTTATATTTATGTATGCAAAACCCCTTCCACTCTGTCATTAAAACAATGCAAATTGAATTGAGAAGCTTTGTTAATTTCTCTCTTTTTCTATATCCACAAAACCCTCAGATAGATGATCTGAACCTTTGTGCTGTTGTCATGCGCCACTGAACATTGTGAAATAACAAAACCACTGTGAGCTGATGAGACTGACAAAAGAGGTCCATGATCTCAGCATCAGGGACTGAGAAACCACTGCTGGAGCCAGGGGGGCTGAGAAAAAACAGGGACCAGGTGAGACCGAACCTGGATTTACCACTGGGTTTGGGTTGCTCTAGTTGCTGGCTGGGGGCCCAACCCGGTCTCAGGCCAATTCGTGAAATGGTCACATTATTTTGATTTACTGAGTTGTGTACAGGTCACGATTTTCGAATGTGACCATTTCACGAACTGCCATGACACTGGGCTGCTCTGGGGGACGCAACAACAGGGAAATGAAACGCCACACGCCGGCGACAACAACGGGATGGTTGAGGTTAGGAAAAGAAGAACGAGGACAGGTTGAGGTTAGGAAGCGTCACACGCAGGAGACACCGAAAACAACGGGACAGTTGTGGTTAGGAAGAGAATAACGCGGAAAGGAACTGAAACACGCTGGACGCCATCCCCGGTCTCCGGGGTGAAAGTCCTGTGTTGTTTGACCCATCCACCACCCAAGTTTATAAGATTCAATTTAAGTCCAAGATGACCTTTCTATCTAGAGGATTACAGCTGGTATAACAGCTTCGCCCGTGCCAAAAACCGCTGCTGAAGAGCTGAAATGTGTTCAGGTGAATAATCTTCAGCCAGCTGGTTGATGTTGATTAGTCTATCTCCCATGTCAAAGATGATGTTGACAGTTGATGACTTGGCATAATACAGGAGGATGAAGAAAATGTCTGACTCTAACTGTTCTGATGAGAGGCATTTTAGTTTGGATATACTGCATGTAAATGATCACCCTCACATCTGTTTCTTCATGTTTTGAAGAGATCTCCGGTAGAAGTTTTTTTGACATAACTCCAGCATTGCATTCTATCTTGAAAGCAGGGACGGACTGGGATCAAAAAAATGGCCCTGGCATTTGCAACACACCGGCCCTATTTTTCAACAACCTAGCTTGGAAATTAGTAACTCTGCCTTCCGAGTTAATCTTTCCACGCACCTTGCGGCTGCATGCATAAAATAACTTTATCAGTAGTGGCCCATAAGGGTCCATAGGGGTGCGGCCCTTGTGGCATTAGCCCAAATTCCAGATGGCCAGTCGGTCACTGCTTGAAAGCTTGACCAGCCTCTATGAAAATGACAGGCCTTCGGATGATGTCTTCCATCATATCATGAGAGCTCCAGCGATCCAGAAGTAAATTAATGAGTGCCTTCTTGTTTTCATCATCTGTGAAAAAACCATTCCAATCAACGGGTCGATGAACATTAAGCCCATTAACTAAAAAACGTTCACCACAACCTCTGCGATCTCAGCTGATTTTCATGAATAAAGACAGCCAATGTAAGTGTCTGTGCTGAATACTGTTTCAGCTGCAGCAGGTAGACTTTTGAAGGTGCACTCTGATAAGTCTTCATTGTCCGTGGTACATCGCACATGTAGAATGAGGAGTTTCCATCTTGAATTGGCTTGAAGAGAAGGAGAAAGAAGTTGTGCATTCTCAGCATCTTTGATCATGTGATTAATTCCCTCTTGCTTTGTTGTTTTTTGCGAAAAAGCCATCGATTGTAGTGATGGAGTATGGCGTCAGAGTCAAGGGATAGGTCATTAGGTTAGAGATGCTAATTTGTGACTTAAGTTCTTGTGATTTGATGAAGATCTGAAAGATAAACCCACTTGTGGCCTTGTACTGGATCACTTTCTGGTTTGATGCCACAAGCTTCCTTTTAGGCGTGGTAGACATTGTCTTGAATCTGTTCCTCTTGATGGGTTCAAAGAAAAGGACCTTTTTTGTTTGAAGTCCATCACAGATGAACTTCTCTTTTTGAGTTTTGCCATTTTTCAGGGCATTCAGCACATCATAGTGCACCTCTTCTGGCATAGCTGCTCCTGAACTCAAACTTGTCAAGGGCTAACACGTCTTAAGCTGAAATGGGTTGATAAAACTCTGTACTGTTTGCTGCACTTCCTCTTTGTTGCTTCTCTGTATGCTCACCTCAGCCACTTGTCATTTCCCAAATGGCTTCTACAAACTCTCCTTTGGCATGGGCAGTCAGATATGATGTTCGCTTCATAATTAGGGCCCGAGACAGCGGCGAAGGCCCTATTGAAACTGAAGGAATTATTATTTTTTTACGTATTTAAAAATTTACGTATTTTAAGGGATTCGGGAATAGGCGCACAAAAATGGCTGGCTAGCGCCCCATACAAAGTTTAAAAAATTGAGCCCCTGCAGTGCGTTTAACGTAGACTCACGAAACTTGGTACACATATGTATCCTGTCCTCGTTGCTATGGGGTCAGCTTTTGTGATCCAGGCTTAGGTCCGTGATGTGAAAGCCCCCTTACTGCTTTATAGTCCATTATATTTTTGATATTTTTTGAATATCATCTGTGTTTTCCTTCTCATAAATAAAGGTATTCCCACCATAAATTGGTGCATAAAAGTGTATCAGAATGCAGGATATTAGTCTTTGGTGCTCAAAATAACCCTGGGGGAGGACACCCAGAGCCCACACTTTGATATGCTTCATATAGTATAGCAGTACATAAGTCTCAGCTCTTGTTTAAGATATTGTTCATATGCAAAAAAAAAATATGCTTAATCCCATATGGAATGGTAATGCTTGAAAGTTCGGTTTTTTTCCGATTTGAGGTATAGTGGAGAACTTTGGTTATACCAGCTGTAATCCTCTAGATAGAAAGGTCATCTTGGACTTAAATTGAATCTTATAAACTTGGGAAGTTTTTCATGTATATGTATGTGATGTCTATAATAAAATGCTTGAAAATTATCACTATTGATGACAATTTGCCAGGTGACAGACATTTTTTTGTCTTTTGGGGTATGTTGAGATATTTGACAGCAAAAAGGCAGCAATCCCCAGAATCTTCTGTTAGTTTCCCCTATGTGTCAGGATACACCATGCAAAATATTAGGGTTATATGACCATTTATGTAGCTCCAGTACCTTAATATTCACAATTACATCATTCCGCCAAACGCTTTTCCCAAATAGGGTATTTTTTGGCCCCTGAGACCAAACAGGGCCGAGTTGGGAGTGGTCGTTATCAACTTGTGATGGCCCAAGGTATAAGATAATAGGAAATAATAGTGATAAAAAGGTAGTAAAAAACATCCTGAGTGGACCTGGCTCCTGGCCTATTAGCAGATGGAGTCTGAGCCTGAATCAATAAGCCACCCATGGCCGTATTTTGTAACTCAACAAAAAATACTGGTGATGTCAAGTTTTTAAAAAGTGCTCTAAGTGTTCACTGATTGGTGTGTTTTGTTTTTTGAGATTTGATGGAGACTAGAAACGGAGTTGAAATTCTGATGATGTTAAGTTTAGGAAAGTTTTATACTTAATGGAGACTTGAAATGGAGTTGTGTGAAGATTGAAAATAGATGTACTATAAGCAGAGCACTATAAGCAGAGAATACATGTTCCTGTCAAATTAAAACCTATGCACTGAATCAAAAATGTTTACAGCCTTAAACATATGGTAATTAACAATTTTATTGTTAGAATGTCATTAATGGTTAATGTACAGCAACTAACATTAAATATCTGTGTTACAGTTAAAAAAGTGTTGGTTTTGCTAATGATATTTAACTCTGCAGATCACCCTGATAGATAACCAGAATTGTAAGTCAGAATGTAAACTGGGCCACAGATGGTAAGCACAATTACATTAACCTACAACTAACTTAATTAAAATGCCACAGCCCATACTGTTTTAGTTTTTTTAATTATTAGAATATAGACATTAAGAGAATAAATCGTTATGCAAGTACTTTTACTCTTAATACTTAAAGTACATTTATAATCAGGTACTTTTTACTTTTACTTAAGCAGGGTACATTGTGGTACTTCAACTTTTACTAAAGTAAATATGTCTCTGGTTATTTGCACTGCTGGGGGCTAGCTGTGGCTGTTGTCTGACTGAAGTCTCTTAGTGCTATCTAAGTTTACTAGTGGCTCTTGTGCGCTAGCTGGCTGACTTAGCATTAGATTAATCAACTACCCATACTGACCTTACGAAGAAAGTTTAATCATGGGTTAGCCTAGCCCTGTTTCCCGTGGTCAACAATCAAAAAACAAAAATACTAAAAATAACTTTATGAGCATGTTGAACGTTGTTGTAATGCTATAACGTTACGTTACGGTTTAGCCACCAAGCATTAGCACGAGCCACTTTCTTCAAAGTAGCACATTGTAATAAGCTAGATCGATGTTAAAATATCATATCAATAAATTAGGTCTCTACTGTGTTATTGTATTGCTAAGTGGCATGTCATCAATGAAAAATTATGCTGTGTGGCAGAAATAATGCAGTGTTACTGATATAACAATGTGACACTGCATGATTCACGATTACTCTCGAAGGTATCATCTGGTGTTTGCGGTTGTGTCCCGTGTTTTGCTGGGAGTCAGAGCAACTAGAGGGGTCAATCCGTGTCATTACAATTACAGATTTCTTTGGGCTTGAACATTGTTAAAAAGATTTGGGATAACTCAAAAATTATAAACAATATAGTTGCAAAATAACTACATGCAGTGATAGTATGGAAACATTACAACCTTAAAGTGATGGTTCGGAGTAATTTCACCCTAGGGTCCTTTGCACCATGACCTTGAGCCAAACAACCCCCCAGAAGCTTTTTTCACCTGGGTCGAACATTGGGAGAGTTAGCGTTATCAGCTGAATAGCTTAGTGCAGGCGCTAATGGATCCAACTGTGTATTTTGTAAGTTACCCCACTAATAATGCCCAAAATGATACCAAACTTCTACAGTAGTACAAATAGGTTATGTATTCATAAAACGATGGATTGGAAAGTTTGTAAGTACACCAGGAGTTTATTTAAATAACACTTGCCGGTTGGCTTCTGCTCTCTGTTGCTACCGGCAGTAAGACGAGTGCTTAGGGACTGTCTACAAATTACAACACCGAAAAGAGATAAAACAAAAATAGTTAAAAGTAAGTGCTGCAACTAGCGGAAAACAAGTTATAATTGAGGTAAGTTTGGAGACACTACCTTATTTAATCATTAAATTAATAAATATTTTTGTTGTATCTGTTTATAAAAGTGCCCTGTTGTAAAGCCATATCCTCCACAGTCTGAATTCTAGTAAACCTTAGCTTCCATTTTACTTTTCAGACATCTAAGTGGAGAAAATGATTATCTGAGTGAAGACAACACCGTAGTAAGTTTCAGTAGGACTCAGGCTTTTAAAGTAATAACGAACTGTCAACCTTGACTGATGATTTCAGAGACAGGTGATGAGAAAAGAATTGGACAAAGTAGGTGGTCAGAAGGAAAGAAGCACTGAGGAGGTGGGAGGGATTTTCTCTTTTGTCACGATCGCATTAGAAGTAGTCGAAGAGGAAGATGTAGGGGAAGGGATATGATTATGTGTGAAAAGAGTAGCATGAGGTACATTTTGAAGAGATGAGTTTTGAGCCTTGGATGAAAGGCTGGGGAGTGACTCTGCTGTGCTGACTGGAGTGAGAAGGTCAATCCACTTTTGGAAATGAGGGGGAGAAGCGACCGGGAGAAGCAGCAGAGTGAAAGCTAAGTAGTCGGGCCACGATTGAATAGCATTCTTTCTTTCCCCATGCTGTGAGATCATCCTCTCTGAGGTGATGGAGATTAGTTTTCCAATGGTGATGGAGTGAGGAGGTATTTCAGATGCTTTGCGCTCCAATCCAATTTTTTTCCCCCAAAAACCGCAATGCAGTGGTCAGATTCAATTTCCAAAACACCGGTGCCCAACCAGCAGCTTACAGAGAAGCTTTAAATAATGCCATCACACTCACACATACACAGATTATCTTACATTTTCACACATTTCAGATTCCCCTCCTCTCCCACTCATATGAAATGGTCACATGAACGGTACAATGGTTCCATAAAAAGCCATCACTCTTTTTTATTTTTTATTTTTTTTACACTGAAATCAAGCAGATGAAATTACAGCACGGCATTTCTTTCTTTTCAGGCAGCCATTGGTTTTACAATGCAAAAATCTGCAAACTTGCAAGTACTTGATGGTTGGTTGAAATAGTTAACTACCACTGTGAACAGTACTGTTGCCAAGGCTGGATTACCATCCAAACAGCAACTGCCCCGCGGGCCCAGACCCCCCCTGTCTGGTTCCTCATTAGTACCTAATGGTGGGGCCGTGGTCTTGAAGAGGGACCCGGTGTCAAAATCTAGTTTTAAAGGAATTATAGCATAACCACAGTACATCAATAACAAGTATTGTGTATGTACATTATTAAAGCCTATATTTTTCCGCTGTGCCATAGAGCCACATTGTGGCACTGGCTGACATGTTCCTTCATCACCATGAACACACACACCATACTTTAGTTGGACTCAAACCCACAAACACCGTCCTGCTGGGCACCATATGTGGCATATGTCCAGCTGTTTGCTAATGTCTAATATGGTTCGGGGAACAACATTTTGGGAAAAATAAGTAAAAACTGTCTTGCTTTTCTGCTTGATGACTCTGCATTTTTAGCTTGTCCACTGAGATCCAAAAAGGGTTTTAAAAACCTAAAATGAGATTTTTTGGGGACAGAAAATAGTTTTCTCATGTAACATGACGAAAATCTTACAGCTGCAACAAAACCAAAAATCTCAAAAAACAGCAACAGCAGTGTGTGTGTGTGTGTGTGTGTTTCACCACAGGGACAGCAGCAGTGCACAGCCAACCTCAAACAGTGAGTGGCTCCTCGGGGTCCAATGCGCTGGGACTGGCATGCTCTAATGATGCTGCTGTGACTCCAGCAACAAAGGTAGTTGAGCGGTCCCATGACAACAGGATGATTGACAGCTCCCAGGTCACCATGGACAGTGGGAGGGAGGGACACCTGCACCGATGCACCCCTTGATTTGTTGTCAGTGAGCTTGATTGACATGTGATGGTCACATGTCTTCAGCTCAGTCCATTTAACCTAAGCTGGCAGAACCATGAGATCAGACAGCTTCAACTGATAGACCTTTATCACGGCAGACATGTTGACATGTCATACTAGGAAAAGCACAGGTGTATTCAAAACCATTATTAATGGCTGCATTCCACTTAGGAGAGGCCCTGGTATTGTGCATGCTGACTCACTGAAATAACTTACTGGGACACTTGATGGAATCGGGCCATCGTTAAGGTTATCAATTCCAGCTGTGCTTTTCAGAATCAGAATCAGAATCAGAAAAGCTTTATTGCCAAGTACATTTTTTACACATACAAGGAATTTGTTTTGGTGTCGTAGGTGCATGTCACACATTATCTAAAATAAGTTAAACAAACAGGTTAACAGAACAGACAATATAAATATAAATATATGTGTATATGTACACACACAGGATGTAACATAATAAAATAAGAGTAACAGTTAAGATAAAAAAGAGCAGATTAAGTACAGTGGCATGTAGAGCCAGAGGTGGGTGTGGAGAGAGTCAGGGTGGGTTCCGGGCCTTGTTAATAAGGCTAGTGGCGGAGGGGAAAAAGCTGTCCTTGTGACGTGAGGTCTTGGTCCTGATGGACCTCAGCCTCCTGCCAGAGGGGAGTAGCTCAAAGAGTTTGTGTCCGGGGTGGGAGGGGTCAGCCACAATCTTTCCAGCACGCTTCAGAGTCCTGGTGGCGTAAAGGTCCTGGAGCGGTGGGAGATTGCAGCCAATCACCTTCTCAGCTGACCGAATGACACGCTGCAGTCTGCCCTTGTCCTTGGCAGTGGCAGCAGCGTACCAGATGGTGATGGAGGATGTGAGGATGGACTCAATGATGGCTGTGTAGAAGTGCACCATCATTGTCTTTGGCAGGCTGAATTTCTTCAGCTGCCGCAGGAAGTACATCCTCAGTTGTGCTTTCTTGACGAGGGAGCTGATGTTCAGCTCCCACTTGAGGTCTTGGGAGATGGTAGTTCCCAGGAAGCGGAAAGACTCCACAATGTTAATTGTGGAGTCACTGAGTGTGATAGGGGCAGGTGGGGCAGAATTCTTGCTGAAGTCCACAACCATCTCCACTGTCTTTAGAGCGTTGAGCTCTAGGTTGTTTTGCTTGCACCAGGTCACCAGGTGGTCAGCCTCCGACCTGTAGGCGGACTCGTCTCCATCAGAGATGAGTCCGATGAGGGAGGTGTCGTCCGCGAACTTTAGAAGCTTGACAGACTGGTGACTGGAAGTGCAGCTGTTGGTGTACAGGGAGAAGAGTAGAGGAGAAAGAACACAGCCCTGAGGGGATCCGGTGCTGATGGTCTGTGAGTCGGGGATGTCTTTCCCCAGCTTCACATGCTGCTTCCTGTCAGACAGGAAGTCAGTGATCCACCTGCAGGTGGAGTCAGGCACACCAAGCTGGGAGAGCTTCTCCTGGAGCAGAGCTGGGATGATGGTGTTGAAGGCAGAGCTGAAGTCCACAAACAGGATCCTGGCGTAGGTTCCTGCAGAGTCCAGGTGCCGGAGGATGTAGTGGAGGGCCAGGTTGACTGCATCATCTACAGACCTATTGGCTCTGTAGGCAAACTGCAGGGGGTCCAGGAGGGTGTCGGTGATGGCTTTTAGGTGTGAAAGCACAAGGCGCTCAAAGGACTTCATAACCACAGAGGTCAGGGCGACGGGTCTGAAGTCATTAAGTCCTGTGGTCCTTGGCTTCTTGGGAACGGGGATGATTGTTGAGGTCTTGAAGCAGGCTGGCACGTGACATGTCTCCAGCGAGGTGTTGAAAATGTCTGTGAACACCGGAGACAGCTGGTCAGCGCAGTGCTTCAAGCTGGATGGGGAGACAGCATCCGGTCCAGCAGCTTTCCTGGGGTTCTGTCTCCTGAACAGTCTGTTGACGTCTTTCTCATTGATGGAGAGAGTCGTCGCTGAGGTGGGTGGGGAGGTGGAGGGGGGGGACCTTTAAGGTGGGGGGAGGTGGAGGTGATGCACTGTAGCTGTAGCTGTTGGGAGGTGTCGCTGGGGGATGGAATCAGGGAAGACCCTTTGTTGGGAGGTGTTGAGGGGGATGGTTACAGGACCGACCCTTTGTCCTTCAAAGCGACAGTAGAACTCATTAAGTTTGTTGGCTAGGCATCGGTCGTTGGTGGAGTGGGAGACTTTAGGCTTGAAGCTGGTGATCTGTTTAAGCCCTCTCCAGACAGAAGCAGAGTTGTTTGCTGAGAACTGGTTTCGGAGTTTCTCAGAGTACCGTTGTTTAGCCTCTTTTACCGCCTTGCTAAACTTGTACTTTGCTACTTTAAGTCTGTTTTTGTCTCCACTCCTGAACGCCTCTGCCTTGTCCAACCTTAGCCTTCTGAGTTTGGCTGTGAACCAGGGTTTGTCATTGTTGAAACTCACCCTGGTGCATGATGGAACACAGCAGTCCTCACAGAAGCTGATGTATGACGTCACAGCCTCTGTGTACTCATCCAGACTGTTGGTAGCAGTCCTGAACACATCCCAGTCAGTAGAGTCCAAGCACGCCTGTAGATCCTCCACAGCTACACTGGTCCACTTCCTTGATGTCCTCACAACAGGTTTGCAGAGCTTTAGTTTCTGCCTGTAGGTGGGGGATCAGGTGGACCATGACATGGTCAGAGTGTCCAAGTGCAGCACGGGGGACGGCGTGAAAAGCATCCCTGACTGTGGTGTAACAGTGATCCAGAATGTTCTCCTCTCTAGTCGGGCATTTAATATGCTGTCTGTATTTAGGTAGTACATGAGTGAGGTTTCCTTTGTTAAAGTCACCAAGGACAATAACTAGGGAGTCCGGGTTGGTCCGCTCCACACATAGTATCTGGTCGGCAAGCATGCGCTGTGCGACCTGCACGTTGGCCTGCGGCGGGATGTAAACACCGACCAGAATGAATGAATGGAACTCACGGGGTGAATAAAAAGGCTTACAGTTTATGATGTAAGCCGGGTATCATCGCAAAAAACAAAGTTAAAACACAAAACAAAACAAAACAACACGCACAAACACACCGAGTCGACCGTCTGCGGCGCCATCTTGGTATTACCAAATCCACCAGAGGTTAGAACGCCAACACAAAGGAAGGGAACGGACATTTCCTACTATGACAAGTCAAAATGTCTGCTGTGGAAAAGGTCCATTATTAAAACCTAAGGGTTTGATTAATATAGACCTAGTCTATATTGACGACGATTCCTTTAAGGGATGGTTCCCGTGCTGCCGGATGTCCCTCATTTTCTGCCGGATGTCCGTTCCCTTCCTTTGTGTTGGCGTTCTAACCTCCGGTGGATTTGTGAGGACTATGGTTAACTGCTCCTCAGATCTCTGCAGGGTAAATCCAGACAGCTAGCTAGACTATCTGTCCAATCGGAGTTTTCTGTTGCACGACTAAAACTACTTTTGAACGTACACATGTTCCACCAAAACAAGTTTCTTCCAGAGGCTATTTTGCAGAGGCACCATGGCTCCATCAGACGCTTAGCACCGCCCAAGACGATTGTGATTGGTTTAAACAAATGCCAATAAACCAGAGCATGTTTTTGTCCCATCCCAGAATGTTGTGTGGACTAGCCAGACTAGTGGAGGAAGGCGAGACTTATATAGACTATTGAAGGGTCAGTTCACTCAAATTAGAAAATAAAACACCATTTTATCTAGTCGTGCAGTTTTATTTTATAGCAGTTATATTTCTGTTTGTGGTGCTCTAAATCTAAAATGACAAAACTTCACTTTGCACCACTTGGTCCACAGACCTTGCTGTTTTTAATTGGAACTACTTTCTACTTTCTCTCTGAACTGAATAGTTCAGTTCAAGACTGTTCTTACAACAAAGAGGCCAGTATTTCTGTTCTCAGATACCTGTTGTGAGAATAATGACTGCTGCTTCCCAGAAACAAACGCGAATAGTGTTGCGTTGTTATACCAAACCCCTTAGGTCATATGCACCGCAATGTAGCCTGTAGGTCTTTGAAAAAGTGAAAAAAAAAAAAAAAGCCTCAAGAGGCTCCTTATTCCATTATATTGTGAATCCATCAATACAGAAGGAGGGTGAGGTGGATGGGGGGCAGGGGGGTCAACAAAGCATGTGACCATCCTCTCCAGTGTCATAAAATACTTTCAATGTTTTCTTTATACCATGATGTGACCTTTCCCTAATCCTAACCAAGTATAGATTTTTTTTTACATTATATACAGTATATAATACAGGAACTATACACAGCAACATACAACCAGTACAGTATGGTTGCTGTTTTGTTCATTTACCCAAACCAATTTTTCTTAACTTTAACCAAACAGTTGTTCTGCCTAAACCTAGTGTCAGGAGCTACAAAACACACATTTGGTAATTTCGTGGCCAGGCTCCCTTGGCGCAGCTGTGGTGCACTTGGCCATGGTATGGGATCAGAAAGACCGGTCCTGAGGGACTTATAGGCAGAGTTTTTAAGTTTAAGATTACGTACAAAACCTTTTTACATTCGTTCAAACATTGTTGATCATATTTCTTCTCATAAAACACATGCATGTGACTGCTGGCTCTGGGAGGAGGGACTTAGCTCTGTTACGCATTCACTGGCTCCCATTGGATGTTCCTATCATGCTATATACTAGCCTAGAAATCTAGACCCACCCTAGTGGCAGCAAATGTAATTTCCAGCCAGGATCAGTCTAGCAACTCTCCACTGGCTTGCGAGCTGGAAAAAACAAATTCTGGTCAGGCCAATCACATCG
The DNA here is from genome assembly GCA_025617405.1 of Perca schrenkii. Taxonomy (NCBI): domain Eukaryota; kingdom Metazoa; phylum Chordata; class Actinopteri; order Perciformes; family Percidae; genus Perca; species Perca schrenkii. Next base: position 2,164,614 of record CM046797.1, read on the forward strand.
TGTATAGAGTCGGTGGGCGGGCTTAACACAAGGACAGCAGAGTTGCGACGGTTCCGTGTGAATTCCCTGCTACTTGAAAACAAAGAAGATGGCTGCTGCTGCTGGCGAACAGCGGTCTTTGGAAGCGGTCTTTGGAAGCGGTCTTTGGAAGCGGTCTTTGGAAGCGGTCTTTGGCCCCGACTCTGGAAGACTTGGAATTAAGCACTGAAGTCATTCTTAAAAAAGGAAGATGTGTTCGGAGTTTTGTCGACCAGATACGGCAAAAGTTTAAGCGTTGCTTTGGTTGGCTATGAGTGCAGAGGGAATTTGAAAGACAACCGTTTATCCCGCCCCTCGGATTGAGCCCTGCCAATGGTGAGTTCCCAGACCCAACATCTTGATGTGGGTCTGGCAGTCAGGCTAGCTATATACCGTTGGAAAGGGAAATTAATTGGCTACAATCGCCACGATTGACACGATGATAGCCAGTGACAGCTCCCTTGGCGCAGCTGTGGCGCACTGGGCCATGGGATGGGATCAGAAAGACCAGTCCGGAGGGAGTTATAGGCATGCGAGAAGTTTTAAGGGATTCTCAAACGTTTGTGGAGCTGTGTGAACGGTTTTCAATGTGTCTCCAACACGCCTGTTGATCTGCAGAAGAAATTGTGTAACATAATAATTCTGCAAACAGTCTGATGCTGGCTGCACTAAATGGAACAAGCTGATCTGCCGTGTGTGTTTGTGTCTTGACAGTGACATCATCTCTTCAGTAAGAGAGTGCAGATGGAAGAGACACCTGCTGCCTTCAGATGGCTGTGAAGAGAGTCAGCAGAGTGAAGGAGAGGCCTTCAGCATGCTACTACTGACTGTCCTGACACACAGCTTGGTTGAGGAGTGATGAGCCTGACCCCTGCTGTGGGGAAGGCCTCCTGATAAAATGCACCGACTTCACCGTTACTGAATCTCACTCCTAACTAAATGGAAAAGTTGTGATCACACAGACGTTGCTGTATTGACTAACATAACAATCACAGGCGTGATTTATGGGGGGGGGATGGGGCCCCCCATTAATCCAAACTGGGCTTTTTTCGACTTTTTTAAAGTGCCAATATTATAAAAAAAATAACATATTTTACACTTAACACTTTTTCTGAGATTTGGGGTGTTATTTTGTGTCTCTGGTGCTTCCACACACATACAAACTTTGAAAAAAATCCATCCATGCTGTTTTGAGTGAGATATGGTTTCTGAATGTGTCCTGCCTTCAGTCTCCTAGTGAGCTGTTCAAAATCAGCTCACAAAAGGTTTTGTCGCATTTTCAATGTTTTGTCGCTTTCTCTGTTATTTTTGCTGCTTTTTTCAATGTTTTTCTTGCTTTTTACCGAGATTTTGTTGACTTTTTTCCCAAAATTGACCATTTTGTCGACGTCTTTGTTGCCTTTTTCAAGGTTATTTGGGACGATATTTTTGCCTTTCTAGAATTTATATCGCCAAACTTTGGCCCTTTGTCCCCTTTTCATGTTTTGTCGCTTTTTTTTAAATACACAATCTCACCCTACCCTCCCCAATGTTGAACCCAAAGTTACGCACTTGATGACAACCAAATCACTTAGGAAATCTGTGAGTGTTCCTCCAAGAGTTTCACTATGACAGATACATGTATGACTAAACCTGAGAATGGACGAAGAGAGAGGATGATTTTGTCATGTGATCAAAAAGACCGAAACCTGGGAGCATGACAAAGAAAATGAAATGACAGGCTGGGAATAAGTAGGGTAGGGTAGTTGAAGTGAACTGAAGTGTGCTGAGAGGATTAAGTGATATTAAAAGCTTCTTGTTTTGTTCCTTTTTCTACACGTAACACCGTGAGCCACAGTTGCTAACACCTTCCATTCATCCACACAAAGAAGGGGTTGGAGCTGGCTGGCTGTACAATACCAGAGCAGAGCAACAGGTGAGGGAGGCTCGGAGGAATGGTAAAAACATTTTTGAGAAGTGTGTGTGCATTTGCGGTTGGGCTGCTCTCCCATTAGCTGAAGGTGTGCTGTATTTACATACCTGTGCGGCCTGTCAACAAAGTCACCGCCCCAAACGTTTATGGGTAAGAACAGGTGGACACCAACACCACTCCTAACAAATGCTAATGCTGCTCTGTATCTGCCGGATGTGTAAATTGTTTGCTAACTAATTTAACGTAACAACTTGATATGGTTGTGTTTTCAGCATTTTGTTGTGCCGACCCCAAGTTTCCAAAAATGAATTAATGTGGCCCTTAAAGATTCAAGTCATTATCCTCAGTCCTGCTAAAAGCTACTCTACATTGTGTATCTTAACAACCCAGTCTCACGGCAGTTCGAGAAATGGTCACGTTATTTACAATTTTTTACAGTTGCTAGGACGCATTTCTCAATACTTGGGTCACTTTGTCAAAACTCTTCACACAGTGAGCATAACAGAAGTATATGTGGGCTAAACTGTGGATCATTTATCATTGCTTTGGCACAAAATGCATTCAATGATTACATCTTTCAAATGACATTCATTCTTTTCTCACTTCAACAGAACAACCGCCACAGGCCAATTTGCACATGCTAACATACTGTTTTCAAAACTGTTAAACTTAAGTTCAAAACAATAACATAATAAAAAACTGAATAAGACAGCAATTTGCTACATTTCTACAGTACTATTGTAATGAAATATATTTTGAATCGAAAAATGAAATGCTATGAAAACAATTGGACAATTGGACCAACCACAGCTGATTCTCATTATGGCTGAACACCTACGCAATGTGTTACTCTTTCAATTTCATTACAAAAGGAGACAACCTCAGAATAGTTTTGTATTGTGACGTAAACATGGACCCAGCCAGAGATGGAGAAGTGGCTGAAAGAGGAAGAAGAGTGGCTGGGAGGGGGCGAGGAATTCATATGCGTGGTGGAAGAAGAAGAGGAAGATCAAGAGCTGTAGTCTCAGATGAGATTAGAGCTACTGTAATTGATCATGTAATCAATCATGGTCTCTCAATGAGAGAGGCTGGTCAGAGAGTGCAGCCAAATCTGCAGCGCTCAACAGTGGCATCTATTGTTAGAGTTTTCCGGCAAACCAACAGGTAAGTTGTAAGGTTGTATTCTGCATGGCATCTGACTGAGCTGCACATTACAGAAGTAAATGCATAAGACCGAGTAGATTAGCATTCCTATTGTATCTGTATCAGTGGATGGTGTGTATACAAAGTCTTGTATTTTGGAATTACTCAGTGCAAATAAAAGACATACAATATATTGAATCTGCATCATTCCTGATTTATTCCAGTAACATATATTGCAGTGAATTCTAAACAGTAGAGAGGTGTCCTTGTTTTACATAAGAAAACATTGTATATTAATGATACCAGTTGTTAGTGTATTTTAGGTCATGGTTTTGTGGGTGACAAAGTGTGTTTGTTGGCTGTCGACCTTTGCTAGTGTTATGGGAGAAGGAGTTGATTTGAGACATGTATGAAGTGATTTGGTAGTTTTAGTGCATTTTGAATGTGAAATGAACTGCTGTGCCGAGCTGAAAGTTGGTTAAGAGAACTGTGTTAAGAGTTTTGAAAAAGTGACCTAAGTATTGAGAAATGTATTAGCGACTGTAAAAAAACTGTAATCTACTGATTCGTGAACAGGACACAATTATGTCATTTTTTTCGTGTGGTGAGCACGAATTTTAATGTAATGTATTTAAATGGGAAGCATATTTCATGATCACAGCACAGACTACGATAGGGAGTAGTATGAAAAGCAGAAAATCCACGTAGGGAGGTTGGTCGGGGTGGTGGATGGGTCAAACATCACAGGACTTTCACCCAGGACACATTTTTATTTCCTAATTTTTGACGGTTGGCCTTTTCCTTTCCCCGTTCTTCTTTCCCTAAACACAACCGTCCCGTTGTTGTTGCGTGTCCCCCAGAGACCGCGGGTCGTGTCAGTGTGTGGCGTGTTCTTTCCCCGTTCTTCTTTTCCTAAACCTAACCTCCGTATACATGCTTCCCATTCTGTGCTGAGCACCCAGAGACCACGGGCAGCGCTGCCTGGATGGCACTAGGATTAGGCAATGGTTATGGTTAGGGTTAGGTGCCTTGAAGTCAATGTTGGGGGCTTAAAACATCATCAAGCGATCGCTGCAGTCGGCAGCAGCGAAACAAGCTGCAATGTAATGTGAACGGGCAATTGCGCAGCTTCAATTTACGTCCACTAAAAGTTCTGTTTTTGCCACTGACAGACTCAGATTATTATTCTAAGTGTCTGACAACATTATGGAAAGGATCCCTACAGAAATAGACCCATCACCAAACCCACCAGACTCCATGTAAATAAACATGAAACACACTTCATTCAAAGTGGACAGAAAGAAAATATAACTATCAAAAGCCATCTTCGTTCATCTTTCCACTGTTCCAACAATCACCACTCTGGTTTGGTTGAAATAAACCCTTAATTCACCCATTTACATGTGGAAATATGCTGGCTCTATACACGCTAAAATTCCTGATTATTTACATGGAGTCTGGTTGAGATATGCTGGCTCTATACACGCTAAAAGTCCTGATTATTTACATGGAGTCTGGTGGAGTTTGGGGATGGTGATTTTGGGGCTGTTTCATGTTAAACTAAAATGATCTTACTCTTTAACAAAAAGGTCTATCTCTGTAGGGATCCTTTCCATAATGTTGTCAGACACTTGGAATAATAATCTGAGTCTGTCAGTGGCTAAACAAGCACTTTTAGTGGACACAAATTGACAGTGAACATTTGTCCTATGGTGTTACAGTCCGGTTCGCGGCTGCCAGTTAAAGCATTCTTGCTCAATACTGGACAAGTTTCAAAGATTTTTGTTCACATTTACACTTAGACATCAATGCATGGGGAAAGAGGGTCCAGGTTGAAAAATATGAAAATTACCCTTTAATTGTGTTTGAATTGTGCTTCTCTAATGCTACCTGTTTACAGTACCCGATCTGTACTGGAAACCCCATCCGTTCGGGTCCTGTCCCCTGACCAATGGGCGATACATTGGTAGACAGATCGGGCAGCCACAGATGCCAAACTTACATATACAGAAACATGGCTGAATGGAGCAAAACGTGACTGATATATGTGTAATATAAGGGCCACAAGCGGTCTACTCTTCATGTAAAATCCTCATTGATATGACGAATAGCTCCCATGTGAGCACACCCATGAGCCAAATCCATATTCCCGGATGAGTCACACAGCAGGAATCAAGTTTCTGTGCGGATTATGTTCTTATTGTAAGAGGTTGGTGCGCCCATGTGACTTAATTGTGCACTCCCTCCACATATGAGAAATTAGGATGGAATTCCACATTCACATGACACAACCATAATTGTGATGCATGATTGGGTTATTAAATTTACTCAATGGAGCTTATCTGTGCAGATGAGTCCAGAGCGTCTGTCTGCCCACGAACGCTGCAGAGGAACATCAAACCCAGTGTGCTCCTGGGATCACACAGGATTCTTCTTCAGCGATCGACATGAATGCGTGCTACCTTGAAGTTATGTTAGTATCAGAGATGGCCCGATACCGATACAAGTATCCGATACCGGTATCGGTATCGGCTCCGATTCTGCCTAAAACGCTGGTATCGTATCGGGAAGTACTGGAGTTTATGCACTGATTTGATACCACGTAATAAAGCATCTAAAGAAAATCTGTTTGTAAAAATGTTCTTTTTCCGTTATAACTGACTGTCAAACTGGAGAATAAAAGAAAGTTCTACACCATTCATTGTTTGTGTTTGTTCATGTTTCAAAAAGAGTTTAACCTGAGCCAGACCGACATCAAAGATAGAAATAATATCACATCCATACAGGGATAGTAGTATACAGCTGTTAGCCTGACACATAAAATAAAATAAAATAAAATATATGACACATGGTATCGGATCGGTACTCGGTATCGGCCGATACGCAAGTTCAGGTATCGGAATCTATATCGGGAAGCAAAGAATGGTATCGGACCATCTCTAGTTAGTATGCAAAAAGAGTGCTCAGATGTGGTTGTTTTTTTTCACACCCCCGAAACAAGATATGTGCAGTATGCCAACACACACACACACACACACACACAAACACACACACACACAGGTCTGCATTCAAAGCAGCCTTCTGAGAGATTACATCCTACTCACACAACTCCAACCAAAGCCCCAGCAGTTGTCTTCCTACCAAACATTATCACCGTTGACACAGGAAGCTCCTGGGCATTTAAGACACTGCCCTCTGTTACTGAGCAATGTTAAATTACCGACATGTGGAGAGAGGTTAAGGGGCCTAAAAACCTGACTACTCCCTGATGATAAACTCTTCAGCCTCCTCAAAACGAGAAAAAGAAATCCCATTAAACACCCACAACGCCTCGTCGCCTCTCGCCAGCGCTCCGCGGTCCAAGGCATGAAAGCCAGGGAGATAAAACGGACACATTAAATAGCAAAAAACATCAGTACGATTCTTTTTTTCACACCCCTCCTTCTTTTTTTTCTCCTTTTCCTCTTTCTCATCAAAGTGTTTGAGCACGATGCGAGGAGATGACGGACTACCGCGAGAGAGAGAGCGACGGGAGCCTCGCAATTTGTTTTCGGTTTTGTTTCCTGCTTCTTCTTTTTTTCATCTTGGCTTCTCTGGCAGTTTTTTTTGTTCTTCTTTTCTTTCTTTCTGATAAACAGTGAAGATGCAGTGCCGTGAAGATATTTTCATTTTCAGCCGCAGCCTCATAAACAGAGGGCTGTGAAGACAATGTGGTTAGAAATGATGAATATATAGCCCGCGGCTTTAATATCTCTAATACTTGTGATGTGGCAAAGAATAGAGCGCTGTATGAGATAATGATGAAAAAGAAGAAAAAAGATGCTGAGTGCCTTTCAACATCGTTTCATCTCTGTTTGAAATTGTTAACTGCAGGTTCTACCCAAAATGCTTTTTCTCAGGACTAACAAGGCAGGTTTTTACAGCTTGGAGGTGCCGACTGTCAAATACTGAGGTCCAGGTTCCCCAAAATAATATGAACATCTGCAATGCAGTAATCCACCAATGCAATGCAGGTGCGCATAAGGCTTACAGAAATAGTTCAACATTTCTTGCCGGTAGTTACATGAGAAGGACGTCAGGGTTCAACAATTAAGGGTCAATTCTTGATTGGCCAACGGAAAATTCATCATTATGATTCGATGATGCCCGAACGTAGTCTGGCTGTCACCAGAACAAGCTCGATCTTTTAAGATTGAACATTAGTCTGGGGAGTGTGCTCTGTATTTTCTACTGCACAAGAGGCGTGATCAACGGGCATAGTTCAAATGACTCCGTACGCAGTTGGATAGTTCGTCAACCAATCACACCAACGATCCGGGTGACGTACTTTGCAGAGCCGGTCGGTAGTAAGGCAAACACATCCTTTTGTAGCAGTTGTTCCAGGGCAAGTTTCTGTTCCGTCTTCAGAGAAAACTTGCCTTTGAAATCTTTTAAAACAGCAGCGCCATAATGAATGTAAACAAGAAGCTGCTTGGTTGCTTCTCTATCACCCTCATGTTAAACCTGCCAATAGCGCGCCAGATGGATAAGCCAGTTTGTGATTGGTCCCCGTAGATTTGTTAACAGAAGCAGGATAGATACACGTACAGGTTTCCAGCCTGAGCTGCAGGGAGAAATCAAATCGCCGAAAAGTGGACTGTTATATTTAGTTGCCCAAAGTGGTGTTTTACTTACCCCAGGGCCAATGGCCAACTGAATATAACAACCTACTTGCCCGTATGGGACATCATCGTATCATAATCGCGTGATTTGAATTTGCAGTTGGCCAATTAAGAAGTGACTTGGCGCTTGATGCTTTATTGACGTATTTTTTTCCCAAAGTTTTACTCTTTTTTTCACAGGTTTTTTTTTAACCACCGTTTTTTTTCCAAGTTTTTTTTTTTTCAAACTTTTTTTCCTCAGAATATGTTTTGTACAGGGGCCAGTAAATATTCACTTTGGGCAAGTAGAATTTCTTTTTACTTGCCCGACCGAACGATTGAAAAAGAAAACTTGAACTTGCGTTGAACCCTGAACGTGTAAAACTTTAGCCAGCAACCAGTTAGCTTAGCACACCACTGAAACTGGGATTTCAGTATTTCTCAAAATGTCAAAACGACATGTTTTAAGGCCAGAGTAGGCCCAAGCTAAGCTTGAAACTAACTAGTTTGTATGTTGTGTCATCTGACATCTGGTTCAATCCATACATCGTATATAATCGTTGAAACGACCATGAGTATTCCACTGTTATTGCGAAAATGACCTTATTCCACATTTGATACAGGTCATGTAAACAGCATATTCCATTTGAATAAGGCCTTTCAGATTAAGACGTGTGATGCCAGTATTATTCTGGCATTTAGGGTTTTTACTGCAGTTTGGGACAGTTTACGGCCTCTTGCCTGTTAACAGCTTATGGTCAGCTCTGTGCAGGGGCGTAGAACAAAATTCTGGGCCCTGTAGAAAGGCATTTTCTATGGGCCCCTCCCCGCATCCACAGCTATTCATTCTAGCATCCTTTTGGGCCCTCAAAAAAGATGGGTACTCAGTACCCTTTTTCCCCCAGTCCGACGCCCTTGGCGCTTTACGTTGCAATGGTTGTTGTACACAAACCAGCCAGCCAACAGTTGCGAGCAGCAGGCTGCCCTAGAAATGCATGGCCAAAAGAAAAGAAGGAGAAACACAGCAACTTTTAAACATTATCGAAGACTAGGATGTCAACAGGTTTTTGGATATGCTCAAACATCGCAACACCAACTTTTTCAAGAAGGTGGTTGAAGGAATGAAAGAGGGAGGCAAGTCTGCCACCGCTGGAACACTTTGGAAAACTTTGAAAAAGTAATTTTTTGCACGGCTGCATTTAAATGGGAATACTAGTGGAATATTCACTTTCATTAGCCATATAAACAGTTTAGTCGAAACATTGTCTTGTTTGGAATAAGGGCAAAAACCAAAATAATATGTGCATGTAAACGTAGTCAGTGCTCTCACCGTCATCATCCACACTGATTCCAGCCACATGAGAAGTGGAGTGGTGTGGCCAAAGAATACTTTCTAGACACAGTATTAGAAACCTCTTCTGATACCGCCAAGCTTGTTGCAAGGTTTAATTACTCAGGTTCAGAGGTTCAACCTTTTTTCAAAAAGCAAATATAGACCCAGTGACCAAGTGTTGATGCTAAACTTAAGCCCTCTTCTAGACTTGGTCAAGAATGCTGGCTAGCTGGATGGTTGGCTGTCGGCTAGAATTGTGCCTGTTGCTCCATGTCCTGGCCTGCAGACTCTCTGGCTGAACGGAGAGTTGTGGTGGCGAGCCGGTGGGGTTTTAGAGCTGATTTGGTGGCTGGCTGACTGGTGCTAGCTAACTATAGTGGAAGGGATGTCTGGCCTACTATAGCTGTGTCTCTGCCTGGCTATATTTTGGCTGGTTTGACTCCTGAGTCACTGGCAGCAATGCTGGTTAGACAGGCTAGTTGCCTGGATGTGTTGGCCGTCAAAACAAGACTGACTCACCGGCTTAGTGACAACTTGGCTGTGCTGGTTTCTGTTTCAGAGAGAAACCAGCCTCCCACTGATAGGAAACATGATCCCTTAATCACTGCCTCCACATTTCATCAACACGCAGTGGGCCGCACCACACACAGCAGACACACCTGCACTGCTCTGGGTCCATACTCACTGTGTTGTAAGAGCGCATTAATCCCGTTTGTTGTACAATACGTGGTCAGAACTATGTGGACACCATCAGCCACTCCCTTTGGTCTGAGGCTGTTTTAATGCTTTCAGCTAGGCCCCTTAGTTTCAATTAAGATATACCTTAAAGGGGCCTTCCACCGATTTTCTGTATGAACTCAATTTACTCATCGTGGGGAGTTCTACTCAGCCTGTCAAAACATAATTTAGGGCTACAACCAAAAATTATTTTCATTCATTTCAGTCGATTATTTTCTGGATGAATGTATTAGTAGTGTGGTCTCTAAAATGTCAGAAAATGGTGAAAAATGTGGATCAGTGTTTCCCAAAAAGCCCAAGATGGCGTCCTCAAATGTCTCGTTTTGTCCACAACTCAAAGATATTCAGTTTACTGTCCCAGAGGAGAGAAAACATAGAACATATTCACATTTAGCAAGCTGACATCAGAGAATTGTGATTTTATTTCTTTAAAAAATTACTCAAACCGAATAATCAAGTAACACAATAGTTGGCAATTAATTTAATAGTTGATAACTAATTGATTAAGCGATTCATCTTTGCAGCTCTAACCATAATGTTTTGATGATGATGTCATTGGGGTTATCTTGGAGAGTCCACATTTCCAATAGAAAGCCTGCAGGAGAAACTAGTGCTCTGCATGGACCTAAAACTACATGTTTTGGGGCATTGTCTTTTCCATCACAAAACAGGAAATAGATAATAACATGCAAACCCCCAAAGGTGGACTCGAACCAGAGCTGTTGCAGTTGATAGTCAACATTCTAAACTCAGAAAAATGGGAAGTGTAGGAATCCAGTGTTTTTGGAGGCTTGACCCCAATTTAGGAAACATAACTTAGGATGTCTCACTCTGTGCTTCAGCATTTTTAACCTTCTTTTTTTTAAATCTGTCTTTCACAATCCCCCCGACTTTATGGAATTGCAATAGTAAATTGCTGCAATATCCCTTTAATGCTACAGCATACAGTGGTTTTTAGAAATGAAATTATGGCAAGTTTACCACATGAAAAATACCGCTGTGCACAAAGCCAGCTCCATACACAAATGGTTTTCCCAGCATGACAAGTTGTCCTGCCCTCAACCCCATCCCAGACCCGTGAGATGAACTGGAACGCCGACTGTGAGCCAGACCTCATTGAACAACATCAGTTTTGGACCTCACTAATGTGGCTGAATGGGAGCTAATCCCTGAAGAGTGGTGGCTGTCATCGCAGCAGACTTATCAACATGGTTTTGGAATTAGATCATATTTGGGTGTAGGTTTGATATAGGTCTAGTATATTTCTTGAATATCCATCCATTAATTTGTCTATTTCTTGATTATATTAAAATATTTCAATGACATTATATGTAGATTGTACACTGAGATGAATAAGTAAAGGAACTCTTTTACTGTCTAGTTGTGTGAAACCAAACACACACACATGGTTTATTCATGCAGTGTGTGAATGCAGAACAGAGCAACACAGGCAGACAGCGCGTCCATAGGAAAAACATTTTATTGAAAAACATTTTCAGTTTGTAACAGACTGGTGGAATGTGTGTCATTTAATCCTCACTTTGAACTTGTTTTAAATTTCTGAACATTAAAACATTTTATTCCCAGCCTGGCCGTCTCATACTGCAAGGAAAGGGGAGAACAAGGGGCTACAGCCACCCGGTGACCATGACATGACTAAAAAGAAAACCAGGGCCAAACGAACAAAACAATGCAAATATAATACTGTGTTACTTACAAACTGGACTCAAGTTAAATCATAAACAGGAAGAAAAAAAAAGAAGAAGAGAAAAAAAATAATAATAACTAATTCAATAAATATTTATGGTACACACTTATGGCACAAATATGCAGCAGTCGGTTTGGCAACTTTTCTCTCATTTTTTTTTTTTTAAACCAAATTACCATGGAAACAGTGCAAAAGGGGAGGGAGTGGGGAGGACACAGGCTTTCCATCGAGCGCTAGCTAAAATACATAGCAAAAAATTCAAATTTTATACAAAACATCTTACTTTAAGAGTTTATAAAAAAATGTTTTTATTGGGTTCTGGTCAATATTTACATAAGCTATTTACCAAAAAAGTAGTATGCTCTGTTTTAACTGAAGTGTATTTCATTTTTTCTGTACTGTTTTTTTCTTTTTTTCCATTTACTTTCCTAAAAAGGTGAATAAGGCTATTGTAACAACCCAGGATCCATATACAATACAAACATTAATGTATTTACAGTTTCTTACCTACAGAAGTACGGTGCAAAATTACTGAGTCAAGTGACCAAAGGGCTGACCATACGAGCAAGGCATTTTACAGAAGCCTGAGGCGCTTCTCCTAGCCTTTTGTGCTAAGACTCTCACAGCATCGCTATGTTGGGAGAGCGTTAGTCGAGTGGCAGCTAAGAAAAGGACGTCAGATTCAAAGAAACTAATAAGATTGTCATATTCTGCCGCAGACAGAGAGCAACTAAACAGCCATTTCTTTGTCGTTTGTGTGTGTATGTGTCTTTTTCATCTTTTCTTAAATACCTGTTCAGGTGTGATATACAGTATATGTATGCTTTTTAATGGTTTCATTTTTCACAGTTGACCTTTGTACTACGGCACATGGTTAAAACAGAAAAAAAAGGTTCAAATAATACTACAAATAATGCGGGGGAAATAAAGAAACTAACAGCAGGCTTGTGTGACGTACTTTGCTAGTTTTGTGTCGTTTGTCTGTTGTTACATCTTTCGGTGGTTAAGAACACTTTCCATAGGTGGGGGGTTGTTTTTTTTTTTTTCTTCTTCTCAGAATTGATTTAAAAAAATAAATAAGAATTGCATATTTGCAGATTTTTGCGGCCTCTCAGAGGCACAACCTCAGATCATACAAGGCTTGGCTTTTTCGGTGAAATTTGATGTTCTTTTATGAAACGAATGACAATGTCGATTATGGGCTGATACACGCTCTGGGAACAACTTAAGTCACGATTATGATCCTAAGCCAAAGATATCAATGAATGTGAAGTCACTGTAATATAGACTTGCTCAACGTGCGCGCGCACACACACACACACACACACACACGCGTACACACATGCACAGAGAACATGAAAGGTGTGAATGAGGAGAATGGGGGATGATAATTATCCTTTGGGAGATGCTACACTGAGTGAGTGTGGGAGACACAGCTACTCTGCCCTTGTGTACACCAATGTGAGCTATTTTGGGTCAGATAACTCTCCTCCCCTTGGGCACGGGGGCCCAGGGCTCGGGGGGCAGGGGCTGGGGGGCCAGGCTGCCCCTCCCCTGGTCCTCTTACCCAGGACTGAGCCCTGTGTCTGTGGACGACAGCTCGTGAAAATACGGGACTCAGTGGGTCGAGACCTATCAAATAATCAAAGACCTAGATTGCATAATGTGCACTTATACCATAATATATTAACATTACTTCTTCTTCTTCTCCTTCTCCATACCGCCTGACAACACCTGTGCTCTATGTGTCTATCATAAATAAATTCTGCTTTTTATTTGTATTTTTTTTATTTTTCCTCTGCGTAATGTCCTTTTTTAAATGTACATCTATTTTGTAAAAAAAAAAGTTAAAAAAAAATAAAAGAGAAAGAGAAGTAAATCAAAAACTCACAATATGGAAATGCTAATGGAGATTGAGAAACAGTGACAATGTAAGATGTCCCTGTGCTTTTTTTTTTTCTCAAACAAGAATAGGAGAGCACCGGTCAACGCTGATTTTTGGGCCCCTTAGGGCACCCTTAATCATCATTGGACCCCCAGGGGTAAACATAACAGTACCTAGAGCTGTTTCAGCCAGCTATGCTAACCTCAACTAGATCTCGGGCCTCTTCTTCACCTGATGCGACAAAAAAACGGCAGTAAGGCCAGTTGGATTTCTTATTGGCCCTTACACTTTCCCCGTGTAAAAAGCCGGGATCAGCTGCTCGCCATCTCTAGCTATCACCGCGTCTCTCTCGGTGACTGCTGCCAAGAGTGGAGGGACCAAAAAGGAGTTCAAAGTGCTGCTCTATGTATATGAAAGTCCTCCACTCTTCCCAGGAGCCACCTGGGCACACCTCACACGAGTATTCCCTAGTAAGAGGGGGGCGCGAAATACAAAAAAAAAAACGAATCCTCACTGTTTTCTTTTTCACGCTCTCGCCACTCCTGGCCACTGTTGGGTCGCTTGTGTTTGAACGTCACGTACGATGTGACATGTCACTAAAGGAAGGGAAAAAAAACATCTATCTGCATTTGAACTAAAACGGAATATGATAAGATACGAGCAAAAAAACATCAGTAAATGCTGACAGTACACAAAAAAAAATCTGTTTTTCTTCCTTAAAACCTTCAAGTAACATCTGAAAGAAGTGATTTGCTGAAAAACATATCTGGGAAATGAGGAGAGATGGTGTGATCCACACTTCAACCCAAACAGTTCACATTGACTGGTGAGACAGTGTGTGAGTGTGTGTGTGGGGGGGTGTTTGTATGTGATGGTGAGCATGTGGGTGGCAGGGTGAATGCGTGATCTCTGTGAGTCAGTCAGGAAAGTCCCGGAGGAGGATCGTTGTGAGAATCCCCCCCCCCCCTTTTCCCTCGTCCGACTGGTTAATCCACAGAGCATCTCTCTGGCTAGTGTGCATCGAGGGAGGGCAGCCATTTTAGGAGTTCATGGTTCAGCCCATTTTTTTTCCTTTACATCTCCTCCTCGCTCGTTTTCGTTTGCTGTCTCTTTCCCTCTCTTTTTTTCCAAGCGAGTAGTCACTTTTAAAGGTGAGGCCAAAGATTCCTTCACCTCCTCTCGTGCCAGTAAACCTTCAGGTCCATACATCCGTCCATCTGTCCGTCCGACCGTCCCAATCCGAGGAAAAGAAAAATCCCCCCCCACTGCTGCGGTGCACAAAACAAAACAAGGGAGCAGCATTGGGGAAAGAAGAGCGGGTCCTCTCTATTTCCCAAGAGCCCCAGAGAGCAGCAGCAGCACGAGAGGCAGCGCTAGCATTTCACCCGTCCCGTACGCACCGACTGGGACCAAACCCCAGCAACAAGGTATCAGCAAAACTTTGATAAAGAAAAAAAGCAGTGACAAAAAATCAGAGACGAGGAGGAGGAGGAGTCGACACACAGACGGAGAGAGAAAGAGCGAGAGTGATTGCGGGCGTGCTGGCGGCGCCAGCCGAAACTAAAAACCCTCTCTGCCCGGGATTGTTCCAGTTCAGTCTCGTGCTTTTTCAAAGTCCCAGCTCAGACCTTGTAATAGATGTTGGCCGGGCTCTGCGGGGGCATCTCCTGAACTATGTAGACCGGGTGGCCGTAGTCGCCGCTGACCTTCTCGTAGTGCGGGCAGAAGACGCTGTCAGCAGTCCTGAGCGGGATGATGATGTCACTGGGCTCCGAGCCGTTATTGTTCCCACCGGCGCCGCTCCGTTTGGGCGTGGCGAGGGTGCTCAGGGAGAGCGTGGTGGCGTGCTGCGGCGAGTGCTTGCGGTGCCGCCGCCGGTACTTGAGCAGCAGCAGGACCAGCATGATGATGATGATGATGAAGATGACGCTGCCCGAAGCGATGCCGACGAAGATGGCCACCTCGGAGCCGATGGCGCTGGAGGACTTCCCGCCGGTGTCAGTGTCGCCGCTTTCTCTGGGCGCCACACCTGGGGACAGAGGGAGGCAGCGTGAGCCAAATGACTACCTGAGCCATGTGTTTACATCTCAGAGTCAAACTCTCATTACACTGGGAACCGTAGATCATCAGACAGAGAGAGAAAACTCCAGTAGTAACACCACTTTCAAATTAATTTGATATTAATTTCATTTCTAAGTCTCTGTGATTGGCTCTTATTTTAAACAATAAAGACAGTAAGACGTCCATTTCTTATACGTAGTTTAGTAGTAGTAGTATTTTTTTCTGGAGGAATATATCATTATGATCAACTTAATTATGTCCTGGATTTTGTATCGCCACAGTCCCTAAACGTATGTAGAAATGCAGGAAATGGGTTTTAAATAGAAAACATTTTGGCGGAGGACCCCCAGACCCCCCAACACTTCTCAAACCAAAGTTACGACATGCCATTTGACCACATCCATAGGCAATGGGGCTTAAATCTGTTTTAAAGGTCCCATATCATGCACATTTTCAGGTTCATACTTTTATTTTGGGTATCTACTAGAACATTTTTACATGCTTTCATGTTTAAAAAAAAACACAATCGTTTTCATACCGCCTGTCTGAAATGCTGCATATGTTAGTGCCTGTTTCTTTAAGCCCCGCTCACGAAAAACAAAAAAGCCCAGCCCGCTATGATTGGTATATATATATATATATATATATATATATATATATATATATATATATATAGTATAGCTGTGACATCAAAACCCTTGCGGCTCGTTTAAAGGCACCGTTTTTTGAATACGGGCTGTGTGGATTGAGCTTTTTGATAGTTTACAGTATTTTATAGCACCTTGACCTTCCTTTAAAATAAGAAAAGGCATTCAAATCTCACTCAATCTCACTCTCACTAAGAGAGAGGTGAGACAAGATAATCATCCAGATGGGGTTAGGGTTAGCATACCCACTCGGACTATCTTTCCACAAAGATATTCATGGTGTTGCACTTGGTTGTGTCATAAATATAAAAAAGAGCTTGAGAGAACCCTTGTCTGGCCAATTGCTGTGTGAAGTGGTTTTGATTTTGGGACTGTCCATTTTGGAAAGTTACAAAAATGTGTAGGGCTGCCCTCTCTGAGTCGATTGGTCGAGCACATCTCTGGTAAACTTGTGTATGATTCTTTGCGGAGAAACTCAGCTGAACAGATCTGTCGATTAAAAGTAATCGATCGGGTGAGTGTTTGTCTAACATTGTGACACCAGGAGGGTGTAGGGAGACGCTGTACGAGGATCCAAAACACTTCAGTTGAAGCTTACAGAACCCTTTACAGGAAAAATAGGAAGTTGTGTTTTCGACATTCCTATCCTGCCTTTCCAAATTCATTCTTCACAATCTTTTCATCGAGTCACAGTGAAGGTGAAGGAAAGGGGCCAGCAGAACAGTGGCTGAGAGTGAAGACCGCCTATAGAGGGCTCTTTGTATGAAGGTCACATTCGATCGGTGGCTATTCAAATTCAGCCGGTGGAGACGGCAACCTTGAAACTAGGACGAGCGCAGCCTGATAGGAGAAACAATGGCTGGGCTAGATACAGGCAAATGGCACTTAGATAAATTGTATTTTGAAAAGACATTAAAAAAAAGTAACTTCATTTTGTGACTAACTACCCCGGAGGGAAGACAATAAGAAAGAAATATTTGATGTCTTCATGAGACATCAATTATGGAAGCCAAGCTGGGCTCTGACTCGCAGCGATGGCCATTCTGGTTCCCATCCAACACCTCCAGGGTGGGTGTGTTCTGTTCTCCCCGGGACAGAGCGTGTTCCCTGAGCAGGCAGGATTACTGTGTCTCCCTGTCTGCCGCTGTTCTCCTGAGGGCCTCAAAGTGCTTTTGCTGTGGTGGTGGTGGTGGGGGGGGTTGGGGGGGACTGGGTGGATACAGGATGGCAGGCAGCCCAAAGCAAGGACCCTTCCGTTGTTTTACAAGGGGATTATGCTGCCTCAGACGCTCTGCCCGTAGCACTCGGACGCTCGTATGCTCCCGATAGCTGACGGGACGGAGGGCTGGGACATAAAACACAAGCGAGAGAGAGAGAGTGACGGGAAGATGGAGAGAGCAAGATGCTGATGTCTGCAGAGAACAGTGCCAGCATGGCAGAACGGCAGATCTGTATGCTCAAGGTCAGGATGGATTTGGGAGTGAAAACAAAGAGAGTCAGGTGAGGCCACGCCCTCAATGAGAGAGGACACGGGGGTGGACGTGGGTGGGGGGGGTTGTTTTTGTTCTTGGGCCCTTCCTGTTTCTTTTTTTCTGAGCACAGCTGGCTGCGGAAATCGGCGGTCTGAATTTCTTCTCAGGAGATTCTTAACTGCAATATAATAGTAGAGATAAGAGCGGCCTGCACGTAGCCACGCGTCCGTCTGAGTTGTGATTCAGTGCAGAAACAAGTGCGTGTCTGTACTAAGAACAGGTCGTTAAAAAGATGGCAGACAGCGATCAGATCATTTTCTTGAAAATGTCGCTTAAGCGGCGGGTTTAAGGCTGGACCGGGGCCAGCGCGGAGATACCTTATAAGTCCTTGGGAGGCCGCAGATGCCTATCAGCTTTATGGGCAACATTCAATTACCGGCTGATGAATCGCTGACCTTTCTTTCCTTTCACTTTCACACGCACACCTCAGTGACTCTCACAAACACGCACACACACACACACACACACACACACACACACACACACACACACACGCTTACTTAGCTTACTTACTTATCTGCTCTTAGCTGCACTGAACAATCACTTGCCCAAATGCCAAATTGGTTCCATAAACCCTCCACTCAATTACCAATTTCCCGGGATTTAAGCTGCGAGTAGGGGGGTCTCACCTGGTTTCTCCAGCACTTCGTTAGGGTTGTAGGTCTCCTTGCCATCTGAATGCTTGGGAGGGTAGGGTACTCTGGTGGGGTTGTCTTTGGGTGAAATAGGATCAGAGGGATCTGAAAAAGTGTAAATAAGATGCATACGGATTAATGGGGAATTCTTTTTCACTGTAGTGCGTGTCTACGTTGATTACGCTCATGGGATAGGTTCAGATTAGTTTTCATGTCATTCATCAGCTGGGTATCTCCGTCCCTGCTGTCGTGTGTAGGTGAACTGCTGGTGTTTAGTCTCAGCAACAAACCAGGGAAACACAAAGATGGCATTTTGTACAGAAACCGGACAAAAGTTCATACAAAACTCTGAACCTGTAAATGCCTCAACAGTGCACCTAGCAGCCACATTTTCTTACACTAGATCCATATCCAAGCTAACCATTTTTGTACATATGGTTATTCATGGCCCATATTATCACTGTAATCAACCACAAGGAGTAGCTAAAGGTTGTTTTTGGTTCTGCACTAGGTCCATTTGGTTCCAAATGCTGCTAGACTGTGTGTCAGTGGTTCTGATGCTGAACAGTCACGCTGGAGTACTTCACTGAGCATCTGCTGTTACAATCACTAGTCTCAGCTTGAACTCTATATACGCGCCGTCAAGCTCAACCAAACCAAAACCAAACTTAATAGTACATTTCAATTAATAAAGCCACTGACTTGTGAGCAACTC
This sequence comes from Perca schrenkii, assembly GCA_025617405.1. Taxonomy (NCBI): domain Eukaryota; kingdom Metazoa; phylum Chordata; class Actinopteri; order Perciformes; family Percidae; genus Perca; species Perca schrenkii. Next base: position 2,183,581 of record CM046797.1, read on the forward strand.
TCAACACCGGAGCTGATTTCCAGTACTATTAGGCAGCAGAAACCATTCTCATGGTTGCCTGTGCAGCACCTGTTCCGTTCTTCCTCCAAATGTAGACGATGCGATTCATTCCCTGACCTTCAGCGTTTCTCAGTAGCACTGGAGCCGGTGTTGACGAAACGGCTAAACCCCAGGTAAATGACTACTCTGGGTGGCAGCCAGGCTAACTAACGTACAAATAATTATTGCTAGAATTAAGAAAGCGTCTGATTTGTCTGGTGTGTGATTCAGACGCAGTGTGCACACGGGGACTAATGAGAATGACGTGTTTGTGGGCCTCCAAACTAGATTTAATGTGTAGAAAGGCTTCTAGTTGAAAGAGCATATAACAGCAGATGCTTCCAGTGCATGTGTCCATGCAAGCATACACAACGGTGTGTGACTGTGTTTGTGGGTGTGTGTGTGTGTGTGTCTGTTTCAGCGTGTTAGGCTTCCACTAGATTACATCTCCTGCCCCCTCGCAGCCCCAGGTGTCATGGAGACGATGGAGCTGCATGCTGCACAGCCTCCTATGACCTTATTAGGGCATTTTCAGAGTCTCACACTATTTTGCACAATGTACTAGCTCAGCATTGTGGCTGCCTGCTCATGCCCCGCAGGCCCTCACGGCTGTAATTCAATAATACAATACTCACTTTGTCCCACTTTCATGATTATCTTCATGGACTTGGTCTTGCACACTCCCCCCTCCTGGTTGTCGATGCCCTCCATGGTGCTGTTGGATGTAGCTACAGCAGGCAGAGAGAGAGAGAGAGAAAGGGACAAGGTTAGAATGAGCTGTCACTGCGAGCATCTGGCACAAAAAAGATGTGTTGGGGAAAGCGTGTTGCCATATATGCCCTAAGCCTCTCATCTCGGAATAAAAACAGCCAGTTCCCAAAGACGATATGGGCCCTGAGAGCCTTCCGCTGAGGAAGGCTATGAGTCATATCCCCTTTAATAAAATCACAATTCACCTGTTCATCACCTCAGACGCTCTGCGCCGCTGGAATATTTCACGTCCCCAAAGTCAATTAGCTTGAGTAATTGTGACTGTAAGATCTCTAACTGTGCTGATGGGCCCCTGAAGGAGGCAGTTAAGGGAGGTGAGGAGAGGGGGGAGAACCCAGAGAGGGAAGGCGACCATGACCATGAAATTCTACGGTTTATCGTGCATTAGCGCTAACGACGCTCCAGAGAGAGGTAGCCGGTTATTAAAGAACACACTTTGGGATTTATTTTTTATTTTTTTAAAGCCCTCAAATGCTCAGATCCAAAAAGCCAAACTTGCTGCCAGGCTTAAATAGATGGAGAGACCTGCTGACAAGATGGGGGAAAAAAATATTCAGGGATGTAAACAGAGAGGGTGGGTGAGGGGGGGGTAGTGAGAATGTGTTAAAAAAAGAAATAGGGCACTTTTCCAGGAGAGGCAGTGAAATTAAGGGAATAGAGGGACGTGATGAATACCTCAATGGCCCTTAGATGAAAAGAGCTTAAAGGAGCTAAAAAAACTAAACATTTACACACAGGAGAAAACAGAAGAGCAGCGCTAAACACTGTGTTTAAGGGACAGCAGCAGATGTTGGGAGAGGAATCTGGATGGGGCGGAGCGAGACTTGTCCCACATGTGACAGGAGGAACAAAACGGGCCCTGTAAGCAGATGCTGTACGGGCCCTTTTTAAAAATGGAAACCGCACTTCTGATAAAATAAAGCTCTACTTGTTGTCGCTCTTGTACAGATGTGGCCCACACAACGACAAAATGCCGCCATACTCTGCCGGTCTGCCCCCGGAGGCCGCTGGGCAGAACCGCAGCTAGCTGATCCTGAGTGGGGAAGGGAAGAGGCAATAAGGGAGGGGGGGGAGTAGGGCTTGTGGTCTATCAGGTCACTAACACAGAGGCTAACGAGCTGCCAGGGCTTAGAGGCTTGGCTTCCCGCCAGCGCGCAGTGACCCGCATTCACTATACGACTGCCCCCCCCGCCACCCTGACCCCCCCCATCCCCTCCCCTCTGCTTCCTCTCAAGCCTCTCCTCTCTTTCCCCTCCCATCAGCAGCACCCCATCCTCCCCAGTTTCCTCCTCTCCGGGGCGGCCACCTTGCAGCCACTACCTTCTTCCCTGAAACCCCTTTACCCCTGAACACACTCGCCACCCCCCACCCCTTCCCACTCCTCCCTTTTTTATATTTTTTTCCTTCTTCCTTTTCCACCCTCCCAGCTACCAATCATTTTGATCCGAATCCCCTTGCTTCAATAAGATGGTGATGGGAGCGGACACAAAGAGCATGTTAACAAGGACTCCCTCCCTCCTTCCCACCCTCCATCTCGCCTCCTCTCTCCCCCTGTCTCCTTCTCTAGCTGACCTATGGTTTTCCAGTGGAGCCCGAAAAGCACATTACAGACAAAGCTTCTTAAAGGCTTGCGCTCCTGTGTGTGTGTGCGCGCGCGTGCGTGTGTTCATTCCATAAACCTGTTAGCACAACACACGTGAATTTTACAATCGTGCAGGATGTCATTAACCACCTTAACGCTGTTTACTCGGCAGAGTGATTGGCGCGATGAAGGCGCATTAGTGCGGTTGTGTTTGCGGCGTGGGGCGCGTGGGGAGCGTGGGATGCCGCGGTGCGTGCACGCTCATTGGTGCTGGTGCCTGAGAGGTCAGAGTTCACAGGGTGTGAAGGGAGGTCAGCTGCACAGAAGGTTTATTTAGGTCCGCCACTTGTATCGCCTCCTTTCCCTTTGCCCTATTAAACCATTTAACACATCAACATCCATCCTTTTTTTTTTTTGGGCTGCAACATTTCCTTGACATTTAAAAGAAGAAGAAAAAATCTCTTCAATCCGGAGTCATTTTAAACTTGAGATTCTTCTTCCCCTTTAAATGCGGAGTAAAACACACACTCACTATGCCAAGGCTGCAGTCCCGGCAAGCCTGACTTGGATTTAAACAGAATGGGATTGTTGAATGGTCTACGGCCGGCTGAATGACTTGGCCCTCCTCAACCCAGCCAGACAGGGCCAGGCCGACAGACTAGCTGGCTACAGTTAACCAGCTAATCCATAATGCTGGGGGAACACATTGGAGGAAGGGGGGGGAGAGCGAGATAGACGTGGTTCATACAAGAGCTTCACAAATGGATTAAGTCCCCAACTAGCTGGCATTACAGCACCCAGATAGGACTCAGGGAGAGGGGGAGGGTGGGGGAACAGGTGAGGGAGTACAAGAAAGAAAAGGGAGAAAAAATAGTGAGAAAGATAAATCCAATACTTCGGCTTGTGTGGAAAAAGGAAAAGCAACATCTGATTTTCCTTCACCATTCACTCCATCTTGACTGTGAACTACAGACTGCTTTCGAACAGGTAATATGTGGTTAGATGGGTTTTTTTGGGCTGAAGAAGACTAGTCCCATACACATACACACACACATACATACATTCACACACACACACCTTCAACCACACACAAATGTAAAAACAGGCTCCGCAACAGGGGAAAAAGGCCATCAGGAAAAATCACTCACAGGCTGTGACAAAGTACCGCTTGAGACCAAAGTGACAGCTTGAATGGGTTAGTAAAAAGTGTTCCAGGGTGCGCACACATACACACACACACACACACACGTCACATGTAGTTTCAAACAAATAGCAGAAGTGTGTGACTGACTGTCTGCGTGTGTTAGAGCCATCTGTAAAACTAGCGCCAGCATACCACCAACCACAATCCCACCCCCACGTCGTAAACACACCGCAAGTCTCCCCACCCCCCGCCCGTCCTCACCCTCCCTAACTTAATTTACCCTCCTTAACTTAATTTCCATCCCGTTTATCCAATCAAGAGAGTGGAAAATCACCCGGCATTTAACGAGACAGTCAATTGTGAGCTGCCTTCTCCTGATGTGACAGACCGACTCCAGTTCTACAGATAACTGTGCTAGCATTTAGACAGGGGTGTAAAACCCAGGTTTTATCATGATACAATATTATACTGACTCTTTGGACAACAATACAACATTTGCTGACATCACAAAGTCCGCCATGATGCGATTTCGATTCGTAACAATTCAGGGGCCTGTGATCGATATGAGATAACCGACTTAGAAAAAAAACAATATTTTCCCTTTGCATCGATGATATTGCATGGTTGATCATTGAATCGATATATCGATCCAGATCAATATATCTCTACACGCCTACATCTAGAGCTGGTTTCAGAGTAGCATATGGCAGTTTAGCTAACGTCACGTTCAAACAGTGGTGTTAGCAGTTAGCCTTCGTGTCATTTTGATCAGCTGGAAGCAAAAGTTTAATGTGTTGATATTATATGTCCTTTTTATGTCATTTTAAAGATGTGAGCATTTTTACACATACTCTGAGTTAACAATAGGGAGCTATCTGTAGCCTTGTAAAGCCTGAGAAACTACACTCTGAAAGCTGCGTCGCTAACGTTGTCGAATTCTGCGGGTATAATTAACACACAATGCACCGCTGAGAAAAGACAATGCCTGGCCACTCATTATGGAACAGAGCAAAGGCATGGCAACAGGAGACTGGAGAGGCATCTCCGGAAGACAGCTATAGGAAGGGAGAGCGAGAGTATTGCACACAGCGAGGGAACGAACGAACGGATGGACAGAGTGACGACGTGTCCCAGAAAAGGGGGGACGAAAGGAAGACAAAGGCAGCTATGATCTAAACGCCGAGCGTAATTGCCATTCGCGGGGGTTTGCCGTGGAGCGCGAAGCCATCATCACAGCGCTGGAGTTACGGGCTGGTTAATACCCCTCACCAGTTTGTGCCTTAATCACCCGTGACAGGGGGGTGACCCGCAGAGAACAGGGCCAGGCCCAAGCTAGGTCGCCCCAAATACCCAAACTTGTCTAATAACCACCACTACTGCGCTCTCTCTCTCTCTCTCAAAACACAAACATTCTAAATCCATCATTTAAATGGACTTAAGCTGAAGTTATTAACACGTGGTTATCACAGCAGCGATAAGTGGTTGCAGGTGCAAAAAAAGCAGAGTTGGACTGAGCCAGTCAGACACATCGTAGCATTTGACTTGAATAAACCTGTCTCCCGTGATGATAACGTGATCATAATGTCGTCCCCCCAATCTGGACGTATCGGGGTGAATAAAGAACTGATGGTTTCAATCAGACAAAGCAGACAAAAACCTGAAAGCGCATTTTGAATTCATAACACAATTTAGTGAGAGGAATGTCTCCCCGTCAGAGCTCGCCTGGGATTCAGACGGCAATCAGAGTAGCAAGGAGGTGACGGGACTATTTTCTGTTGTGACTGAGGCGAAAGGTGATTAGAGTCTTGATGAAATTTCCCTGTGCATGTCTGCTTTGACTGTAATTTCAGCCGTGTCCTTCTTCTGCCCTCTTTAGCTCATCTTCTCTCTCGCTCTGTCTCCTGCAATGCCCCTATTCCCTTTGGCTCTATTTTCTGCTCTCTCTCTCTCTCTCTCCAGTCCATCCTTCTCTCACTCTTGTTCGCTCTCCTTTGCTTTTGTTACTCTTTCTGCCCCCTTTCTCTCCTGACTCATCTCTCTCTCTCTCTCTCTCTCTCTCTCTCTCTCTCTCTCTCTCTCTCTCTCTCTCTTTAGCTCATGTAATCATCCAGCCCACTACATTCTCGGCTGCAGGCCATGCTGCCGCAAACAATCACATCAAATACATCTGCTCTCAACTGGAGCCGCATTGTGCGTTGCCACTTTAAAAAAAAAGTAAGAAAAAAAGCACACAGAAGTACGTACGCATGTGCATGCTCAGAAATGCACAAACGCGCCCACGTGTAGGCGCAGCGAGAGAAATCTGCAGACATCCAGCAGCCCCTTCTACGCACGCAAGCAAGCAAACACAGGAAGCGCCGTTTAGCAAATCCACAACCACACACAAATACGAGCTTGATGGTGTTTTAAGCCCCCCCAACTACTCCTAAATAAACCACATACAAGCAGACCTAGTAACACAGACTCACACACCTATCTGTTTTTTGTTGTGTGTTATTGGCCGCCTGTCAGTCTTCGCTACAGTGACAGTACAGGGTAAGAGAGTCAAATGCTGAGGCCTGATGTCACAATTGCTTCAATGGGTGGTTTTGAAGTTGGGGGGGGTGGTGGTGTTGGAGCAAACTCTCATCTAATCTAGGTCTCGCCTTGGCACAATACTCAACACAAGGCTGCGCTAATCCAATTGGTTGAGACTCCGATCCGTAGCATTGATGTGGGGGCCTTGGCAATTGTGAGAAGAAATGGAGGATTAAACGCCGGTTAATTAATTACGTATCGAGTGCTCACTCCAGAAGACTAATGAAATCCTCGCGGTGAACTTTTCTTTCTGAGGCGGCGTCACACTCTGATGGATCTTGGACAGCAGTGCTGGAGGGAAGGCAGGGGTCCGACACACACAAACACACACACACACACACACACACACACACACACACACACAGGCACAAATAACAAGTTTGAGATGCTTTCACGGAGGGTTACACAGGGGGCGAGCCCAGAGTACATATGTATCTATTCATTCCCATAGCTTGTTCAGCCGACACATAGGCACACGCAGTTAACGCCCAGAGGCAAAGATTCACACGTTGGCTCACTCCAGCACGGCGAGGTAAAAAGTGCGTCTGATTCCACCTACGCACACCTCGGCGCATTTCTCTCCCTCTGTCTGCTTTTGTGTGTGTGTTTGTTTGTTTGTGCCGTACTCCTGGTGTTTACCCATGCAAAGCTGGAGCTTCTTCAAGCGGCCGATTCGACAAAAAAAGGAACAGCACTAAGTCCAAAACGTAGCGCCACAATGCAACTGCAGTGGGCTGTTAAAGCTGCAGAACTGGGGCCAGAGCTAGCAAAGAAGAGGCAATTAACAGCAAAGACGTGACACACTCCAATGGAGAAGCAGCTCCCCTCTCTCCCTTCTTTAGGCTGTGCATTAGCATTTTGGATAGGTGTGATGGCGGCGGGGGGGGTGGAGCGGGGATGTCGGTGGAAAGGGAATTTGTAAGAACTGCAAAATTGGATTTTCCAGCCCGTCTTTACAAAGTTCCGAATTGAACTTTCCCACCGTTATTTCCGTTCCTACTTGACAGGCTGATGAAGAGGAGGGGGTTTAACGCAAGGCGGTGGGAAATTGGATATTCTCGTCTGCTCAGGTTGTAATAGAGAGCCACAGAGAGATGTGGGTATAATAGATATTTAGATAGAGTGAAGAAAACTGCTGTTGTTGTCACAGGGCGTATGTACTGCTACAGCTGTGTGTGCACAATGAAGCTGCTTCGACCTGCAGCTCCAGCCTCCTGAGTGTGTGTATGTGTGTGTGTGTGTGTGTGTGTGTGTGTGTGTGTGTGTGTGTCCTCACGCGCGTGTATCTGCCTGACCACACGCACGCCTACGTGTACCTTGCGATGCTCTACGCTGCTGCTGATGTTTCTGCATTAACCTGAACTTGACCCCGTCTTCATCTTCTGATTCTGATCCACCGCAATGCGATCACATTCAGCAGCGGGCGCGCAGGCAGAGCGCCGGGAGAACCGGGGTAAGTAAACACCGGCATCGGCTCATCAATTATTAACGGCAGCGTTTGGGTGGAGGGAGAAGAGGGGGAGGAAGATCATGTCTGCGCCTCTTCAGTCAAAAGCCTTTGTAGTACACACACACACACACATCACACGGTTTGTTCGGCTTCTGTGGGTGTGGATGCTAATGCACCTGCATTCTTGCACAGGTGTACTTATGTGTGCATCCACCCCAGTCAGATAGCCCTATAAGTGCTTTATTTTACACCAAAACGTAGTGTGCATTTGTCTACCAGCCATTGTGAAGCGTTTAACCCACTATATATTAGCTCTGACATATTTGTCTGAACACGCGTCTCACCTGAAGGACCACAAAAGTACCTGTTAGACTCTAACGCTGCAAGACGTGCCCTGCCATGCAAACATCCAGCGGCTATGACACATTAGTGACAGAGCAGCCACTGTGGTCTGTCTGCTTTAAAACGGACTTGTTAGGTAGAACTGAATGAGCATACCGCTTGACAGATCTCTCTGCGGGACTTCTGGGTACTGTGGAGCTCAGAGGAACATTTCAATTCACAGGAGTCGCCCACTGCAGCCACTTTAAAGTGGGGTTTATATACACTACAGTACAATTAGCTGTTACCTTGCACGTATGTTTTTTTGCAAAATCCAACTTCCTGTACCACTACAGACTGCTTTGTTAAGAAGCAGTCTTTCCTGCTCCTCTCTCCTTTCTTCCCCTTCCTTGTGCTCAGTCAGAAATATGGCCTTCCCCTACTGTGACAGCTCACAGATGGCTGTGGCAGAGCATCACAGATGGCACTATCTGTGGCACCCCCCCACCAACCCCCCCCATCAGCGCCACACAGATGGTTCAGTCCACCTCCCATGTTTCAAACCAGGGGGCCGTCGCTATACCGCATCACAACTTCCTCCCAGGACGGAGTTAGTACATCACAGGCAATCAGCGAAGCCGAGTGGCCACACCTGCACTGTGAGCCTGGGTGGGGGGGGCTGGGAAGAGCACGAGCGGCTAACGCTATCTAGCTAAGCTTTTTTTTTTACTCATGGTCAATAAACCTAATTCTCATTTTTGAGTTTAAAAAAAGCATAAATTATGAATTGTTTAGTTAAGATCAGAGAGATGTTGAGGGATCACAGGCTGGTTTATGTCAAAATTCAGTCAGGAGAGAGTTTTAAAACCATTTCAACGTTTTGTTTTCAAATGCTATAAAATTGAATTAAAACACCCCAAATTCAATGGAAGTCATCATTATTTTACCTGCGAAGAACGTTCTTGCATGCAAGTTAATTTGGGGCAACGTATAAAGGTATACATCAGAAAGGTGTGGGATTTCCGATGCCGTTTCGCGATCCGACAAGCACTTAGTTTTGAAGGTCCCAACTGGACCTTTAAGCATACTGACGTTTTTCCTTTAACTTTAAAAAAGGTCTGGCTTCAAGACTCCCATCTTCTCATTTTGGATTTTGCTAGAGGCTTGATTTATACAAGAAGCAAATCCCATAGGGGGAATCTTTGGAAACACTACAGAGTGCTTTGAATGGACTTTTAGTTTAAAATGGAACTGAAATGTTTACCTATGTGCTCACAGCTGTAGGATCTCTAGGGGGCAATCATCCTCAGGATCGCCTCAAACTGTGATGTTCAAGGAATTCTATGCCATGTCTGCTCTGATAAAGCGAAAGACAAATTTCCCCTCAACCTCTACCTCAGCCTCACCTACTTCACTTATTTCCTACATGGCTCAGACGGTCCATCAACGGCATCTCAGCAAGGTGTACCGACTTGCATTCAACAGCGCCGTTGTAGGGGAAGAGAGCAGCACTGGATGCAATATGGACTACAAACAAAAATGAGTTAAGCTGTTTTTCTCTTGTAATATGTCCAAACAATCTGTCAAAGGAACAAGTGAAAACTCACGCGGTAAGAGTTCTTGAAATAAGAAACAAGATGACCCATAGTTTACGAATAACACAGCAGCTTAAAAACCTCACGAGATGTCCAAAAAAAGCTTGCTTCCGCTGAGATAGGACTCAAAACAAGATGTTTCCAAGACTCTTTCACGATGCATCGTCTAAAAACCAGTCCCTGCATCGCACTGAAATATCACGTGTTAGGTGATTGTGTCTTATATTAAGTGCTATTCGATTATATTCGATATTTCCTAGAAATCAGACGAATATACTTTGTTTGCTAACCCTACTTCGAGTGATGATACCCCCCAGCTGATTCACTTCACCACACGACAAACTTGGCTCATAAATCCGAGGTACGTTGAACCAACAGCTGGTTCCTAAACCTCGGCCAAACGGTTTGAGGCGGTTGAGTCCTAACGTATGATGGTGTACTTACAGATGATGTAGTAGTCTCTCCCCCTGAAGAACTCCAGGCCCCACAGATTGGGGCTGAACTCCTGGAACTTGAGGGTGAACTTGACGTCCTGGTCGGGCTTGACGCAGTTGAGCAGCGGCGTGTCGGCCTTGGTGATGGTGCAGCTCTCCAGCTGCTCCCTCGGCACCATGTACACCTTGTAATACTCCACGCCATCGCTCCCACCACCGTCCACGCGTGGGCACACAATGTCCAACTTATCCCCGATCTGGGGGTACAGTACCACGCCTTGGCCCGGCACGAATCTGAAAAGGAGACGCGGGGGAGGGGGGGGAGAGAGAAAGAGGATATTAGTTAGATGCAGAAAAACTGATGATACGTCATTCATTATGCATTGCGGATTGGAGTGTTTGCCATTGAGCCTCTCCATATCTTTAAAAAAAAGAGAAGTCGGCTTAATTATTGATGTGGTAATTACTGATCGGGTCCATTAATTTTAGATGATGAGGGATAATGACGGAATGTGTGTGTGTGTGTGTGTGTGTGTGTGTGTGTGTGTGTGTGTGTGTGTGTGTGTGTGCGGTGCAAAGTGACCCCATATCTGAAATGTCTGTGTGTGTGTGTGTGTTTGTGTGTGGTGTGTGTGGTGTGTGTGGTGTGTATATATGTATGTGTGTGTGCGCCATTGTGTGCAGTGCAAAGTGACCCCATATCTGAAGATATGCTTTTTTTAAATGTCTGTCTGTGTGTGTGTGTGTGTGTGTGTGTGTGTGTGTGTGTGTGTGTGTGTGAGTGTGAGTGTGTGTGTGTGTGTGTGTGTGAGTGTGAGTGTGTGTGTGTGTGTGTGTGCGGTGTGCAAAGTGACCCCCGTCTGCAAAGCGACGGCAGAGCAGCGTTGGCATACAAAACAGAAAATTAAAATTCCAAAAAAAAAAAAACCACTAAAAGCCCAGCTTGGTGATGCAAAATCACAACAAGAGGGAACAGCAACAGCAACACGCACGCAGTTAGACGCAGAGCCCGGAGCGGGATGTCTGGGAGTGGAGTTGAATTTCCCTAAATTCTTCCCAAAAGTAAAATAATGGCAACATTTAGTCTCCGAGTACTGAGAGCCCCTGCAGCATTCCTGTGATTGCATTCACACACACACACACACACACACACACACACACACAGTCACAGTTGGAGCCTGAGTTGGAGGTGAAACCTTGTATTTATCTGCTAAACCAATTTGCCTCGCGTTTGAATACAATTTGAAATGTTAACCATGGACGCCCTGGAGGCCTTTTATAGCATACTGTGAATACTGGTGCAAGTCAATAGACAGGAATGCATTGCAATTACTGAGTACAGAATCAGATGGTAATATCTAGTGGGAGCATTTAGGTGTACATGATGGTCATATATTACGTACTTCTGGTTCTGTGCATTCTGTGTGTGGGTGAGCAAAAACAAATGGCCCCTGTGAACTAAAGCTGGAACAGTGAAGTCGATTGAGCTGCTAGTCGACTGACAGAAAACCAGTCGGAAACTAATTTGATAATTGAGTCATTATTGAAGTCCTTTTCCAAGCACAAATATGGAACATGACCTTGTTTCCCTTCTAAACTGTGAGGATAAAAGAAGACATTTGACGATCTCACCTTGGAGTTTTGGGGAATTGTGATGGCCATTTTTTCAGCAAGCGTGACATTTTTACAAACCCAGAAAATGAAATAACAGTAGCTGATAGTCGCAGCCCTGGTGGGAATGTGAAGTCAGATTCATTATTTAGGAAGTCATTTACGTTCTACAGCTGACATCTTCAAAGTGCCTGTTTGGTCTGACAAATGGCTTCAAATTCAATTCCCTTTTATAATTAGATAACGGAGAGAAAAGCAGCAAACGCTCACATTCGAGAAGCTGGAACCAGCAACTTTGTTGGACATTCTCACTTGATAAATGGCTTTAAAATCGAAGAATAAGTTATCAAAATGATTAACACACCTCTGATAATCAAATAAACCCTTTCAGATTTAGTTGGTTTCCTTTTTCTCCCTTCCTCTTCTATTGTCTTTCCCTCACAAACCTGCATGCAAACATGTACAGTATGTAACATGTACTGTAAATACAAATGCAAGGGCGTAACTTTGGGTTTAACATTGGGGGTGGGGGGGGTGATCGAGATCTCCACTTTTGAACAAAATGGAAATTTGGAGCACATCAAACACTTAATTTCCTGCATTCTGGTGAATTTTTCTGCAACAATGTGTGCCTCTTCTGCATCAGGTTATGGTGCAAATGTCTTTATTTATGTAGAGGAAATTATAGTATGTTTTTTAAGGGGTTGCACAGTCCAGTTTGGATTATTCCCCATCGCCCCCCCTGTAAATGACGCCTACGTACAAATGTATTTAAGTGTTGGCCGGCCCCCGCATCTCCAAGTGAACTTCGAACTTCTTTTCCTGGAAGACAGCACCGAAGACTCTAAGATCGTGTCATTACAAAAGCAATGAGAGCGAAAGCAGCCCACTCTGACGCCCCCCCCCCACCCCCCCTCCCACCCGCCCCAGTGAGCCGGAGCACCAGCGTACTGTAAGCTTTTCACTGGGTTCTTTCCCTGACTACAAAGACAGACACCGCAGGGCGGCAGGGGAGCCTTCACGCAGGGGACCGGTGGCAAGGCACAGTCGATTCATAATTAACAAAGAGCATTAAATGAAATAGCGGGGGGGAGATTTAACGCATAATCAGTTTTATATATATATATATATATATATATATAAACATACTGGCTGCTAGCTCTCACAGAACCATTTAATCTTCTTCTTCTTTCTATCTCTGTCACACACACACTTTTTGTCTTTCAAACGTACAGATACCGACACGTGCATGATTTCTCCTTCCTCCTCCAGCAGCATGCATCATCTTCTTCGCTTCCGGGCGGGAGGCTGGTGCACGAGGGAGCACAAGATACACACATGTGCGCACACGCAGCGACTAACTAGGCCGAGAGAATATTTTTTCTGCCCCCTAGGGACACACTCAGCGGTGGTACAGTGTGTCCAGTGATGGACACAGGGAGGGAGAGAGAGAGAGAGAGAGAGAGAGAGAGAGGGTATGTATATGTCCATGCATCAGGGCGCCATCTGGCATCCTCTTCTTATCTGTGTGTGTGTGTGTGTGTGTGTGTGTGTGTGTGAGTGTGTGTGAACATGGCTGCTAGCATTCATTCATGCGTGTTTATACAGGGGTGAAAGCATGCATGTATGTGCTTATTTTAAATGTCTGTGTGTGTGTGTGTGTGTGTGTGTGTGTGTGTGTGTGTGTGTGTGTGTGCGTGCGTGCGTGCGTTTGTGTAGCGTAGCTTGTGGTGGCCATTATTTATCTAATGAGGTTAATCTATACGTGTTCCAGCCCTCAACACAAGAGCAAAGCTCTATCCTGCAGCTCCTCATCGTCCTCATCGCCGTGTCCCATCATGCTCAGCTAGTCAATATCCCCGTGTATCAAAGTCGATTGCTTCTGTCCTCTTAAAATAAATGCCAGTTTCACGTGTGTGCGTTACGTTTAAAGCTAGTGTCAGGACGGATTCAGCCTGGATTAGCATAAAGGCTGAAGACATGCGCAAACAGTTAGCATGGCTCCTGCCAACAATCCCCATCTGGTTTGGAGCTGTACAGATTAGTCCATTAGTTGTAGTAGTTTTTATGAAAGAAACTTAAAAAAATAAATTCTCTGAGTCCATCTTCTTACACAAACAAAGGTTTTAGGTGTAGTTTCCCTAAATACTGTTTTTTGTTGGTACAATTTTTCATAAAGAAATAGGTTGGACACATAACTCCCTAAAGCAGAAATACAAAAAAATGTCTGAAAGTCTATCTCGAGGCTATTAGAAAGTCAAAAACACACACACACACACACATACAAGTGCAGGCCCACACCTACTGTAAAGTACATACTGTATGCATACATCCGCTCACACCTTTCTGACAATGCTATCTGCTCTGCTAGCATGAATGCTATCTCTGGAGGAATTGGGCGACTAGCAGATCAAACGTGACTGAGGCGACAGAAAGCTAACGCACGGGCAGAGCTGCAGCACACGGCACACAGCTGAAGCAAATGTCACTGCTTCTCTCACACACACACACACACACGGTGGCTGTCTACTCCGTGTGCGTCTCCTACACAATATGAGATATGGTATCATAATGGCTGTATCCTGTTCTTTCACTGCCTTTACAATTCCAAATTGAGATCTGCCCTAGCCGGGGGCACACACAAAAAAAACACACACACACCATCCTCTCTGTTACATCTCTGGTATTTTAGCCAGCTGATTTACAGCAAAGTGCTGTATAATAAAAGGGTTCACTAAATGCTGACAAAGAGGAAAACAACTGTTTGAATGTGGGTTTAAAGAGAAGCTGCCAAGAGGCCGATGCAGGGCGAATCGGAGCTATTCTGGATTGTCTCTCGGAGGGAACACAAAAGGAGGGGGAAGAAACGGCGAGGAACGAGAGAAGAGACGTGGAGACAGGGAGATTGTCAAGTCAGACACTCATTCATTAGTTCTGCCCCTCCCCTCCCGCGCTCGGCCTCCTCCCCCTGCCTGCGCCACGCCGCGGCTGGATATGTGTGTGTGTGTGTGTCAGATAGCAGACACCTGGCCCACTGGCAGCCAGAAGAACCAAACTCCATGCAGAGAAGGTCACACTCACACACACACACACACACACACACACACACACACACACACACACACACACACACACACACACACACACAGGCCTGATGCAGCTGCTGCAGAGATAGCAAGGATGAGTACCAAAACAAAGCTTGCCCCGCCATCTCATGAATCTAAATGCATTTGACCCCAACCCCCCCCCCGTCCTGTTTTCAGGCACACTTGGCCCTTCAACCCCCCCCAATAAAAAGCCTTTCTTTAGTAGGGCCCCCCACCGTAAATATTCCTGAGATGCGAGAGCCCTTTATCTCAGAGGTCTGGTGCTGTGCTAGTCAGCAGATTAGGCATTACAAGGCATTACAGGCTGGATGTAAACATTGTGGGCTAATGTAAGGACATCCACTTACTGTCGGTACTGGCTAATTAAATACAGTCAACGGCCGCTCTTCATCCCGCGGGACGCTGGTAGAATGAACAACTTGAAATGTTCCATGGATATTAGAATTAGCCACAAAGATTTCATCCATTAGTTGTCAACTATTACAACTATATTTGGATAATCGATTAATCGGTTTGATCCGTTCCTAGTGTCTTCACTCTGTGACTGCAAAGTGAATGTCTTTGAGTTGTGGACAAATCAAGAGCTTAGAGGACGTCATCATGGGCTTTTTGGGATGTTTTCTGACATTTGATAGACCAAAGATGAATCAAGCAGCTAATCGACGATGAAAATAAGCGTTAGTTTGCAGCCCTACTGAATGTTGCGGTCGTTTTCAAATGGCACGCCCGTGTCGGGACAATAACACACGGCACAGTGTAAAAGTGAAACCTGGCAAAACACGACATCTCACGACACACTGTACTCCTCTTTCTCCTCCTCTCATCGGTGTTTATCCCTCTATCCGCTCTCTTCCACTCCCCCTACAAACACACACATAGAGCTGTCGGCTCCATGGGCCCGCCTCACTCCTCTCATCTCTAACCACAGCCGCCCAGGCCATTTGCTGGCAAGGTGAGAACAGCCCCAGGTGGGCCCAACTCTCTCCTCCACACCCCCCCCCCACCCTCCCCCCGTCTCTGCCAGAGTTGGAAATCAAAGCTTTTATCACGCTGACAAGGTTTTCATAATGAAAACGGCCAAAATCAGACAGCCGCAAATTCCTTCTAACACACACACGCAGGTTTACTGTGGAAAAGGTTGTATTCTTTTTTTAAAAGCAGGGACTTGTGCCTGTGTGATTGCACGTCCATAGCTTGCTTTGTGATGGCTGGAACTTTGGGACTTTCACGAAAAGAAAAAAAAAGGAACGCATGGATGAAATGATCTTTTGTGAAAGTGACTCAGACACACAGGTGGGGGATTCCTGGAGAGCTGACATCTGTTTGTTTTCTCATTTATCTTCTAACCACCTTTCTCCACCTTTAGGTTTGGTGTTTTTTTTAGCGTGTGTGTGTGTGTGTCTGTGTGTGTGTGTGTTTTTGGGGAGTGGAGGGGAGAGGAAGTGTTAGGGGCAAATGGAAAAAAAAGGAGGAGAAGGAGGAGGAGTTGTTCTGTAGTCCTGCTTCCTGAGGTTATGACCGCTGCATCCATCACCAATAAAAAGACAAAGAAAGAAAGAAAGAAAGAAAGAAAGAAAGAAAGAAAGAAAGAAAACACACAGAAAGTAAGATCTCTCATCTGTGAGTCTCTGAACTCTTCTACCTTCTCTCTCCCCTGCATCCTCCTGTCACTGCACATCTCCATGTAACCCCTTCATTCCTCTCCCTCCCCCCCCCCATGTCTCTCTTTCAGACTTTCTATTTAAACCTCTGGACTGTTGGATCTGTGTGTGACCCGCCCCCGGTGTAATCCCCGGTCCCAGTCTCCCCTCCGTTCTCTTCCTGTGGCCCTGAAGTTAGAAGAAAGCCAAGTGAAATGAGGGGGGGGGGTGAATATTTACTGCAGATCAAGAGCAACTGTTTGACTCGGACCCCCCCGCTGCACTGCGAGGATTCATTAGGGGCGGCAGACAGAGAGGCCAAGCCGGGGCGTAGTGAGGGTTAATCCGCCCGCAAAGCTTTCCCAGCAACCCCGGCTTTCGGCCTCGGTCGGCCCGAGAGGACAGACGTCTCCACGCCGCCTGTCACCCTATACCCCCCCCACACGCCCCCCCTCACCGTCCCCTCTCTGTGGTTCTGTCTGCTCTCCGAGCCTCGGCCCTACCTTTCATCCAGTAATCCAGGCCTTTGGGTTCTGAGCAGGCCTAGACATAATTACCCTCCTCGCCCCCCCCAAGGGGGCCCCGGTGTTTTCTTCTCTCCCTCTCTCTTACATTTCTCTCACTTCTTCCTATTTCTTTCTCGCCCTGTTCTTTTTATTACACAATCTTAATCATCAACTTTTCTCGTTCTCTTGGCAGGAATCATTAAAGAAGAACTAACAGAAGCCACGTCAGTGTGAAGCCCCGTGTCCAACATGGCTCTTTCCCTCCTTCCATTTTATTTTAACCTCACCCTATCTGCCGATCGATGCAGCTAAATTAAAGCCACTGATCTTTCTCTCTCTCCCTCCCTCTCTCCGCTCCAGAAAGAAAGGGAAGACGAGAAAAAAGGCAAAAAATTAGAGGCACTGCAGGGGCTTGGGAGGAAGAGGGGAAGGCACGGTTACCACATTCAGCACACAAGGCCTCGTCAGTCATTCATGATGGACTTGCATCTCTATGCCCACCCCTCTCTCTCTCTCGCTCGTCTCCCACCCCCCCTACATTCACAAAAGGACCCACGGAGGTGCCCCCGTCACTGCCCGGTCACAAAGGGCCTTTGGGCTTCTATGTAATCTCTTAATGAACTGCCGTGGAAGAGAGGGAGCGCTCCTTTTACATAAAGCATGTAAAGCAGGCTTCCCTTTTGTTTCTCCCTCCCAACTACAAAATGGATTAGCAGAAGAAGGAGGTGTGTGTGTGTGTGTGTGTGTGTGTGTGTGTGTGTGTGTGTGTGTGTGTGTGGGGAGGTGGCGGGGTCATTCTCTTGTTTTTTTTTCATTCGCAGGTTCATGCATAAGGGCAGTAAAGTAGTAAAGCGCAAACAACAATGAGGTTTAATCGACACAGTCGTAGGCCCTGAGGATTCTTTTTTTATGGACGTACACACACACACACACACACACACTTAGTACACACGGAGTAAGAGCGAAAGAGAGAGCCTTAGCTGATTCTTTATCCTCAACCCCCCGGCCTACACACACAAAGGCATTAGACTGGCCCGCAGCCTCCACATTTCTAACATTCATCTCTCCTTGAATAGTCAAAAGAGGGAGACTAACGCAAAAGCAAAAGAGGGACGCAGAGGCAGGGACAACGCGGGCTGTTGAGCATATTGCTGACCTGCTGCATAAAGATATTCACGCTCCGGGGCTCTCCGTCAGCGAGCAGGAGGCATGAGGACTTTCAACGAGCTGTGGAAAGAGATACACACTCCACAGCAAAAGGTTATTTATCACACACTAACTGCGTGGAAAAAACGAGCAGTACGGTGTTCTCTCCTGATCCCAAACTTGAACTTAACTCTTCCTCATCAACAGCAGGGCTGCGACGACCGCCTATTCTCATAGACCATTCATTAATAGTCTGGGGATTACTTTCTGGATGAATGGATTAGTTGTTTTGGTCTCTAAAATGTCCGAAAATTGGTGAAAAAAAAGTGGATCAGTGTGTTCCACCAAAAGCCCAAGATGACGTCCTCAAATGTCTTGTTTTGTCCAAAACGTCAAAGATATTCAGTTTCCTGTCCCAGAGGAGAGAAGAAACTAGAAAATATTCACATTTAACAAGCTGGAAAAAAAAATGACTCAAACCGATTAATCGATTATCATAATAGTATTTTATAGTAAATATAGTTATATGTTGTATGTGCATATATGTTTATAGTTATAGTTAATTAAGTTTACAACTAATTGATTCATCTTTGCAGCCTTAAACAAGGTATGAAATGTTGTCAGGGGTATTTTTTTAACCAAGCCATGCTAATGGTTTCAAAGATATTCGGTTCACTGTGACAGAGAGGAGTGAAGAAACCACGAAATATTCACTTTTTTTTTTACATAAAAAAACTACTCAAATCGATTAATCAATTATCAAAATAGTGGGCGACTAATTGAATAGTTGACAACAAATCGATTAATCGATTCATATTCGTAGCTCTAATCAACATCTCCTCCAGTGAGTAAAGAGGAAAATTTGGGATTTTTGTCAGCCAGAGGACTTGAACTACAAACCGACGTGACAAACTTGCTCTGCTCCCAAAAAAAATTAAAAAATAAAAGGAGGCAACTCACACGGGGCTGGTTGCCTGAACAGAAAGAGGCGAGCGCTCGCACAATGATATCACTCGGTGGCCTTTTACCTCTGAACTCCTCACCCAGACACAACGCCGAGAATGTGCACATGCACACACTAATGCCGTGGAATGCCTATACTGCGTTTGCGGCAGCCCGAGGCCTATACTTGCTCCGAGGGTGGACATATTTCCCTCTTTTTGTTTTGTCCTCCTTTTTGAGTCAAAAGTGAAACGACATACTAATTTGCAAGAGCTGCAGCTCCGAGATGGAGAAGGTTTCAGGTTCTATCAGAAGGGCATTTTCAAAGCACAAAATGACTTGTTGGGTGAGCCCTATATAGAAAGAAAGCTTTGCTAGTAAGCAAAGTGAAGTCCATGCATAGAAAAAAAAAATATATATATATATATATGTTAGCAGTGTTCATATTTGTTATTGAGTTGCCATTTTGCATCGCTTTAGACTGCAATCTCTCCACACATCAGTGTCAAGCGTTCCCAGAACCATTTGGGTGTTTTGTCGTCACCCCCTCTCTAATAAGACCAACTGGTCATCAAATGGCCCCATATAGCAGGGGACTACACATAACAACTCCCTACATTAGGCTGTACAGCAGACACGCAGCAGCACAGGGCCATTTGGACTGGGATATAGGTGTGCAAAGTGCAACCTCGACTGATATTAACCTTTACACCTAGAGCTGGGCGATGTGGAGAAAATCAAATATGACGATATTTTGGACCAAATACAAAGCGATATTGTGGTGCTTTCACAAAATATGTACACAATGAGAGTTTTGATAAATAATCACCAATAATGTGGTTACAACGACTGAGTGTATAAAGGAAAATAACAGAACAGTTACAACAGTCTGGTAAGTTCAGAAAATGACATCACTTTACTGTAATGCAGCCTTTACAACCAGGAAAAGACAACACTTATGCCATATAGGTTATCAAAATTTAAGGCGATATCTAGCCTCATACATCGATGTCGATATAATATCGATTTATTGCTCAGCCCTATTTAAAACCTTGTTTTGTTCTGCCCCTCTCTCTCTCTTTAAAACTAAAGTATAAATGAGTGCGTCATTGGGTGAAACGCTTTGGGACCCGGATGGCCGTGGCAGTCAAGAGGCTAGAAGGCCGAGGACCAGCGCTCTGTCCCGGAGACAACACAGCCAGTCCTCCACGTAATACAGAACTACATGGCACAACCGCGGCACAAACAGACACACACACACGACCCGAGTTAACGTTGCTCTCCAGCAGCCTGGGCCGTGCAACAGCAGACACCTGTTAAACCATCACACCGACTCGACTGTGTGTGTGTGTGTGTGTGTGTGTGTGTGTGTCTGTGTGTGTGTGTGTGTGTGTGTGTGTGTGTGTGTGTGTTTTCGTGAGGGGAAAGGCAGCAGACAGAGAGGGGAGAGAGGCTCTTTCAGGCTGCGCCGGAGCCAAAAGCTGAAAAGCTGAATTATTGAGCGAGTTGGGAGTATGGCCGTGACCAAACGGCCACAAAGAGGGGCGCCCCCCGCCGGGCTGAGCGCAGGGGTGTACAGGGGGAGAAAGACACCTTTATTTTACTTTGCAGAAAAGAGTTTAACCGCCATTATTGGCCTGTAGGAATATTTAGGAGGCGCAGGATTGTTTGAGATGAGTGAATGGGATTTGACGTATACGGGCAGGGATGCGAGAATGTCGAGTGTTTGGGGGCCCGTGTTTGTTCGCCTGATTTGCCTAATAGTCACCCACCGATGGTCATAGTTAAAGCACTATTTTATTATGTTTTTTTAAACATACACGCATTGTGTGTACGGGACATCCTGGAATTGTACATCCGAACGCACATAGATCCGCGGGTGTGACGTTTTTTTTTTATAATTATTTTTTTTACTGCCAGGCTCCAAACAGGAGCAAGAAAAGGCTGCAAATGGAGAGCAGAGCAGCGGGCTGAGAGGCGCACCATGCACGGTCTAGTCAAAGTTTTTTAATATCGCACTTCAACCATATATCCCCACTATAATCCGCCTATACAGTTTGGCTCGTTGATCAATTAGCCTAAAGATTTTTATTCTACATACACACACACGCACCGTGTTGGAACCCGCAGCAGAGCATCAGAGGCCCGCTGCAGCGTCCCAGCCTTAAACACACAGCACTCATTTCTCTTCGATCTCTCTCTCATTAATATTATCTCCATTACAGAGGATACAGATCCAATATTCGATCCAGTGAACTGCGAGGGAATAAACGGGCCTGCTAATGAGCTCAATACAGCTTCAGAGCTCGCTATTTTAACTGATTCGGACCTGTTACAGTCAGATATGAATTGTAATAGCTTTACGCCTATAGTCCAAGTTAATATTGGCCCGAGGAAGCGAAGCGCACGGCTACCTTCCGAATGCATTTACTTCCCAACAACCCAAACTGCGCCACACGTCTGACTAACTCCGCAAAAATATGCCATTAAACAAGAGACAATAGACGAATCGCACAAACTGTGCCGAGCTGTGTCCCTGTGAGGCGGGTTTGCGCGCCGCTGAGTGCACCATGACGCACGGCCCGATCGGCCCTCGCCGCCCGCTGCTCTGTGCGTAAATATTCCCCAACGGCGACAAGACCCGAACAGTAAATGTATGAGCTCAGCGGCGAAGCAACGAGCAGAGCCAAAACACAGTTTCCCTTATCTTGACAGGTGTTTTGGATGATGGCTTTATCATTTCGGCTCATTTTATCTCGCAGTTAACCCCGAGCAGTCTCAGAGATACAAAGCCAAACTCCGGTCAGAAATATGTGGGAGTTAAAGCTGCAGAGCGGCTACAGAACACATCCATTTAGGTTGTTGTGGTTTTTTTTTCACGGATCGTTAATGTTCTCTGGGGAAACTCGGCATACAGATGACCAACATAAGCTGTATTTATTTTTGATTTTAAAAAAATCGTACTTTCCAGACGGGATTCCAACAGATCGCCGTGGGGAAAGGACAGTGAGGATAACAGGCGAATATAAATTCAAATTTGAAATCTCGCTACTCTGAGAGTTCTTTGTTCCACCCGACGTATGATGAATTGAAGAGTTGTTTCTGTATTTTACGCGCAGCCTAGAAGACATGGGGCAAGGCGGCAAGTAAGCCAGCATTAAATTGCCTGATTTTTCAACAGAGTCTGGCATGAAATGGTCGCCGCACGGGAGCGCGTACATACGGCGCTGTACGGGGGGGCAGTAGCCTGTAGTAGGCTACGGGCGTCTTGTGCTCCACTTACTTGGTATTTGTTGTGTTCCAGTAGATGGACTCCAGGATGAGCGCCCGGCACATGTCCACTTTGAAGGCAATAAACAGAACTCCAAAATAATATCTCCACATCGAGTCCCCCATGGTTAGCCTGCGCGCCTCCGGGTGGGTGCACAATCCTTCTCACAGCAACAAAAAAATAAAATAACCAAAAATGTCCACAACACACACAAAAAAGAAAGCGCTCCAGAAAAACCGCTGACCGCGGCAATTTCTTCACCTTATATCCCGATCCAGTGGGGATGCGCACGGACCACAAACCCCCGATCACACCGTAGCCTACCAGAGCATCTCCCGATGAGAGACCTGCTCCAAAAAACCAAAAGGCGCACGCTTGGCAGTATAGTTCACTCAGCGGACAGTGGCTTTATAGTCTCCCCTGTTCAGAGCTGTAATACATCCCTCAGAGAGAAGAAGAAGAAGAAAAAAGTGCTGGATGTCCGCTGTGGGCCGGGCGGCAGATGGAAATCAATACAAATATAAATCCCTCTGCGTTATTATAGTCCAGCAATGCACGCCGAAATCCCGAGCAGCAGCAGCAGCGGCAGCGGAGAAGAGGACAGTGATGTCTGGTGGAGGAATGGACAGAGAGAGAGGGGGGGAGAGAGAGAGAGAGAGATCCCCTTTCAGCTGGCGCTCAGACACGAACTGTGGGTGACAGCAGCGGGGAAATGAGGAGGGCGAAACAATGAGGTCGGATGGTCAAAATGAAGAAAATGATCAAATATGAAAATGAAAGAAATCAAAGGAGCTGGAATGGAAGTTCTCATACTAGAAGGGTTCCCTCCCCAACAAAGTGCCGCGGTGGAATCGTGCAGACCCGTCCACCAAAAAAAAACGGCCGCACACAACGCAGGGTATGGTGATGCCTCAGCACTGCTCCGAAACCTGGATGGGAAGTAACTGCAAGGGACCGCGACTGGGAATATTTGGTGGAGCTGGTTTGGCCCCGGCCCCGCCCCCCGCCGCCTCTGATTGGTCCCTCGGCGGAGAAGTCAGCGAGAGCTCCGCTGTCCGTCAAGGCAGGGCAACTGGTTCAGTACGGGGGGGCTAGTGGTGAGCAACATGGCCAGCACACACATCACAGTGGAACCCTAGTGGAGTCAATAGGCGAATGAGAATGGAACCTGAGTAAATGGCATTCTGATCTAATTATAACATAATAAAGGTGTCACAGGTGTATATGATATTATAAATCTAATGAGCTCAAAAACAAAATACACAAAACGACTATAAAGGTGAATTTCACTACAGTGAAAGGCTGACGTTACTGCCAGGTGAACTGCACAGACCGGACTCCATGTAAATGAATCGTGTTTTTGGTCCTTATATGGAAGCATTATGGCCCTCAAAGTGCAAACACCGCACTTGTAGTGTGTTTATAGTTTGTGTGGATAGCCCTATAATGAAAACAAGGAGAAAACATAGGCTCCCATAAGGCTCTTAACACAGGACTGGCTCGAGGAGCCATGTGTCTCCATCCACAGCGCTATGGTGCGCTTCAGGTTTTTTCCGAAAGGCAAGAGCGCCCACTAGCGGAAAATCCGCTCCAGAGTAGGCTACAAGAGAGTCGCAAACAATCGAATCAGATTTTAATTCGACATCTAAATGACTTCAAAATCACAGAATAGGGTGTATTAATTTATAATAATAATAATAATAATAAAAAAAACATGATTTGAAACATATTGTTTCCAAACACAGAGGTAGGCGTAGTTTAAAAGGGAGATGTTCTTTAATCCACTTTGAAGAAGTTTAAAGAGGGTTTTGCATTTTTTTTTAATTTGGTAGTTATTTTAGAGACTCAACAAAATGACTTCGTTATTATGACATTATTAGACCTGTAGTATTGTCTTGTATAATTCCCGAATTATTACAACATTATTTTAACAGAGGACATCACAATTCCTTCCAAGCCTAATTGAAATGGCACACACTCACTTTCTGCAAACACTGACGCTTTTTTTTTTTTGCCAATGGCTCTCTAATTTAACGAGCCCACACGCGCACACCTCTGCCAGCCGTAGATTACAGGTCTCCTTGTGGAACGTGTGAAGTTTTGACACTTTTTAACAACTTAATTTGATCAGGGCGGGTTTTTTCTGTGGATTGCGGCTGTTTGCTGAGCTGATAATCAGGGTGATGTGTGTGGACCCACACCGGGCCGAGGACCGAGGAGTCCCGTCCCTCTTCTCTCCTTTCCTGGCTGGAATAAACACAGAGAGGGGGACGCAGGCTTTCACAGAGACGGCATGTTTATTGGAGCAGCGTGAATATTAGACTAATTGAATTCCAATTCAAAGGTCAAAGGAAAGGAAACGAGTGTATTAGATTAACGGGACTGACACGGTCCGTGCGCAGGCCCTCCGTGCCGAACACTGCTCTAAATAGACTTCAGCGTTGTGGTTTCTTTTTAACTCGCATGGAGACCGAGGAAAATCCCTAAAATATTGTCTATATGATCATTTATTTACGTGTCATGCCACTGAGTGGCCCACCCCACGTGGAATTACATGACACCAATATAAGTAATTTCATCCAGTTTCCGGTCTAATGTCCACACACAACATACAAAATAATAGACAAAGAAAACATATCAGGCTACAGCAGCCACAACACAATTAGTGTCACCCATAAATTGTCCAACTACAACTAAACATATCATACATAAAATACAGACACAAAAAATACATAAATAAAGAAATAAATAACAGGGAAATGTCACTTCCAGACAGAGAAGCAGTCTTCCTCTCAGCCCATGCTTGTTCTAAAAAGTCTGCAAATAAAACTAAACTTGTATGTTCAAACAACCGGACTAACTTTTGTCACTTCAGCTTTGTGAATTAATTGCAACCTGAAATCACAATAATATGGATAGCACAAAGCAAAATGAACTTCCCTTTCAATTTTCATCGAGATCACGTAAATAAGCCAGTAGTCTGCAGTCTAGAATATCCCTACAGGGAGTTGGGGTAGGCTATTCTGTGCTACGTTTTCAGACAGATGTGGTAGTTTATGTTGTGCTGTTAGGACTTGCAAGTCGTTTTCTCCAAATCTGTTCATCTATAGCCTAAAAAAATAAATAGTGTTGAAGTGGCTAAAAAGCCCAAAAAGTTATTTAAAAACAGTGAAATGTTCCTGAAGTAGACATTTCTTCAGTGTGTCTTTGGCTGAAGGTTTCCCTGTCTGGAACTGTGGGACTCAGTCACTTCATTTCATCTATGCGAGTTGCAATATGTGTTAATGGCCAAATATGTGTCAAACCGTTTTAAATAAAGGATTGTGGTGCTGCAGAGAAGTCCCAGCCAGACTGAAGAAAGAAATAAATCTTCTTTTGGTACAGATCCTCGCCAAAAATCCCACTATAATCATTTTAATTTCTATGAATTTTAATAATTTCAATGAAAATGAGAGTAATGATAACAAAAAAGGCTCATTCCCTCCAATATCGTGAATCATATCGCAATATCAGTCGAAATAATCGCATTTAGATATTTTCCTCATATCCGTGCAGCCCTAATGACAGCTAGCGCACAGAGAGGAAGTTTGAGTTTCTTTTATTTTTTTAAATCTCTTCCTTCCTGCTTCTAAAAACAAGTCGGGAAACCGTTGCTGCGGAGCGTCTTTCCTGGAGATCAGCCCGGCTTGGCAACACACACACACACACACACACACACACACACACACACACACACACACACACACACACACACACACACACACACACACACACACAAAATCAATATTTGGTATTCCAGAGACTTGTGCTGAATTACCGTCTAATGAAATAATGAGGACGTGTTCTATATGGTTATTTATGTTATTAGTCTGCGATATTAAGAATATATCTGTGAATCTGTGAGTGTGACAGACTGCTGATTTCTTTCATATCGACGCAAAAAAGTTAGAGAATCTCACAGTTTGCAGTGAAAATAAATACAAAATAACTTCAGCAATAATAATCATGTAGCCTATGTATATATATATATATTTATATATATATCTATATTTATATATGTATATATATATATATATATATATATCAAACTATCCACTTCTGTCTTTGAAGGAAACTTTTTATTTTATTACCAAATACCCTATAGGCTAGGCTAGGCTAGGCATTTCTCTCTAAAATTAATGTGTGTGTGTGTGTGTGTGTGTGTGTGTGTGTATTTTTACCAACTAAAATTCCTCCTTGTTTTAAGCAGTGAGCTGCGCGGAGCTGTGAGAGTGCAGTAGCGGGACAGAGACACACAGGCCTCGTGGGAGCAGCGCACCGGAGCGGGCTGGGCTCCGGCACTGGGCCGGTGGCTGTCCCCGGACCGGCCGGGGGTGGGGGTGGGGGTGAGAGTGGGACTTCTGTTCTCTTCACCGAAAGACTTACGGTTGGTGTAACACTACACACTGCCAGACGTCGTCACACGGCGGGGTCACTAAATGTTGAAATAGGCTACATCCAGTCGCCATCATTCGATAGGGAGAGAGAGATGGAAACTATCCGTACTGAAGAGACTGAGGGCCGGGCGGACACCGTCCGCGCTGACCCGAGTTTAAGAATGAATTACACTAATCAAACTGTAATATCTTCATCAGCCATTGCTTCACTCGCACCTTTAAATATATTGGACAGTTAGTTAGTTGGGCTCATTAGTTTAGAGTCGCCCGTTATTCGTCCCGAGACAAGCGGAGGACGAGGCCGTCGGTTTAAAGCACTCACCCAGTCTTTGTCACGGCTCGACTCGGCCTTCACTCGCTGGAAACAAAGCAGCAGTGATGGAACAAGTATTCACATTCTTTACTTAGGAGTTAAAGTAGTACTAACAGGCCTACCACTGTGTAAAAATACTCCGTTACTAGTTAAAGTCCTGCATTGAAAATGTTTAAGTAAAAGTATGTGATTATCATCAGGAACATGTAGGCCTAGCCTACTTCAAGTATTCAAATTAAATGTAGGCCTGTTCAAAACTCAACACTTTCTATGTGTTGAGTGGTTTAATTTATAATTAAACATTGTATTTTGTAAACTAGCCTAGACCTACATGTGTGCAGAAATCTTAATGTGTAAAGTAACTAAAGCTGTTAGAGATGAATTTAGTGGAGTAAAAAGTACAATATTTATCTTAAATGTAGCGCATTAGAAGTAGAAAGTACCTCAACATTTGTACTAAAGTACAGTACTTGAGTAAATGTACTTAGTTACAGCTGCCAATTTATTAGACTGGATTATTACAGGGGGCGGGGGAGTTAACTTGATCATGTATTAGTACAGCAATAACCCACTGACAGAACCCCAAACGGTGCCAGTAATGTCACAAAACACACACACACCCCTTTTAGGCGATACAATTGGAGGCATTCAAAAGGATTTATTGAACTGTTCAGTCCCTTGACAATTGGGGGAAATTAAATGACAAATTCAAAATCCCACAACATAACAAAAAGTCATTATACCCACCTGAGGTCAGCCCGCCTGTCTCTCTCACACACACACACACACTCTCTCTCTCTCACACACACATGCACACGCTCAGTCACCCTCACACACTCATTGCTGCTGACCTCACACCTTATCTTACCTGAACTTGTCCATCCTATACGAATCAAGACTTACCAAGTGAGGCGCCTTGCCAAGTTAGTTAACTACAACACAACTCAGGGACAGAACACGGACTGTACGGTCCGTAGGTTTCCTACAATTCACTGCTTTTTTTCCCCCAAAGAGTCTGATAAAACAAAACTCAAGTATTAACCATTAATGTGACTTTTTGTTCCCTAATCGTGGATCAATTTCATAACACAATTTTAACTGGAGGGGGGACGGGGGGGAGGAGGAGTTGGGACTCAGCACATCACAGCAAGGCTAATAAAATTACATCATACAGGAAATGTCCTCTCTCTCTCCTCCATTACCCACAGGCCCCCTTATCGTAGACAAGACATCCAGCTGTAGGGTCTGTGGTTGAGTCATGGGCAGCTTGGAAGCTGAGGCCTGAGTTCACCTGCACCGCCGCGACTTCAAATGTAACACGAGCTTCACATTCCCTCTCAGGTCGACACGCTGCTGTCATTTAGAGAGAAACAAAAAAATGATATACACGGCCGATGGAGCTGAAGCAGAAAGGAGAGTGGTTTGGAGATTTATATGGTGAGCGGAGCTTATGGGCAGAGGAATTAAAAGGTAGGTGGAAGACAGAAACCTGTCAGCTGGACGGGAAGTTAACTGCTTTTAAAAAGGCTGTGCTGTGATTTGTTACCACTGCGTCGGCCACTTTCGGATCAATTTTTTTTTTTTTTTATGAAAACAGGAAAACCACAGGCCAACTCCCAAGCTGCACATGAGCTTTTACAGTAGACTGAAACTAGACAAAAGTCACACATACTCTTCTATTATCAGGGACTGGCGTTCTATTGGAGTCTGCTGGCTGTGAAGACATGTAAGAAGAGCACGGGCGCACAGTCGCTCGCTGTTACACCACAGTTAAGACTTACGGGGGGGGGCAAAGGGGACATGTTATAGCATTCTACATCAAAAAAGTTCAAGTTCCCTAAAAAAAAATAATAAATGAAAAAAAAAGCACAAACAAGAGTCATCTGTGCGGTGGGGATGAGGAAGGGCGAGGGCGGAGAGTTGCCTTTCACTTCCAGGCCGGGAGGGACAACGTGGGCCTTTCACAGGGACCGACACGCAGCGGGGCGCACACCCCCTTATCCTCGGCCTTCCTTCAGCACTTCCAAAACGAAGCGAGCGTTCCACGGAGGAGGAGGAGCGGGGTCGAATGATGAGGAGGCAGAGCTGGATGGGGATGAAGGCTGGGCGGGACGTGTGAGCGAAGGGTTTTTTTTGGGGGGAGGGAGCAGTCTCATTCGGTGGCCTTCAGGGAGAAGGAGAGCTTGGGCCGGGACTTGCCCTTGCCGAGGATGATTTTCTGCTCCTCCTTTTGCTGCTTTTGCCGGTCCTGCTCCAGCTTCATGCGCTCCTCGTGAATCTTTCTCTGCTCCTCTACAATACGCAACTGCTCCTCAGCCTGTCGGGCACAAGACACACACACACACACACACACACACACACACACACACACACAAAGTCAGATGGGGACAAAAACACAGCTTTCAAGCCAAGTGCCCTTGTACCCTTTTAACATCCAGCAGGGCTGGGCCTTAATTCAATATGATCATTTATCGGCTTTCAATGGAATCGTATCGTGATTAAATCATATCAGGATATCGTCATATACAATTACGTTGTCTAAAATTGATAACAAAGCACACACTAACTCAATTTTCTCAGAACATCTGCTGTGAAACATTTCGAGGGAATGCCATTTGAAGAATTGCAGATTTGTAAAAACAAACTATTTGTGTGCCTCCATGTTAACAAAGTCAGTATAACTGACGGGAATGATTATTTCTCTAATTTGACTTAAACTCTTTACCACATTGTTGATGATTATTTATCTAAAATCACAAATATTTAGTGAAAGCACCAATTTGGTCAACCCTACAATATCGTCAGTGTTGATATCGATGAATTTGGTCAGGAATATCCTGATATCTGACTTCCCCCGTATCACCCAGCCCTAACATCCAGCATCTGCTTCTCTTTTTTGTGTGTGTGTGTGTGTGTGTGTGTGTGTGTGTGTGTGTGTGTGTGTGTGTGTGTGTGTGTGTGTGTGTGTGTGTGTGTGTGTGTGTGTGTGTGTGTGTGTGTGTGTGTGTGTGTGTGTGTGTGTGTGTGTGTGTGTGTGTGTGTGCGCAAATGTTTACTACAGCATCGGCTTATCCAAATCAAGCCTGAATCAAATAAACAGTGCTTTACAAATTAGTCAGACTTCAGCTTGTATAGCCAACAGGAAAAGAAAAAGCCCACTGGGTTGTTAGCCAAGGCTGATAACCATCAACTCAAAGCCACGCAACACAAGGGCTTCTTGCCAGAGGTCTATGGAGTTGTGTTGTGGTGTGTTGTGGTGAAAGCCTCGAGGTCTCAATAAGTGGAGGAGGACAGAGATTTGGAATTATCGACCCATAAGGCACATTAAAAGCGCATAAAGCAGACATGCACTTGGAAGTGAAATCATTTCTCATTGGATGTGATCGGGACAGTCGCATTTTAGAGTCGCGTGGATCAATCAAATAATTGATGATGGGGCTGCACGATATGAGGAAAATACCCAGTTGCGATTATTATGACAGATATTGGGATGCGATTCACGATACTGGAGGGAATGATCATTTTTGTATCATTATTCTCCTTTTCATTTTAGCATATTTAAAAAAAACATATATAAAAAAATTATTGAAGTGAGATTTTTGCGAGGATCTGTACCAAACAAATATTTTTTTCTTTATGTGTAGACGTCTCTGCAGCACCACAATACTTTATTCAGAATGGTTTGACACATATTTTACCATTAACTATAGTCCATATTGGAAAGAAAGAAAGAAGAGGAAAGATTTGAAATAACTGAGAAAATAAATCGACAGATTAGTCGACAATTAAAAGAATAGCTGCAGCCCTATTCAATTTCAGACAAAAAAAAAATGATTTGTGGGTATCAATATGATGCAGACATGAAAAGTGAATCAAGAAAAAAAAAAGAAAAAAAAACATTTGTATTCTTGTGCTGTAATGTTACAAACACAACTGCTTCTCATTTTGGACAACATTAAAGTTAACCCTCCTGTTGTCCTCGGGTCAAAAATGTCTATATCAGAAATTTGGGTTTCTGTCAACCAAACTGCTAAAAATGAAGACGGATGGTTCCATTTAACGCTCTTCTCAAGTAAAATGAAGGATCAGTTCACTACTTTCATTCTATTTTACACCATAGTTCAGTTTTTTTAAACTCAACAATTAGGGTTAGTGTCCATGAATTCCAACAATAAGTGTAAAACTTGTACGAGTTGGTAGTAGTGGGGAGAAAAGGGTCACACGTAAACGTGACAAAAAAAGTTGAAGAAAAAAAAATACATTGAAAAAACTACTTAAAAAAATAAAATGCAACAATAAACGGAAGAAAATTCAACAGAAAGTGCTGGAGGCCTAGGGGGGAAATTTGTTTGAAAAAAGTGTCAACATTTCTTTAGCCGGGAAGACAACACAAGGGTTAAAAGAGGACGAGTGGTGCTGGTCATTTCGTAGGTGATCGAGGCAGCGTTCAGAAACAATACAAAAGTATGAATTTTGACTGAAATGGGATAAATGTGTCCAAAAACCAGGCAGAAAGGAAGCAGAGTGGGGCGTACCAGCTTGGCCTGAGCGTCGGCGATCTTGCGGTTATTCTCCTCCAGGATTTTTTCCAGCTCCTCCCGCTTAGATTTTTCTTCCTCCTAGACGGGTGACACGGTTCCATGTTAGCGCACGAACAGGCTGCAGCCACAAAGCACTTTACGCACGCACGCACACGCACACGCACACGCACACGCACACACACACACACACACACACACACACACACCTAACTCATTACACCACGGAGAAGTTTGTTTAGCCTCTCACACATGACCACACTGTGGCATTCTCTGCAGTCAGGCTAAACTGGGTTTTTTTTTAAATACAAAAAGCATAAAGAGACTGTGGGGGGAAAAATGAACCCGCTATTTATTTTCCCTCCCTCTCCTGCTGTTAGTACCCTCCTAGAAAAATTAAAAAAGCTAAGCCACAGCTAGGGCGCTCACTGCATTATTGTGAGACATTTAATAAAAATTTAAAAACAAGGGGTGGGGGGGGAACCCCACTCATCACACTCACAAATAGAAGACAGATATAAATTGACAGACAATACAATTGCTGATTTTTTTATATGGTTTGTATGGCTGAGTTTTGCTCTAAACATCATTATAAGCAAGAGAAGAAAACAAAAAAGGATACAAAGAAAAGGAGGGAAGAGTTTTGGCTCACCAATGCACGTATACCTACGCATTTTCCTTGCCTGTGTACCTACACAACTGGTGAAAGCATTCGGCATTAAACGGTTGAATATTTACTGTCCCGTCCGGACTGTGTGGCCCCCCTGCAGAGACAGAGAAGCGCTCCTGGGGTGGATGGGTAGGTTTGGGGGGGTGGGGAGGGGATAGATTCGGCCATACCGCGCCTGCGGCATTCCCCTTTATAACTCTGTTCTCTGTACTGCTTAGCCTGCAGCCACAGCTCACATTCTGTCTCTTTTTTTTTAATAGTTTTCCTTTCTTTACAGTGGCTCAGTCCCCACTGAGAGACGATAGCAGAGTGAAGGAGTGGACAGCACAAAGAGGTGTCTGTGTGTGTGTTCGAGGAGACCGGACCACGGTACACTTACAGTACAGGACCCGAGTCACGGTGAGCTGAAAGGCTGCAGGCCAGCTCAGGTCAAGTGCTAGTTAGGAGGTTGGTGAGTTGTGTTTCCAAAATAAATTAAAATAAAAAATAAAAACACAACACAAATGGATTTACAAATAACAATATCCAAAAATGAGCAGCAACCCTATAGGAGAAGCAAGTCATGAGTACAAAACACAGTACATTTGTTGTTCTGGGGAGGAAACGACTTTAAGTGTATAAAATGTAATGTATTATTAGAAAAATATATATATATATATCTATTAACAGACAAAAAGGTTAGACCAGATAGTTAACCTTGTCAAACAGGAAACAGGAAATGTGGCGGTCCGTCATTATGTATCCAAGAGCTGATGCCGTCTAACAGAAGATTGTCAAAACAAGGATTATTAAAAGAGAAGGTAAGGGGGGTGGTTACAAAAATTTTAAAAAGAAACCTGTACAGGACAAACTGTCGGTGAATTAAACAAAAGGGGATTAACATTTCTACACATCAAATTTGATTTAAAATGTCAAAGGGTAATCTCCACTCATCTAGGAGTTGTGACATCAGAGGCATCTAGTCCGAGCTTCTTCAGCCGAGCACTTTAAGGCTGGCTTTGGGTTTAGGGGCGCCTCACTAGTTCTACCGGTCCTGTCGGGAAACGGTGTCTCAGATCAGAGTGGGAGATTTAGAAAGAAAGAAGTGGTAGGAGAGGGCTGAGCGATTAAGTCCACGTAGGTCAAGGAGGCCTACATTTCTCACCCTATTAGTACCGAGCCACTGGCTGCTCCCTGGGCAAGTCAGGGTCACTAGGCTTCAGCTGCCCTTCTCATTCATCATCCATTATTACTGTAGTATAAACAAAGCCCCTTTTCTTAATGAAGCCTGGGGAGGAGGCACACAGACAAGAGGTCTACCTTTACCCTCTAAATCGCAAAGGGAAAGATGCATAAGGGGTTGTACTAACTCTGAAGAGGCCCGAAATTACAGGACTGGGCTTCTTATTAGAACTCAAACTAAAGCCTGGCTAACCCATACGTAATAGCTATGGGTTTTCAAAAGAGTTAATATAAAGCTAGCTGTCAATTTTAGGCATTCGGGAAACGGCCAGTAACGTACAGAGACGGTGGCTGTAAAACGGAAGTGTCATCTTACAAAAAACAGAGAGCTCTTTATTGCAAATATTAACAAAGATGCTAGCAAATATGAAAAGTTCAAAGTTCAAGCCGAACCAGGGACAAAATGATGGAAAAGAATATAGCCAGTCAATTTTTTGGAACCCTGCCATGGCAAAACTTTCACTGGCAAGTACTTCTAGCTTCTTGGCGCTACACCTGTTAAGTGGCTGCCGTGAAAATGAAGAACATATACTGTATATATTTTGTGGTTCCACTATTGCAGAAGTAGATGTGACCGTGTGCACATGTTGTGTAAAGTTTCACTAATTTGATAATCATCTGTGGCCATCTGTGTCCCCTGAGTAACAAGTGCACTTCAGTTCATGCAGTTTGTCATCTCACATATTTGAAATTGTAAGAAATGACCAAATTAACAGTTAGTTTAGAAGATATACATAACTGCGGGGAGCACCGGATTACTCGGGAGGAGGAGGCGCTCCACAGAGTGCTTAGTCAAGAGACTGCCAGACTGGCATGGTCCCCCTTGCTCTCTATATATTAGTTTTTGTATGTCGTGTGCAAACACATTCACGATAATGCTTTGTCACTATCAAATGCATCATTTCCCTGCAGTACGTACCCTCCCTGCAGTGAAACTTGTACCATGGCAAGATTACATTCTGAAAAGTAAACTGGGGGGGTAGGGGTCCCTCCACCGTCCCCACATGTCCCGTAGAAAAGGCACCAGTCAGAGCAGGTGACTGGGACGGAGATGGGGACAGGTGTTAAGGGCTTGGGGGAGGTATGGAGGAATGGAGGGGCTGCGTTCCAAACGACCGAGCGTTACCTCTCTGGCCTTCTGTGCCGCCAACTCTGCCTGCCGTTGTCTCTCCAGCTCCTCCAGCAGCTGCCGCTCCATGATGCGCTTGGCCTCCTCGACGCGCCGCAGCACCTCCCGCTCAATCTCATCCTTGCGCTTCTCCAGCTCCTCCTCCACCCGCTTGGCCACCAGCTCCTCCACCCGCCGCGCCGTCTCCTCCTCGATCAGCTTCTCCTCGATCTCCTGCTGCCGGCTGGAGGACGGGGGGGGAGAAACGGATGAGAGGGGGAACGAGAGCGGACATACAGGGATGGACGGTCTATAGGAAAGCAGGGATGGAACCTATTTATCATAAAGCTGATCTGCTCTCTCACACACACACACACACACACACACACACACACACACACACACACACACACACACACACACACACACACACACACACACACACACACACACACACACACACACACACACACACACACACAGTAGGGCAGGGTACACAATGTTATACTTTTTAGGCACCGACCGAACTGTCTCGTAATTCCATACCCAAGGAGTAAATCCCATCAACGTCCGTGAACAAATAAGCATGCAGCGTGCTTCTACCAAGATCTAATATTGCTTGGGATTGGCTGTCTAAAGTTGCACATCGCAGGCAGGCAGAAAGGAGCGGAAAAGTAGATTCAAAGATTTGTGCGGTACTGTGTAATGTTGTAATTTCTTTTAGCTTTATAAAACTGGCATCGAAAAAAAGTATCATTTAGGAACCGGTATGGAAGCTCTAACCTCCAACACGTCATCTTCAGTACACAACCCCAACCCATGCATGTTATATGTACAACCACCAATGTTATGGCCAAATCACAGGTTGGCTACATACTAGGGCTGCACAATAAATCATTCGTGTGTTTTTTTTTTGTCATCGCGATATCAACTGGCGCAATAAACACACCGCGCAGAGGGTGCGACATATAGCGAAAGACACTGGAAAATATACTGCACTCTAAAATGTTACAATTTTTTTAGCCTTTTATATTCAATTCAAATGTTCAATTTGATCAATAACAGAATGTTCTGAATACTTTCCTCTCATTTGTTTTAAATTTAACAAGCCATTTGTTGTATTTTTGCAGAATACTGAAAAGCAGCAGAACCGAGTACACTTAAATATCTGTTTAGTTATCGCAAGTAAAATCATTATTGCCATATTCATAAGCGCTATTGCATATTTTCCTCTTATCGTGCAGCCCTTCTACATAGAGCACGGTCCAGGTATTCCAAATGTGTGGAAAGTTGATTTACTATCCCAGTCCACTACCCCTGTAGGAATGGCCGAACCTGTCCACTACAGCATCCTGTTTACCTATTGAAAATGCTTTTTATCTCCACTCTGAACAGGAAGCTATTAGGAGTTGGCAGGTGCGTTGTAAACACACAACCTACCCTGCCTGGATCAGATATCATTTTTGTCAGCCAGTGGGAAACCAAAGTCTCTGTGTCCTGATATTTACATTTGTATACCTGCTTAAGTAGCCCTGTGGCCATTAAGCAGTAAACATAGGCAGTCAGGAAGCCAGGTGTGAGGCAGCAGCTCAGATCTCAGGTGTCTGTGAGCCTCTGGCTACCACAGACAGCATAACAGCAGCAGCATCCCTGTCCAACAGAGAGAACTTGCCGGCAGACAATAAACGGGCTGTGGTCATGATGTGTGGCAACCACTGCGGTGCTTTAAGATGCGGGGTAGTGACAGACAGTTAGTGCATTTAAATGCACAGTAGTAACGGGTTATGCCAGTTCTCCCAGTATACATGAGCGGGGAAGAAACGGGAAGAATGACGGGAGTACTAGAGTCCGGATCGGGCCGAATTTTTCTGCCCGAGGCCGGCCCGTGTCCGACAGAGACGTGACCGAGCCCGACCCGAGCCCGACACAGTTAAAATCTCACACACACACCTCTCTTAAAAAGGAGCCGCAGCACCATTTTACAACAAATGCCTTATCGCGCCGATATGACCGAGCCCGACCATAATTTCTAAATATCTGACCGAACCCGGCCCGGCGGGACCCGTCGGCCTCGGGTCGGGTATCCATGCCTTAGGGAGTACCACTACCTCCGGTACGGTAGGCTGCGCTCTTTCAACGCACAACTAGCTTTTTCTTCCGGTTGACCTATGTCAAAATTACATCGACCGGTGAAGAGGGAATTGTGTCTAAAATAAGGCCTTAAGGCATGTCAAATCTGACTCCAATTTATTAATTTCTGCGCCTTCTTACGTCGGACTTAAGTTTACCAGAACACAAGGATCAATCTGAGACAAAGAGTTCAGTTAAGCAAAGTTTACCGAGTCCAGCGTAAAAGCAACATACAGCTGTGGATTCACAAACAGCTTCTAAGTTTCCCTGGCAACAGACACTTTAAGTCAGAGCTGGTCCACCGAGATCTCGTCTGAAAATGAACCCTGATCGGAGATTTCCCTGTGGGCCACTAAATTTCTAAAAATCCATCCATCCATCCATCCATCTTCGTCCGCTTATCCGGTGTCGGGTCGCGGGGGGAGCAGCTCCAGCAGGGGGCC